>CM023449.1:144071702-144529202 GCA_013339765.2 Haemaphysalis longicornis | reverse complement strand
GGAACACAGCCGTCAGTCTGTGTTGCAATGGGCGTTTCCACGTTAGATTACACAGGGAAGTGATACGGCACCACTTGCAAGTTTCACATGAAAGACTCCTTGGGACGGGGACAAGCCTGGCGTAGTGAAAGCAACATCCGTGGGGTTTCAACGCGACTTTCTTTTCGTTTAACATCAGTTCAACCGGCAGCCATATGTCATGTGGTCGTTCCGTTCACAGAAAAGCCAGTGGCAATGGCTGGGACAACCTGACGGTTAGCGTTGCAGCCGAACCTTCACTGTTGTCCTTGACTTGCCTCCGTGGTGTGTCGATTCGTGCTCCAGTCATCGTGGAAGTAATCTCCCGACTCCCGTACTTCTATGTTCAACAGATCAAGCAACGCCGACACGTTATCGGGCGTTCTACAACTAAGTTCTCGTGCTTATGTTTTTCACATTAACTTGTTGAACTTGCTCATGCGTTAAACTCTCTAATACCGGAGCCTTCAACATTACTCCGTATCTAAACGTGTTCATTAAAGTGTACAAGAATCCTAATTTTTACATTGAGATTCTTAAACGAATTGATATGAGTATGTCACGGGCATAGGGCATCTGAACGCCGTTCAAGTAGTCCCGGGAGCTTACTTTCGGAAGTTTTGGCGATTTGCCCATGCGGTCGTTCATTATCAAGATTATTTCTCCAAAACGCTCCTTCAGCAGTTTGATGGGTATCGGGTAGCTCTCATAGTTGTTTGTAACCCGCGTACCACCGGGCGTCCACCGGTTTTTAAAGGAGCCATGAAGGCAAAACACAAGTTAAGTTCATTCAAAAGATTGCCTCCGTAGAATTACAGTGACACCACTTTTAACGTAAACTTCGCTCAAATAAGCTATATAATTAGGAAAAAGGGAAAGGCCATGCGACCCATTCGCACATTTCCCGCAACAGAACCAATGATGTCATACCAGCCAGCTCTGCGAAAGGCGGAGACCGGCAAAAGCAAATGCAAATTAGGCAGAGCTTGTCAGCTTCCCGAACGGGCTATTTGCAGTTTAATTTAGGCCACATTCTTTTTAAAGCAGTAAAAATGGTGGGACCCACAGTGAAAGTTACGAAAGCATACGTAAACATACAAGTACCGATGCGTACTGCTGTTGGTACTGCGCGAACTTTGCTCGGTTTAGCTGCACAGGACTGCGGGGCTTTGGCGTAGTTTCATACGACACTGACAGATTGATGCGAGCAACGGTGTCTTACGCGACCATATTTGTCGAGCGAGCTCCCTGTTTTACGAAACAATTATTTTCTCCCTGTCAAAAACGAGCCAGGTTCAAATACGGTCAAAAACAAATCAGTGGCAGAAAACGGTAAACAAGGCTTTTAAATTGGCTGCAGAGCGGTCGGTTCCTGTGATGTCATTGCAGACGACGAAAGCACACAATTTGGCGGGGAAATCACAATTTTAAGGTAAATTGATTATTTTTTCTCAGTGAATAAAACATCATTTGCATCCGGACAAGCGCTGAGGACACTATAAAACACGACAGTTTTCGAATAAAACAAACATGCATTTTGTCTTCGTGGCTCTTTTTTTGGGTGCCGGGTGCCTGGTCGAGTGCGGACCCTTGAGAGGGAAATTCATGCCTGGAACGCTGCCCTTACCCGCTCTGGCGGCCGCTGATGCGAGGCGCCGTTTATGCCGGTGCGTCCTCTTCACTCGGCTTCCTTCGTCAGTAGGGATCTTAAACTCTGTAGTCCTTAAATTATCGTGGTCACCGAATTAAATTGCTGAATAACAGTGAGCAGGCTCGTGCCTGAGAGAACCGCCGGATTATTGGCGGCATTCAAGGGGCTAGCATAATTCGGAACATGATGATGATTTCCCGAGCTCATTGGCCGTACAATGGCTGCTCGGCTCTAGCTTCGATATCGTCTTCTTCCCGAGCAGATGACATTCTGCGGTAACCCACACAGGGAAGTACACAAAGTGCACAGAGTACACAAACACTATACAAAGTACCTCACATTTCTCGAATACAGTTGAGTCAAAGTTTGCCACAACAGGGGCGTTGAGGATTACACTTAGGTTGTGGTTTTGGGAGGAAAGGGAGATGTAGATTAAGGCAGCCATATTTACAACGAGACAGCATTTAAAAAGAATAGCAATGCTTGCAAATAATCCAGGGTCATCTCCACTAACTTGAAACCTGGGGGGGGGGGGGCGGGGAGGGGGGGCAAGCATGCAGTGTATAAATGTTTCCTTGGCTACTTCCCGTTTTCGCCAACGAAGACGAAACTATTGGGGTAGAGGTATAGAGCTTGGCTGTAAAAGTGTCCTCGCTCTGCAGCACGAAGCGTCCTAGCGCGAGGCGCTCGAAAACGCGTGTCCTGCTGTATTCTTTGCGCACGCGTTTGGGAGATGAAACGTTTTAACGTGAACCGTTGGAAAACGAGTGTTCCGGTGTGCGGTTCTAGTACGCGTTACGTTCTAGCGAGGCGTTGGAAAACGAGTGTTCCGGTTTTTTAGTATCGTGATTATATGAGACCGGATACGACGACGACGACGAAGAAGACGAGAGGAGACGCCGGCAGTTGAGCCCCTAAGTGGCGTCGCCCCTAAACGTTCTCCCTGTTTACTTCTTTCGGGGAATGTGAACACCCCCGGTCATTTTGTTTGAACAGCAGAAGGCCACAGTTTTGGAATCTGGTGTTAAAGCCCACACGACCGCAAGGTTCAGGAATTTGAACTCATTTATGAGTTTGTCAGTAAAAACGAAACTGCCTTTATCTGTCTTCTTCCGATAAGGCTTCGCTTGGAATGAACACTGATATAGGTAAAATGGCAGTAAGAATCTCGTCCTTAATTACCCACCCATATCTTTACTCCCCACGTTTTGTAAAGGTATCCAGATACACATAACAGTATGAGACTCCTTTTGAACACGAATGCATGACAAATCGTTTCACCGAAACAGCTTTGCGCACTAAAAAAGAATTCATGCGTTGCAACAACTTTACTACTTGCCCTGTTTTTCGACTTCAGTAAAGCCTTCAACTGTACTAACCCCAAAACTCTTCTAGCCAAATGAATAAGTATGTTGTAAGACGTCAAGCGTTGAATCCGATACAGTGTTGTGTCATCGCTGCCAATATGGTGACGATAATAGAAGTATCTACGCGCTCTTACAAATTTCTTGCTGTGTGCCCAGGGCAGCATATTGGAACCGATCGTGTTCCACCTATATATAAACGACATCAATAAGGTTAATCTTCATGCGTTTTTTACCATTCGTGCTGAACATACCACGGTATGTGTCAGTCGTATGAACCCACATAAAATAATTGGTAAGGCTAATCAAACATTTCATGCACTCGCAAATTGGGGAAACCAGAATGCCTTACAAATAAATGTCTTAAACAATAAAGCGATGCTTTTCCGGCCTAAGAACAAAGTCTTCTGACTTTCGAAATTTTTAAAATAAGGCTCTGACAACCTCAAAATCACACAGTCATTCAAACACCACGCGAGTGGTAGCTCAATAACTATGGGACGCACATGGGACCAAGTTTGTCTCAAAGCAGCGCGTTTTTTTGGCCTTTCGCAGCATCATGGGAATCGCTTCCCGGAAAGGATCAGATTGTTTTTATTTAAATAATAATTTGAGCCCCAACTGAAATATTGTACTCTCCTCTCGGGAACAGCCACCAACACACTATTTGAGAAAGTGCGCATTTAAAGAAAAAGCCTCTAACGATAGTTTATAATTCACAGAGAGATCACCCGACTGCACACCTTTTTTGATATTGCCAACGACTCAATAATATTTTGTATGTACCCACTTCGATTAGCATTGCGGTATTAACCCGAACTAAAGAGAAGTCTATCTTATCTTTGAGAGCAAGCCGAGTTGAAAAGGTATGTGCGACTGTATACTTTGTGCCTCACTAAAAACTTCAACATATGCGATGCCCCGGACACATTACTCCATTCCAATGCTGCGTCACACCCTTCTTTCGCTTTTGGACAGCTTAGCTAGAAATAGCTGAAGCATAAGCTCATCCTTGTTCTCGCACCTGCGTTCTTTTGCTCCAACTTCAAGCCGTTACTAAATGTTTTCGCCTCATATGTTTAATTGTTGCTCTTCCCAAACGTATCTTCATTGAATGTATTCGCCCCTCGCGCTTTTCCTGTAGGGATCCTTTTTGTGTTCTCTTTGTGTTGGAGGAGCAGGAGGGTATAGCCTTTATTGTGGCAGGAAGACTCTACGTCAAGTGGGGGAAGGAGAAGTAGAAGGTGGGTGGTTTGTAACTTGGGACATCTTAAATGCGTACAGTTCGATCCAAAACAGGTGCGCTCCTTAAGAATGCTGAAGAGGCCGCGTGGGGTGAGGAGAGCAGGAGAGTGTACAGTTTTTATAGCGTAATTTATTATACCAACCTGTACTTTCTTGTCTTCGCCCTTGTGTAAATGATGAACTATTTTCTTTGTCGTAATGTTGTGTGCTATAGTGATTTTTTTTTCATTTTTATAACACAAGCAAGATTGTGAGTGCATTTTTAAATGCATGCTGCCGTACTTTTCTGGTCTCAAGAACATTGTCAAGCTCTCTGGAGCCTTTATTTCTGAGCCCACTGCTCTTTGGAGTGGAATTAGCAAATTGACCTAAATCGAATTGAACGCAGAATTTGGCACTAGTGGAGATATCAGGATCCTTTTTTACTCAGAAGTCGGGAGTATGAGCACACGGGGAGCATCCTATAGAGATCGAATTGGCAGATAGCACCGTTGTTCCCCTCCATTAGAAGGACACATTTATGGAAATCTTCCTGCGTGAAAGGGTTCCTTGTTTGTAGGTTGTAACATAAACATGAATAAATATTGTGACGTCGCAGTGAAGGCACTATTCGTAATAAAATGTATTGACAGCCAAATACAAGCCGGCAGCTAAGGCAGCTCAAATGTCCAAGGAATAGCGCGCTCGTCCGCAAGGCTCTCAGCATGGTCGTCTCCTTTCCCCAAGGCTATGTGCAGCTTGGCTTCCGATCAGTGCAGTGGCACATTAACCCGGCGGAGAGGTTGGCCATAACTGAACACCAGGATAGCCTTCGCTCCTTCGTTGAAGCCCTTTTCTTTGCGAAGGTGCAAGAGCCCGTGACATAACCTCTGGCTGCGGAGCACCAGCCCGGTGCAAACGACGGAACAAGGTTAGGGCCAGCTTGGATCGCGGGAATGGTACGGATTCATACGGGAGGCGTGCACAAGTGGCGACGTTGAATGAGATTACGGCGAAGGTTTGAGGGGTCCAATTTCGTAGGTCACGGGAGTTACCATGCGTAGGATGCGATAAGGGCCCGTGAAACAGCAGAGCAGTTTTTCAGGCAGGCCGATGGGGCGCGATGGGGTCCACAGGAGTACTGAAGTGCCAGGGGTGAAGTACACATCGTGATGGTGCTGGTTATAACGCCCCTTCTTGGCTGCTTGTGCTGTCGATATCCTGGCGTGGGCAACCTGGCGGGCCAAATAAGCGTGTCCTACCGCGTCTCGTGCATACTCCGTTGTCAACGTCCTCTTGTTTAGTGGTCCTCCAATGGCAAGGCAGGGTCGCGCCCAAAAAGGAGAAAGAAAGGAGAGTAGCCAGCAGTGTCGAGGCGACATGAATTATAAGCAAAAGTACCGTAGGGTAGTGGTACGTCTCAGTCACGGTTGTCGGCGGACACGTACATGGCAAGCATATCCGTGAGCGTCTTGTTAAAGCGTTCAGTAAGTCCGTTTTCCTGTGGGTGATAGGCGGTGGTAAGGTTGTGCGTGGTACGGCAGGAATGAAGGAAGTCATCAATAACGTGAGACAAGAAGTACCGCTTACGGTCCGTAAGCTGTTAACGAGGAGCCCCGTGGTTCAAGATTACATCATGTAGGAGGAAGTCGACTACGTCTGTGGCACAGCTGGTGGGGAGGGCACGTGCGATATCGTAGCGCGTAGCATAATCGGTGGCGACAGCAATCCACGTGTTCCCGACTGGGACAAGGCAAAAGGGCCGAGGTCCACTCCTACACGGAAGAATGGTTCTGCGGGGACATCGATTGGTTGAAGGGTGCCGGTTGGAAGCAAACGAGGCGTTTTTCGTCGTTGGCCGAGGTCCCAAGCCATGACGTATCGCCTCACGGACTGGTAAAGGCCCGGCCAGTAAAAGCGCCGACGCACGCGGTCGTAAGTCCGAGCCACGACAAGGTGACCAGCTGTAGGCGCATCGTGAAACTCGCGGAGGACGTCCGAGCGGAGATGCTGGGGCAGAGCAAGTAGCTAGTCAGGCCCGTTTTCGTGAAAGTTTCTACGGAACAAGACGCCATTACGAAGCATAAATGCACGCGTAGAAGGATCGGCCGGGTTGGAGCTAACGCGTTTGATGATCTTGTAAAGCAACGGATCACGGCGCTGATGGTCAGCAATGTTGAGCAAGTCCGACAGAGCGAATACGCCGGGGTCGTCGTCATTGTCTCGAGGGTCAGGGTGGTCAAAAGGGTGACGAGACAGGCAGTCCGCGTCCCTGTGCATGCGACCACACTTGTAGACGACCGAATAGACGTACTCCTGTAACCATAATGCCCAACGACCAAGTCGTCCCGTGGGGTTCTTCAGAGTGGAAAGCCAGCCTAACGCATGGTGATCCGTAACTACATATAATGTTTTGCAGTACAAGTACGGACGGAACTTGCTTAGAGCCCATACTAATGCGAGGCATTCATGCTCAGTGATAAAATCGTTGCATTCTGCACGGCTCAAAACGCAACTTCCATACGCTATCCCTCTGATGCGACCGGCCTGTTGGTGGACAAAAAAGGTCCTACGCCATGCCCACTTCCATAAGTTCAATCTTCTGTCGGAGCCGTATCATCGAAATGAGCCAAAATTGGACAATGGGTCAGACGGTCAATGTTATAGGAAAAAGCCGTGGCTTGCGCGGAGCCCCACGAGAATGAGATATCGGTCTTCAGAAGATCCGTCAGCGGGCGGGCTATATCATTGAAGTTCTCGATGAAGTGGCGGAAGTAAGAACATATGCCGAGAAAGCTGCGAAAGTCCTTCGCAGATCGCGGGACAGGAAACTCTTTGACGGCGCGCACATTTTCAGGGTCAGGTCTCACACCAGCAGCGTCAACTACATGTCCCAGGAGGATCCTAAGTTGTTGGCCGCCGAAGTGGAATTTGGACTCGTTGAGCTGAAGGCCGGCACGACGTAAGACGGCAAGGGTGTCCGAAAGACGTCCGAGGTGTGTCTAGAATGTTGGAGAAAAGACGATGACGTCATCCAAGTAGCAGATGCACGTTGGCCACTTGAAACCTCGCAAAATCGAAATGATCATCCTTTCGAATGTCGCAGGTGCATTACAAAGACCGAACGGCATGCCCTTAAATTGGTACAAGCCGTCCGGCGTCACAATAGCGGTATTTTCCTGGTCCATACGTTAACAGCAATCTGCCAATAGCCAGATCGTAGGTCGATAGCCGAGAAATAGGACGCACCGGGAAGGCAATCGAGGGAACACTCTATACGAGGGAGCGGGTAAACTTCCGTCTGAGTGATTTTATTCAAATGCTGGTAGTCAACGTAGAGGCGCCAGGAACCATCTTTCTTTTGCACCAAGACAACTGGTGACGCCTATGTACTTGAAGAAGATTCAATGACGTCCTTGTGCAGATATTTCTTTACCTCGTTTTGGATGATTCCTCGTTCCATATGAGACACCCGATATGGTCGCCGGTGTATAGGGCCCGCAGCGCCGGTGTTGATGCGATGCGTTAGCTCCGAAGTGTGGTTTACCGGACGGTTGTTAAAATCAAAGATGCCCCGATAGGGTGCACGTAGCTCATGCAGTTGGCGAGCTTGGGAGGCAGAAAGTGCCGACGACATCGTCTTTGTTAAGTCATAGGAGGTAGGCGGAGGATCTTTCGGACCATCGGGAGCACTTGGAGGGACATAGTGCACACAGGAGAGAACTGGCATCCATTGAGGTGAGAAGGGGTGGCCAGTGACATTCCCTGTAGAAACACTTGGTAGGAAGGACCAACATTCAAGAACGGCAAGCTTATTTGATTTTGTGTGACCACGACGATTGTATAAGAAAGCGCCACGTTGTGTCGTAGGAGGACACGAGTAAGATGAGAAACATTAGTACTAGCCGTCCGGGACAGTTGGGTACGGGGACAAAGGAACGCAGGTTATGGCTTTTGGAGCTAATAGGAGGCGTTCAGCAGAGCATAGATCGTGATAAGGTTCAGTGTCGGCAACAGGAGCGATCGGCAGGTCAAGACGAAGGATACCGAAGGCGCAGTCTATGAGGCTGGCGTGGTCAGTAAGAAAGTCAAAGACCAAGAATCATGACGTAAGGCTCATGCGTCCCGGACGGTGAATAGGACTGGAATTTTGTGTCCCGCGATGCCAAATCGAGCTGTGCAGACCCCTGCTATAGTGGGCGTCCATGCTTTCGGCGATTCGTGCCATGTTGGATGGAGCAGGCGTCATAACTTTGTGCAGGCGGCGGCTAAGCTGCCATCTCATAACCGAAATGTTCGCACCTGTGTTTATTAGGGCGTCTAAACGAATACCGTCAATAGCAACTTCCTAGAGATTGTGTTTCGTCGTAATTGCGAAGAGAGGATTCTCGGGCCAGGTCGGAAATGCAGCATCACCTACGGGAGCTGCATGAGCTAGTTTCCCGGTGCGGTAGCTGCATAAGAATCAGGTGGGGAAGGGCAGCGGGGTTGGGGCGAACGAGATTTGCGACGTTGTGGGTAGGGGGAGTGGCCAAAACGAGTGCTTAGAGAACTGCGGCAAACTTGACGTTGCTGGGATCCAGGCAGGAATTGGTGGGTCCTGTCGCTGGTGTAGATTGAGTCAGGAAACCTTGGCCGCGGTGGCAACGGCCAGTGGTAACGGCAGTAGAGAGACACATGTCCAACGCGAGAACAAATGAAGCAGATTGGCCGGTCATCAGCGGTGCGCCATTCCGTAGGGCTGGGCTTTCGGGCGTGTGCGAGCACTGCAGAGCGCAGAAAGAATGAATGCCCAGGTTGGCAACTTCTTAAAGCACGACTGCCTGGATGAGTGCTGCAGTCGGGGCATTTCGGGCATGGCCGTATTGAGGCACAATAGCCGGAGCCATGGCCTGTATTTCGCGGTGCACTATCGCCATCAGAGGGTCGAGTCGGCAGGTCATGTGTCGGCGGTGGACGCGGTGGCATTGCCACATCTGCACACGACGATGTCGCCGCGGTGTGAGGGAGACGGGTGAACGAGTGCGCTATGCGACGGCACTTCGCTTCTTCAAACCAGCGGCATTCCTTCAAGACGCACTCAGCAAATTAGAAGCATCGTCCCGCACGCCCTTAAGGATGTGCCCAACCTTGTCGGATTCCCGCATGTCGGGGTCTACTTTTGAGCAAGGCGCCAAAACGTCTAGGAAGTACGCCACGTAAGTTTCGGTGGATGACTGGACGCGGAAAGAGAGGTCTTTGTCATTCTGGGCAAAAGCACGAAAAAAGACGTGGACGAAGGGAACGGACAGGACGAGCGTGTTTTTTTTAGGCAAGCTGGCGCGTCACGGAGTTACTGAACGAATCGCGCAGTTCTTGTTTGCATTGATCTCAGTTTGTCAGCCACGCTTCAGTTGTTTTCGAACCACACCAGAGCGGGTTTCTTCAGATGTAAGGGCAGATTTGCCAACATGAAAGTGTCATCCCGCCGGTTAGTGGGTACTGACGCGCTTGTACATGCTGACCGATTGATCAATGTCCACATCGTCAGCGCCAGAGAAAAAGCCACGGTCGCGAGTGGGGCAGACAAAAACATTCTCCTGGCTCACCAGTCTGAATACCCATCGCACGTGGTTATTGCAACCGACGCCTCGGTAAAAAATGAGAAAGTTGGGGTGGGTATCCGGCATTTAATTGGTCTTTTTCATTGAGTCTACCAGATTATATTCCCATATTTTATGCAGAATTCCGGGCTATTCTTCCCGTCCTGAAACTCGATTGGGTGCAATCTTCAGTGATGATACTCACTGATTCCCTTTCCGTGTGCATGGTCCTTTCCTCGGAAACTGTCAGTACCATGCTCAAAACGTTTTCCTCCTGCGTTCCCACTTATGTGCGGGCAATTAGGCTTGTTTGGCTGCCTGGTCACTGTGGATTAGCCCTTAATGAAGCCGCCGATACGTTAGCAAAAGTGGCATTGGCTTTACCAATTGCGCAGGTGCTTCCCCCGTTTGCTTGCGTGTTGCTAGCCCGTTATCGCCAATACGTGTTGGCCCAGGATGCGTCTGATCATGGGCTGCACACTTTTCCGGAACTCGAGCAGCTCAGGTTTCATTGGAAAAGAAGCCTCTGCCAAACTCGCTTGTGCGAAGTTTCGCTGACTTCGTTTCGTTGTGGTGTTCCCCCACTTATCGGTACCTATACCGGGCAAATCTAACAACCTCACCTCTCGTGCCACTTCTGCCAGGAAATTGCAATCAGATGACCATTTCTTCCTTTTTTGCCGCCGATTCTCTCATCATCGAAGAAAGCTGCTGGAGGTTCCCCTGCGGCGCCTTGGAATGCCACTAACTTTGCTAGTGCTTTTGTCTTTTGGGGGCACGAAGTTAGGCCACTGCCATGGGGATGTTTTTCACTCATTCTATTCCTTCATTTCAGAGACGGCTCGTCTGCCTTGCTAAAGCAATTCCAATGAGGCTCCCTCGTTCCTCTTTCTTTTTCTATTTCTCTCATCCGTCTACGTACTTAATTCTTTCTTCGACTGTACTATTTTGCCTTATCTGGTTCTTTTTAATGAGAAAAAAATCTTCTTGGCCAATCCGCCTGAGTGGGTATGCGCCACTTTCTGGGGCACCACCACAACCACCAATGACTATCGTGTTGGTGAATACAGGCTCAGGGGTTGGTGGCATCGTCGCGCGATGGGTGTGACCGGCTCGCCAAAGCTCCGTGTTGTGCCAAGACTGCCGGGAGAGAGATAGGAAACTTGTACCTCTACCACAAGATATGACGTGGCCAGTGAAGGCACTGCTCGTAATAAAATGCATTAACAGCCAAATACAAGCCGGCAGCTAAGGTTGCTCGAATGTCCAAGCAATAGCGCGCGTGTCCGCAAGGCTCTCAGCGTCGTCGTCTCCTTTCCCCAAGGCTATGTGCAGCTTGGCTCCCCATCAGTGCAGTGGCGCAAATCCCTGGCGGAGAGGTTGACTATAAGTGAAAACCAGGCTAGCCTTCGCTCCTTCGTTGAAATCCTTTCCCTTTCCAAGGTGCAATAGCCCGTGACAATATGATATTACGTGGTTAATCTCTGCATAAATGCTTTCGTAACGTATTGGTATAGGGAAATCACAGAAGTGCATGAACATCACCCTACTGCGAAAGATTTCTGCCTCGGTCATCATCATGCAAAAGAAACGACGCGTACACACCAACTCAGAGCTGGTAAAGTGTAAATTATGAAAGAGGTTTAAACTGTGCAGCGGTCGTTCAATTCTTTATTCAATTCTTAATTTTCCTTAGGGAGGAGGGGTCTGGAGCTCAAAGCTGCGGATTAAGCTAGACAGAGGCTCCAGCCCCGTGTACCCCGTTACCTCTTTCGCTAAAAAAAGTGTGGCAACTGAGGCCTCGTTCCCGCCTTACATATGGCCTCGAAACCTTGAATCTTCGTAGGTGCCTTAAAGTAATAGCTAAGGAAGCTGAAATAGCCGCGGTAAGATAGATGATGGAAGTAACGCGTGGGGATCTAAAAAAATCCTCATGAATTATGGACCCATTGGTGTTGGGAACCGGGGCTCGGAAACCTTCAAGTGAATTATTTTCATATTTTTCGAGCACCCCACTCTATCGGAAAAAGAACTTTATCTTGATTTTATTTGCGTATCGTGCATTATCTCGCTTTAAGGTTACAAGAAGAGGTCTTCCCCGGCCATGCTACGCAAAAGGCTAGCCAGCAGATGGTAGGCCACCCGGGAAACAAAATGCGCACCCAGAACGCGGCGATCAGTTTCGAAAAACATGGCTCGGTGGATGGATAGAACCAGACAGTTGAATGTGAAAGAACCGACCTAAATGTTGCAAGAGAGCAGCACTTGACAGCCTTCGTAAAGGAAAGACACGGACTGCTGCTTAGGAGGACGATAATGAGAAACGTCCTTACGGAGCCGCGCTTCGTTGTGTGAGTCTGAACTTTTAAATGACGTCCACCGTGAAAATTACGCACCTGATTGTGAACGGATAAGTTGACCTGTTACAGGTAATCTAAGCTCATGCTGAAGTCAAGGGTTTGACGGACAACCGTCTGGTCGGGAGGGTACATTTGAGAGAGAAAGAAGGCACCGGCCAAGTAACGAAAAAAGAAAAACTTAAAAGACGTTTCGGCTCCCGCACGGGAGCCCTGTTCACAATGAATTTTATTGCAGAGAAAAACGGCCTTAAGTAGGCTTTAAAACATGACGTGGGCAGCGTGCATATATTGGGTGCAAGGTTCCGATGTTGCGATTGAGGGTGTTAGGCGTTGTCTGTATTGCCGCGAACCATGTACGGGCTTGCTTATTTATTGTTTCTTTTTACTGCCCGGCTGTGTTATCTGCGTTCCAAGCAAAGCGCGTCTTCCATTCTTTATTTTTATGCCGCACGGGCTTTCACATTCAGATAAGCAAACTGTTTCGCCCTAACGTCGCTAGCCCAGAATAATCGTCTGTGATCTACAATGTTCTGGATGTGAATCGACGGTTCCAGAAACACTCGCACGGAAAGATAAAAAGCCTGCAGAGCAGACGCCTCGGCATTCGATTCTGCGACGCTCGCCGACGCAAGTCACTTTGTTGACCGCTGCTTCGCCGCCTCTGTATTCTTTTGAGTTGTTAGGGCAGCACAAGTTCGCTCCAATCAACGCCGCCTGTATAAACAGTGCCTAACGCGTGAACGAAAAATGGCCAAGCAGCCACTCTCCTGTTGCTCTCTCCTACCCTTCCCCGCTCCGTAGCCTTCCAGCGTGCTTTTGTGTCCGCCAGCCAGCGCCACTTCTCGGAAACTATGAAAAATAGTGGAAAGTTTGTTTAGCGTTCCCGATGCGGCGCTCCTACGCCTTCTTGTTTTTCACCATCCCTGTCTGTCTTGGTCTGTCACTGATAAAACTTCCTTTGTCACGAAGCAAAATCCCTTGCGCTGCCGCAGGCTGATGCCGGCTTTGCGGGCTTATCTACTCGGATCACCAGGCCTTGAAATTTTCGAGTGGGGGCATCCCACCTCTATCCCTCCGCATTTAGGTATTATTTTGACCCTGCTGTTCGCACTCCGCATCGGTACGCACTTCTAAAATTGAGGACTGTACTGTAGAATCACCCGGACAGCGTGGCGGGAACCCAGCTGCTTATTTTTTTGTTTCCTATAATTTTCTGAAGTTTACAAGCACGTGATATTATTGGAAAGTAATCGTAGAAGTGAGCGCCTGAACAAAAAAAGTGCACGCAATTTTTTCTTCTCTAAATACTCCAGAAAGAAAAATATCAGTAAAATAATGGCTGCCCCATCCGAAAATATCGTTTTTCTGTTAGCTATATGTCTACCCGACAATCAGTATGTTCTTACACTATCTCAGTCCGCTTCCGTCTTTATCTTTGGAAAAATGCAGCAAGTATGAAGCGAGCGACAAGTTGAACGAGATCCCCCAGTGCGCCACAGAACTAGCGCCCCGTCGCGGCTCAGATGTAAGCGAAACGGTCCTTGAAGCCCAACAGGCAAGCTGACAGACACACGTCGTAGACGTGGGTGCAGCGTTTGCGACTCGCGAGCAGTGACGTAAGGCGAGATGTCCGCTGGCACGCGCCACATAGCGGATCAGTGCCTGAACTAAGCGTTCCTACCCTTCCCATTGAAAAGCGCGCGACGCGTCAGGCAATGTTCATAAAGGCGGCGTTGCTCCAATAAACTTGTTTCTCCTTCAAGACAACTGCGTCGTCCTTGGTTTTTCGTGACATCTGGTGTAGGTGCTGGGTAATTTTTCCCCTCCTTCGACAGACCACGGCAGGCTGTTAAAAATATTAGAAGAGGAAGAGGTGGCTATTCGCAGCTGCCCTCAACTATCACCATCATTGAAAAGTCCCATCCGCCATAAAAACAAATCACCCACGTCCCGCGGTCCCCGCCTTGGTTTCTTCAACAAAATGGTGCCGTGACCAGGATGGGGAGATCTACACAGTTGGAGAACGGAGTGTGTGGGCCGCCATCAACGATGACGCGAGTGACACGGCTGCGATGGGACTGAACGGTGACCGCTGACCGCGGGCCGCAGGCGGACGTCACTACCCACGGATCAATTGAGGGCTCACCAAGCAACTAACGACCAGGCGCCCTCACCAACGCTACCGAACGGACGCCTGCGGGGGACCAACGGAATTAACGGCTTCGGTTTCTCGCCTACCATGACTCATCTCGGCGACCAACAGATATTAACGACGCCGAGCATCGACATGGAGGCCCTTCGCGAACGAAGAAACCTAATCCGCAACGAAGCCACTACCCTGATCAAGGACATAAAATCACAGATGAATGCCGAGACACCATCAATCGGTGAGCTTATTTCGCTCAAGAAAAGCCTAATTACAAAACATAGGATATTAAAAAAGCTGGACAGCGAGATTGAAGTACTTCTCGACTTGGATGATTTAGACAAAGAATATGAAGCCGCCTATGAATTCGAAGATCTTATCCTATTGACGAAATTTAGAATGGAGCGATTGATCCCGGAATTGGAAAAGTATTCTACCGATAAAATTGTTACAATAGCCCTGAAAAAGCAGGATAGTACCCTAAACGTCAACAAATCGGCTTTGGAAAAAAGTCACCTTATGAACGAAAACAGCAATTTGACGACGCCTCTGAAAGAACATCATCAGACAGAAGTCAGGGAACAAGCTGTCTGCTTCAAACAAGGGACTAGTTCAAGGAATAACCAAGTGGAGGCACCCGTTCTTGTTGCTCCCTTAGATGACTGCAACCCCAACGACGGAAGTTTTCGATTACCGGCAACAAGAATGACGGATAGTCATACTAATGATAACGCTGTGCAAGAACCTGCAGAGCCAACTTGTTTGCAAGGTTTTACTGGGAAGAAAACACGATCAATGCGCAAGAAACGACGTAATGAAGGCCCACAAAAACCACAGAATAATGAAGCTCAGCAGAGTTATCGAAACCACTCACCCATGGAGACGCCTGATAGATGCCGTCACCGCAGCCCGGCTTCAGAAAGAATTTCGTTTACCATGGTAGAGCGTAAGAAAGACCTGAATACCCCTATGTCCAAACGAATGCCGCGAAAACGGCCAAACTGGAAGGGCCTACGATGTGAACGCGCAACTTCCCCAAACATGGTTTCATCAAAGCACGTTACCAAATGCCGACTGATCGGTACAACGAGAAAGAAAAGAGCAGCCTCACGAAGAAGGAGCGTTCTACGCATGGAAAGAGCCAGGCAGCGCTTGAATTCCTCTACACGACAATCGATCCGACGCTCATGCCACACGAAGCGTGCACGAACACTGCCAGGTCATCCAGGACAGACCACGGTAAAGACAAGCTGCGTGCGCTGGTCCAACTCCACAAAACACATGTGCCACAGAAGGTGGAAACATAGGTGGAAGCAGAAGAATGAACTATCAATGTGCAGCTTACACGGAGATGACGTCGGTTCTGATTACAACGGACTGTTTAGTGAACTAGAGCAATAGTTTTTTGGAGTTGGCTCCAAAAGTTAACTCGTAATTTTTAGTGAACCTTCCTCCACTTATCGGCTGGCCGGGAGGATGTTAAAAATATTAGAAGAGGAAGAGGTGGCTACTCGCAGCTGCCCTCAACTATCACCATCATTGAAAAGTCCCATCCGCCATAAAAACGAATCACCCACGTCCCGCGGTCCCCGCCTTGGTTTCTTCAACACAGGCAAAGGCGATTACTTTTTCGCTACCGCTTTGCCTTTGGACGAGAACGGCACCCAAGCCTATATCGCTGGCGTCGGTGTGCATTTCTGTTTCGGCGTTTTCGTCGAAATGAGCGAGCACGGGAGGGCTTTGCAGGCGTTTTTGCAGCTCGCAGAATGCCTTTTCTTGGTCGTTTTCCCAGCTAAAAGGCGTGCTATCTTTCGTCAACAGTGTGAGTGGCTCTGCAATGCGGGCGAAGTTTGCGACGAAGCGGCGCCCGTAGTATGCGCACAGTCCGAGAAATCTTCGCACGCCCTTCCTGTCTTTCGGCCTCGGGAAGTTCGCAATGGCCCAAGTTTTTGCAGGGTCAGGTAGTACTGCTGCGGCGTTGACGACGTGGCCCAGAAACTTGAGCTCCTCATACGCAAAACGGCACTTTTCGGGCCATTTTGCGTACCGACTCGGGTTGCGTACCGACTGTGCCGACTCGGGGTTAACCCCGAGTCGGCACAGGCCCTACCCATGTCCGAAATTCGTCTGACTTTATTGAAAATGTACGCCACATCAGTCTCGATGAATCTGACATTAAGGTATCCTTCGACGTAATTTTCTTGTTCACGTTCGTACCGACTGACTTAGCTGTGAAGGTGTGGCAAGATGCTCTTAGCCAGGACCCTTCTCTACCGGAGAAGCGCCCAATTGAATTGCCCGACCTGGCCAGACTTTTACAGTTCTGCCTAGCGAACACTTATTTTACGTTTGGACAAGTGCACTACCGACAAGTTTGCGGTACAGCGACGGGTGCTTCGGTGTCTGTGACGGCTGCGAACCTGACAATGGAGGAGTCACTTGAACGCTGTGCACTGGCCTCCTTTGTTCCGGCACCTAAAAGTTTCCTTCGTAGTGTAGATGACTGTTTTTGCATAATTCGTACAGCCGTGCTACTCCAGTTTACAGCGCACCTCAACTGCATGAATGCGGCCATACAGTTCACTGTTCAAGAGGAGATCAATAGACAACTGTCGGTTTTAGACGTGCTCGTCAAACGCACCGGACCCGACCTCGAATTTGACGTGTACCGGAAGAGCAGTCACACCGGTCGTTATCTCCACTTCAGATCCGTTCAACCCGCCTCACACAAGCGCTCTGTGGTGTCTTCTCTGATCCGATGCAGCCATACTGTTTGCACAAGGCCAGAAGACGTGGCGAACGACATTAAGAGAGTTTGTCAGGACCTGTCGGGCTGCGGTGACCATGACGCCTTTGTTTCCGCCGTGGAAAGAAGAATGCCTCTGCAGACAACGCCCAGTGCCGGTAAAAAGAAGTGGGCTGCCATTCCTTATGTCCCTGCCACAAGCGAAGCATTGGCTCGTGTTCTGCGCAGCTATGATGTGCACGTGGCACACGTGCCATCGAAGAGGCTGCGACACACACTGACCCACGTTAAGGATAAGCTTCCTAAAGAAAGGTATCCCGGAGTGATATATGAGGTTCCTTGTGCAAACTGCAACTCTGTGTACGTAGGCGAGACTGGCTGCTTTCAAAAGCGCCTAAAACAGCGCTGCTATGATGTGAAGACGAAAATAGTGGCGTCGAATGCCCTCGCTGAAGATGTAGAGCTGTCGGGCCACGAGATAGACTGGGAAAATGCACGCATCATCACTACGGAGAAGAATTTGGACGCAAGATTAAATTTAGAATCGCTAATAATACAGACAACGCCTAACACCCTCAATCGCAACATCGGAACCTTGCACCCAATGTATGCACGCTGCCCACGTCATGTTTTAAAGCCTACTTAAGGCCGTTTTTTTCTGCAATAAAATTCATTGTGATCAAGGCTCCCGTGCGGGAACCGAAACGTCTTTTAAGTTTTTCTTTTTCGTTACTTGGTCGGTGCCCTCTTTCTCTCTCATGAGCTCATGCTAGTTTATACCAACACACAAACTAAGGTTTCAAAGGTTTATTCAATTCACAAAAAAAAATTACATACATGCGTATAAACAGACGAGGGTCCCAAAGCCATAAGGCTGAAACGGGACCCTCGGTAGTTCATTTCTAAGGTAGCATATAATCGCAGCTAACAGAAATGGTTATTTTCATGTAATCACGGAAATAAATGCAACACTTGCAACAATATCGATTTCAACAAATTAATTTCACAAATCTATCAAGTGGACTTGCAATACCAACTACCACGTTAACAAATACTGCAAAACATTCTCTCTATTCATTAAAGGACATTTAAATCGTCCTCTTTTTTAAATTATACACCACGGGAAAACGTTTGAACAAATACCCGTGAAAATAAAATTTAAAAAACATCTAATTTCACCCCAGAATAAATCCATTTAGTGCTGTTTTAAATACAATAATGAAATTTTAAAGGACATCTAATTGCACCCTAGAAGAAATACCTTTAGTGCTGTTTTATAAACAATAATGACATTGATGATTTTACAGTAAGAGGCAGGCTGTTCCAGAGTTGAATAGCAGTGAAGTTGCCAATTTTTTTCCCGTAATTTGTATGAACAATCGGGAGCAACAAATTATTACGGGAGGCAACCTTTGTGGGGTTTACACTGCGTACAGAATGAACGTCTACGAACTGAAAAGGAAGTTGATTGTGCAGAAGCTTAAATAACATGATTGCAAGATTGTACTTAAATAAGTGACCAATGGATAAGATACCCAACTGGCTACATTATAACAAAACGTCAGCACTCAAATGGCTGGTGTTAATAATACGTATCGCTTGGTTCTGAATATGTTGTACCGCTTTTAAGTGACATTGATAAGTGTTTCTTTACGCGATGATGCCATAGTTAATGAGACTCTGTACAATGGAGAAATAGAGTGCTAGCAGTGCAGAAGACGAAAAGAAATGCCGGGCTTTAATGAGCACACGAATGCCAAATGCAGTCGTTTTTTAAGGTGGTTGATATGAAGACGAAACTTAAGGTGAGGATGAAGACGTAAACCGAGAAATGTTGCAGAATGAGAAGCAGGAATAGAATTTTCACCAAGTGTTAACGAGAGAAGCTGGGCTACAACCTTCCGACTTGAACTGAAAATCATGAATTTAGATTTGATAGGATTAATTGCCAATTGGTTCTTTTTTCACCAATCTACGACACTAGAGAGAGCGACGTTAAGTTTAGATGTTAAAAGAGAATATACACTTGTCCGAAGTTGAGATAGTGGTGTCATCCGCATGTAAGACGCAATGGAATTTCTGCAGGGTGTCAGGAAGGTCATATTTATAAATCAGAAAGAGCAGGGGCCCCAAATTGACCCTTGGGGCACACCTGTGTTAGTAACTTTACTTTCAGAAAACGTATCTGCTACATATACGACGTAGAGCTGCAAATGTGACGAGTGCCGTAAATGTTTCAAAATTTTTCCTCCAGGTTACTCGAAGCAACCAAGATGCGTGTCCTATAAAAGTAGTTTTAGGTTGTTGGTGCATTTATGATAAGACCTGCATTGCAATCAGCGTCCTTCCGTTCTTTCCAGAACAGCGCCAGGAATGAAGGCCGAACTTCTTCTTCGACTTCTGTGGCTCTCAATGGCCGGGTCAGCCAGGAAACCTGACTCCTCTCTTGGGAGGACTGAGAGCGAAGTTGAGCCCCCATGGAACTGCACTCTTCGTGACAAGCAAAGCAAACGATGGGACCTGAACTGTGCAGTGGTCGACATTGTCAATTCCACGTCACGTCAAGGAGCAGTGACCCGAGAAGCGAACACCAGCTTGGATTTTCAAGTTCTTTCAAAGAATGCATCTAAACAAGATCTACACGAAATTTTTCTTTATGTTCAAAATGGAACAGTTAAGTGCTGCCTTGAGCACATATCGAACGAAACAACCAGGACTGCAGCCGATGAGACCGCAAAACTTGGAGGCGTTTTCCAATCTCTGGAAAAACAGAGCGGAAAAATTATGAAAGGCACGGGGCAGACTGCAAGTGCCGAGTATGACGCAAAGTTGTGTCTTCCGCAAGCTTCAAACAATCTTTCAGCTTACAATCTAGAGACGCAAGAACCTCACGGCGTATGCTCCGTCATATTACAAACGGCTGCTCACAACAATACCGTATGTGTTCTGCACTCTTCAAAATCAAATTTTACACTGTCTAGCGAAAGTCTTTTTAACCTGGTTGGAGGCCATTCAGCCATTGCGGACGCAGGTATGGTTGCAATCAGGGGGTGCCCTTTCGCTGAGTTAAAAAAATACGAATTGTTTCAGGCACCGAAACTAGACGCGCTTAGGTTTTACGATACGCCACTGGAAACCGTGGCAAGCGATTCGTTTAACTCGGTACCCCGTATTAAGAAGCTTTTGTTTGTCAGGTCAAAGTTAAAATCTATTCCTTTGGCTGTTTTTTCAATAAACAATTTGGAACACCTAAGTGTCAAACATACTGCGATAAGTCCCAACGATACGTTCTCGCTTACGAGCAGTCATACACCATCAAAAAAGAGTTTACTCAAAAAGCTCAACCTGAAGGGTACGAGGCTGGGCCATCTAGATGACCGCGCTTTTTGTGCCTTTCCCATGTTGGAAAACCTAAACCTGCAGTTGTGTTCTCTGACAGCAATGAATGGCTCCCCTTTTGTGTGCCTCAGAAATCTAAAGACACTTAAGCTTAAGAGTAACAAACTGACAACTTTGACAAACAAAACGTTTCTGGGGCTCCAGAGTCTAACAGCACTGAAACTTACGAAAAACTTCATCGTCTTCCACGACCCAACCCCAGTTTTCGCGCCACTGAGGAGTCTTGACATCCTGCACTTGGGCGAGAACAAGATTGATCTCCTTTTCCCAGAGGTGTTCGCAGGTTTGCCAGTGCGGAAACTAACACTGGCGCAGAACTACATCTCCAGCTGGTCCACAGCAATTTTTTCCCTGCTGAGCAGCCTAGAAACACTTCGGTTGGATGGCAACGCAATACGTGTTTTCGACGACGGCATGTACGAAGATGTTGCGAACATAACAGCTGTAAGCATATGTTATAATCCATTAGACTGTGCTAGCTGCAAAATAAAGATTGTGGAACGCTTCTTGTTAGGGAGCAACAACGGTCTCAATCGTAGCGTGGACTGCGTAGTCTGCAGCGGCAGCATTGCGTCAGCGGAGAAGGTGCTGGTCATGGACGTGGCCCCGGGTGTCGATGCTTGCCGACCGCAGGACTACTACGTGCTCGTGGGTGTGCCCCTCATTCTCGTCGTCCTTGTGGGTTCAGTGGCGGGGTACTCGCTGTACGCGAACCGGTGGTACATTCGCTACTTTCTGCTCTCACTTCGCATCAAGGTGAGCGCATATCGGAGGCTGCGCTGCGTGGACAGTTTTCTCTGGGATGCCTTCGTCTCGTATCACAGCTCAGACGCGGCATGGGTGCGTGACTGTTTGGTTCCGGCGCTGGAATCAGCGGAACTTGAGTTCCGGCTCTGCGTCTCTGACCGAGATTTCGTGCCTGGCGTACCGATCGCCGAAAATGTGTGCCGCGCCATCGGACACAGCCGCAAATGTTTGTTCGTTGTAAGCCGCCAGTTCTGCAAGAGCCGCTGGTGCATGTTTGAGTTGACGTTGGCGCAGCACAAGCTCTTCGAGTCGGACCGCACCAACCAAATGGTGCTGGTGCGCAGGGAGCTGGTAGAAGAGTCGCAGATGTGCCACTTTCTAAGGTACTTGTCCCGAACCAAGACGTACATTCAGGTGCCACGCGAGGATGCAGACAAAACTGTTTGGGATTATTTTTGGTTGCAGCTTCGGGCCGCTTTAAAATTGTGAGTGCAGAGGGAGTTGCTGAGTCATTGTTATAGTGATTTACAATTTAAGTCGCAAGAATTACTATACATAGAAACCTGCACTCGAAGAAAACTCTGACCTTAACGTGATTGTACTATATTTCGCTGCCAAATAAGCCTTCATTGTTACGATCCGCATCTCTATCTTGGCGGTTATCAAAGTTATAAACTGATTGGTTTTTTGTACGTTGTTTCTTAGATTTCCTTCATACCGCATTTTACTAGTCTCAGAGTGTTCCGCGCAGGGTGCACGTAACATTCAATAGCATTTTCTTCTGAAAGTCGGTATCAATTGAAAACAGATGCCGTGCAGTGTTTTACGCTCCAGTTGGTTTTTACTTGTTTATTGCAACATCATAATACTTGCATGAAACCTGAATTGCCGAGAAAGCGTTCAATGAATAGTGTTTCAATATTATAAATAATTTTCATGCGTAAAACCATCGAATGCTACAAAACTGATCTCATATGCTTCACAAACACTGTTGCTTCCTGTGATAAGCTCTTTATGTGACACATCCTTGCGGCGATTTACATTAAACGATTGCACCAATATTGGGTTTGTTTTCGACGGATTCTCAACAAGTCTGGCCACTAACAATTGATTAGCGTGGCTTGCCATTTTTATTGTATTTCCCGGAATAAAAGAACATTTTTGAAATTGTAATATGGTTATTGTTGGTAATATAGGTTTGTAACATATGCGCTATAGTTTGACTAAAGCTTTGTTGTCAGTGAGCTATGAACTCTTAGACAAATGACTATATCGCCTGATTGTGTGTGTGCTTTTTGTGTACGTCTGTGTGTTGGAGTATTCATGTGTAAGTGAGAGTTTTCATTTTTTTCATCATACCTTCACCCCCATTTGGTGTAGCAAGTCGGGCGCCCCGCCTGCCTGACCTCACTTGCCCATTAAAGATGTTTCTCTCTCTCTAAAGCTATGTAATGTTGTGGAATCCTCATGGCAGTTGGAGAAAACAGCGATGTTTTACCTGCTGCTGGTCCGCTGGGCAGTTATTCTCTGCCGGTCTACAAGGCAGTGGCAAGAGAAAAAAGTCTCGAAAAACGCCCGCCCCACTTTCCTCTAGTTCAGCTGAGAAATAATAAAATTTGTTCAGTTACGCAACCGCCTGAACTTTATTAATTCTTTGAGTGGCACCCTACCTATACACAGTGGTTGGGGCAGATATACAGCAAAATTTCATTCGTCGTACCTGGCTTTGAAGTATATATAGATAAACTAGCAGAGCGGAGCAAGACTTTTGTATGTTGGTGACGCAAGAGAGACAATCACCTTAAAATGAAATTTCAGCAACTCGTCGTGCCAGACGAACTGAGGCTCCACGAGCGACCCGCACACAGTGTGGAACCCCTCGAGAGAGACAACGATGTTCGCACAAGCCGTGTGTCACGGATATGCAATGAAGGCGGACGATGACAAGAAAACGTGCCTCCAACAATCAAGCTTCTTCTCGACTGGAAGAAGTCGCATGAGTTTTTATGCACATTGTTGTGGCGTCACAAGAATACAAAAAAAAAGAATTCCAAAGAAATGCGAGAAAATAAAATTACAATCTTGAAAAGCAAAAGTAAAGAAGCAACATTCCTGAGCATTATCTAATCAAAAATCCTCAAGCCGTTAACCTGAAAAGTAAAAAAAAAGTTCAAGGAAAAGAAAAGTGAGACGGATACGACTAAACTGCTAATTACAACATCAGAATGAATCATTGAGATGCTTGATTCAAACAGGACACTGGCGGCCTTCTGCTAAGAGCATGAAAGTGTGTTGTATATTACACCACATTACACAACAATCAAACTGATTGGGAAGGAAAAACTATGCTGAAGTTTCATGCGACACTCGAAAGTCTTCAGAAACTCACGGTGATGTCTGTAGAATAAATCATGGCACAATTGATACATACACATGAAAGTGGATCGATCAATAAATGGCTGGTTTAATGCCCGGAGCCAGCAATGGGCAAATAGCGCCAAAGAGAAAATGACTTTTTAATAGAGGTGGTGCGAAAACAAAAGAAAATCGAACTAAAATCGAGGAGTTAAGGTAAATTGAATTTAAAATTGAGATTGCTGGTATATGAGCCATGTGATAACTCGCAAAGTGAAAGTGTTGAAAAGTTAGATTTAAACAGTTAGTTAAAACCTTCCAACCACGTCCTTACTAGAAAACATGGGGTCGTCGTCTCACAAGTGAGATGAATGAAGTTTTATGGTCTGTAAAGGGCCGAAAAACGTTTGCGTCTTGTTGTACAAACTGCTTTGACGCAAACGATGTGAGCTACGGGTGGGCTCTCTCCACACCTGGACTGCAGGGGACTTGAACACCCAAGGAGCAGGTGTGAGTGCGTCACATGTGCGTGGCCTGTGCATAACTAGTTAAAGGGACACTGCAGGCAAATAGCAAGTTGGGCTCCGATGAAAGGTCAACTGCCCCGAAGCCGTCTCACCGTTTATTCAGCGGCGAAAGGTGCTTTAACTGCCGAGAAATTGGCAATTTAAAAACGTATTTCATTCTTCACACCATTTCATGCCGTTTTGTGTGACTTTAACGGTTGCCTGGAGCGAGTGAGATAGCGGGTGCTCTAGCAGGAAAACTAAAACCTGCCGTGCGAACCATCGGCGCGGGAGCCACTGGTCGTGTACTCGGCGCATACGACAAAACAACTTGTTGTGCCGACACTTCCGTTACCTGCTTATCTCTGTGCGTCAATCTTGGTGCCACACCCGACGTGAGATGGTGGTTAAACAATGGGAATGTGCCAGTGATCTTTTAATTAAGCTACAAGACGACTAGCGGAGAGCGGAACCGCAGCGTGAACGACGACGGAAGCGCTCTTTTGATTTGCATTCGCGTTATGGGTGGTCGGGTTTTAGTCACTTCGATGCACTCGGCATGAAAACATGGCGCCACCTGTTACTTGAACTTGTAACAGCGGGCAACGCTAAATTTTTCCCGTCGCAATATGGCATGGCCTCCTGTATACGCCTCGAGCGATGCCTGTAGGGGCGCCACTGAAATTCCCGTAGCGGCCCCTTTCGAAAGCAGTCGCGGGAGTCGTCGGCCCGCTCACACTGTCGCCGTTGCTTTTGAGGCAAGTTGCTTCTGATATTTTCCGTTTGTATGCGCTGGAAATACATATTTATGTGCGGCAGTCAGTCTGTTCGCACTTGTGGTGTATTTACGAGCATGTGCATGTTTCCGACGCGATCGTAGTGTAGTACATTCGGTCCGCATAAAGCGCTAGGTGAGTGTCACAGGCCGGCCTCGCGAAACCGGCATATGCATGGAGCTGATCGTATTTCGATGGCCCTGAAATCTACTAACAGTACCTCTCTAAGTAGCATTCGTTCAAATACTCATCCTACGGCTATACATTACGATATAAATCGTTTTCGTGTGCTTACATAATCTAGCGGAGCACAGCTCGCCAGTTACGCCTTCTATCTCAGATTATTGACTACCTGAACAAGCCAATGTAGCATTTATTTCACCGACATTCTACGAAATAAGTACGATAGATAATGTAAAATTATATGCGGGAATCAGCAAACGGCAAAGAATGTACTGCTGGGTCGTCTAGTCGTAAGGTGCACTCTCAAACATTCATCTGGAACATATATCTTCAGCTTATATATCCGCGTCCGCGACTAAACGCTTCCTCGAAACATCGTCATATGACATAGGCAGCCTGCAGAATCTAACAAATAAGTGAAATCAGAGGGCGTTCTCAGATACCACACTCTTCCCACGACACCTTTTATCGCTTGTGACTACATATATACTTATTGCATACTTCGAAAAATGTGTCCGCCGCAGGATCAGCTGTTCGTAATGTAGAAAAAGCAAATAAAAGTGAACGCGCAGCTTGTGCATGTGTGATTACTAAATCGTCCATTCCTTGATTTTGCTCCGCATTTGAACATAACGATCATTAAGCGTCCTCCTGCCGTACCAACTGCCCCCCCCCCCCCACCCCTTGTCTTGCGAAATAGCAGTGCATTTCGAATCTAGTGGTCGGGTAAGTTCTACTTGGCTTAAGTTTAAACGAACTCCTTTAGCATTTCAGAAGGTACACTGTGTTTATTTTTAACTCCGTTATGAGCTATTTCGTTGCTGCTGGAGTTGCAGACCATTTATTTTTCCGTGGTTTCATTAACCCCATGGTTCTTGCTATAAGGCGTTAATGGGCACATATTTCACGACGGAGAGCCTTGTAATGTACTTAACATTTTCGCGTGGCCTCTATTCCCATAAAAGACACGTTATTGTCAGGTATTAGGTTATCACATCCCCGAATCATATTTTTCTACGACGTATATATTCGAAACAACGCCGCATTCGTTGTCCGCGCTGCCAAACAAACCAACCTTTCACTCTGCCAGAGTTATAATACCTTCACAGGCTTTCGCACACTATACACGTACAAATACGCGTGCCACTGACCTGGTTATATACGCAAGAAAAGCACCGCTAAGTTCGCTAATCGCGCGCGGATGTACTGAGAGCCACGACCGTAATGCATAAACGGCTGCCCACGCTTTCTTCGCGTTCAGGAGAGGGGAACAAAAAGAGCAGTGACTCCCGCATTTTTATGTTTTTGTGTTGATTCCGATAACCCTATAAGCGCAGAGTCATCATCATCATCATCACAACGTATCTAAGCCCACTGCAGGGCAAAGGCATCTCCCATTATTCTCCAATTACCTCGGTCCTGTGCCAACTGTGACCAATTTATCCCCGCAAACTTCTTTATCTCATCTGCCCATCTAACTTTCGGCCTAGGGATCCACTCTGTTACCCTTAATGACCAGCGGTTATCTTGCCTTCGCATTACATGCCCTGCCCACGTCCATTTCTTCTTCTTAATTTCTAATAATATGCCTTTAACACCAGTTAGCTCCCTGACCCACTCCGCTCTCTTCTTGTCCCTTAATGTTACACCTATCATTTCCCGCTCCATTGCCCGCTGAGTCGTTCTCAATTTAAGTAGAACCCTCTTAGTGAGCCTCCAAGTTTCTGCCCCGTAGATGAGTACCGGTAAGATGCAGCTGTCATACACTTTCTTCTTCAGCAACAATGGTAGTCAGCTATTCATTATCTGAGAATGTCTGCCATATGCACCCCACTCCATTCTGATCCTTCTAATTATCTCTGCCTCATGGTTGGGATCTGGGGTCACAACTTGGCCTAAGTAGATATATTCGCTTATCACTTCCACTGCCTCGCCACCTATCTCAAATTGCTGTGCTGTCCACGGTTTGATGGCCTGTAATTTAGTATTCTGCATAATAATTTTCAGGCCCAAGGTTCTAGTCTGTTTCGCCCAGTGCGGAAGCATGCTTTGCAATTCGTCCCCCGAGTTACTTAGCAAGGTAACGTCATCAGCAAATCTGAGGTTACTGAGGTATTCTCCATTAACCCTTACTCCCACCTGTTCCCAATCCAACGTTCTGAATACTTCTTGTAAACATGCTGTGAATAACATTGGAGAGATCGTGTCTCCTTGTCTGATACCCTTCCTCATAGGTATTCTACTGCTCTCCCTATGGAGGATGATGGTAGCTGTAGACCCATTGTAGATATCCTCTAGTATTCTTATATACGGCTCATCTACCCCCTGGTTCCGCAATGCCTGAATGACTGCTAGTGTTTCGACCGAGTCAAATGCTTTCTAATAATCTATGAGGGCTATATATAGGGGTTCAGTATACTCTCTATCACCTGATTGATCGTGTCAATATGGTCCATTATTGAATAACCTTTACGGAACCCCTGCTTGTTCTTTAGGTTCACTAAAATCTAAGCCTGCAGAAATTCGGTTAGCGATTACCTTGGTAAGTACCTTGTAGACGACTGACAGTAAGCTGCTCGGCCTGTAATTTTTCAAGTGCTTCATGTCGCCTTTCGGATTAGGATGATGTTCGCGTTCTTCCAAGATTCCGGTACCATTGCGGTCATTAGGCATTGCGTATACAGGTTTGCCACTTTTTCAAGTACAATTTCTCCGCCATCCTTCAAAAGCGCAGAGTGCTGGGGAAAGAATAGAGGGGGGATGGAGGTGGCGGCCAGATTCCCCCTCCGTATCGTTCCCCGCCTCCACGTTAACTTCCCTTTCTTTGTAGGCATTTATTTGCAGACAGCCACGGGTCGCGTGATTGTTTAGACCAGGAGGAGGAGGAAAAACTTTATTGGTGGCAAAAAGTAGATTTTCGTCTTCCCAAGTGAGAGGAGCCCTCATTCCAGAGCCCCTGTAGCTTTGGCTGTCGCCCGGGCCCTCTCGACCAGTCTGCGCTGATCTTCCAGGGTCGAGCTGGACAGCACGGCTTCCCACTGTTCACTCGTTGGATTGTCATTCACGGGCACTGTCTTAGTTTTGGGACAGGACCATGTGACGTGGTAAAGAGTAGCTGTTTCTCGCCCGCACAGTGGGCATTGATTTTACGGATGGACAGCAGGGTACATCGAGTGGAGGAGGCTGAGATGTGGGTAGGTGTTCGTCTGCAACAGGCGCCATTCTACTGTCTCCTCTTTGGTTAGGTGTTTGTGCGGCGGAGGAAGAGAGCGGCGACTTAAACGCTGATGTTGCAGAATATCATGATATGTCAAAGGGATTGGCACTGGAACTGTGGACTGGTCATCCTGAGGTGGCGGGGCCCGGATAATCATAGCTCGGGCTGATGCATGCGCTCGTTCGTTCCCGTCCAGGGCGCTGTGTCCTGGTGTCCAGATTATTGAAGTTGTGGGTAGTTGACTGGGCGAATGTTTAGTCAGAATTTGATGGGCGATTTTAGATATTCGACCTTTCCTAAAGCTGCGACAGGCTGCTTGCGAGTCGGATACTACTGTTAAGTGTTTGGTTCGCAGGGCTGCCGTGATGGCTAGTGCTATTGCCGTTTCCTCTGCTTCTAAAGGGCGTGGTGTACTCACTGCCTCGGTCGTTCGTTCTCGCATGTCCTCATCAATAACGCTGATGACCATAGCTGGCCTCCCTGGGTAGCTGGCTGCGTCGGTGTATCGCACGTCTTTGGATTTTTGAAATTTGATTTGGAGAGCACGGGCGCGGGCTTCTCGTCTCCACTGGTTGTAATCAGGATGCACGTTTTTAGGTATAGGTCTTACGTGAATTTTGTCGCGATACATGTATGGGAGTGTCATCGTGAGGTTATGGCCTGCAGTTTGTGTTGGATACCCTAAGCGTTCGAGAACCTGTCTGCCCGTCGGGGTCAGCTGGAGTCTTTCTCGTTGGCTGACGAGGTGTGCAGCAACGTGTTCTTCTACCGTGTTGTGGGCGCCGAAAGCCAGTAGCTTCTGCGTCGAGGTGGTGGGTGGAAGATTTAGGCCTCTCTTGTAGGCTTTCCGGACGAGGGATTCTAATTGCTCGTGTTGTCGCCTGTTGATTGGGATGTAGGGTACGGTGTAAGTTACCCGGCTGATGACAAGTGCTTGTACTAAACGGGTGGTATCTTCTTCTTTAAGACCATGGCGCCTGTTTGCGATTCGGCTCATGATGCGGATGGCTTGATTTGTGCTGTGCTTGAGTCGCTGAAGTGCGTGCGATCCACCGCCATCTTGTTGAAGGTAGAGTCCGAGGATTCTGATAGTCTGTACTTGTGGAATATCTTGATTGTCCAATGTGAGGGAGATTTGAGGAGGGTCGTGTGGAATTTTTCCGCATTTTTTCTTCATCAAGAGTAGTTCCGACTTTTTCGGCGCACATTCAAGACCACTGTTGCGCGCGTACTGTTGTACAATGTCGGCCGCACGCTGCAGGGCTTCCTGTATCTCGCCATCCGAGCCGATGTTTGCCCATATGGTGACGTCGTCGGCCAATGAGTGTTGGTGTCGCGGCAGCAGCTTGTTTTAAACGTGTACTGGTTTTCTCGACGTGCGAAGGCTGCGCGGGAAATGTGCGCTTATCGCTCGTTGAGTTAGCTCGTCTGTGTCGGTGTGCAGTGTGTCCCGTAGAGTTATGAAACTCTATGGTGTGTACATCTCGTGGTTTGCCTTCAATTACCCGTGCTTGTTCCATCACTGTCTGCGTGTCAGCTCGCCCGTCTTATATGCGCTGCCGGCTCACCGTGCGAC
This sequence comes from Haemaphysalis longicornis, assembly GCA_013339765.2. NCBI lineage: Eukaryota > Metazoa > Arthropoda > Arachnida > Ixodida > Ixodidae > Haemaphysalis > Haemaphysalis longicornis. The sequence continues at coordinate 144,499,352 of CM023449.1, read as the reverse complement.
GACTCTAACGACCTTGGATACCGACTCACACAACAGAGTGTGTGGTACGTGTAGCGCTGCCTATTTTGTGCGGATTACGGGTCGTCCGCGCTAGGAGCGTGTTTTGCGTTGCTACCTGTAAGTACCGCCGTGCTCACTGTTGCGCAACAGGTGCAAATATGAAAATAAATCGTTCTGTGTTATTGTGCTATGCTCGTTTTTTTTTTTTTGTTCGTTCGCGGAGCCGTATCCTGACATTTCTTCATCAGCGCTTTCATCTGGGAAACATCAGCTTGTTTTAACGGTGGCCTGCGGCGTGAGCGTTGCAGGTGACCGGCGCTGGTGTTACTTGTACGCGTTTTTATTAAAATGAACGCGTTTTCAGACCACTCTCGCGTGCGTTGTTTTGAAGTGAAGGTTGCTAGCAAAAAAAATATTTTCAGAGCTAGCTTTTAGTACGTTCGAGTTTCATTTTGGCGTAGAGTGGACTGTGCACGCTATCCATCGTCTTCGCAAGCGGGGCCGTATAAATTGCCGCACTGACTCGCAACTCAACTCGTAGGTATAGAACTTACTACGTACACGCAGCGTGCATCAAAAGTGACCTAAGCCAAACTTCTTTTGTGCCCGGTAAGGCGTTGGAACGTTCAGTGGGAATTCTCAAAAACTTGCGACTTTCGGCGGCTTGTCGTGTTCACCACGGATAAATTGTCCAACGGAACAGCTGTTCTTCACCGCCGCGAAAAAGCCTTATGGGTCGGCTTTTCGGGTCTGCGGCGATTTCGGCGCTGTTGTTATAATTTCCGTCTGAGATGTGCCTGAAACACTCTGAGCTGAAGTGTACTACAGGCCAAGTCCAGCGTTCCTTCAAAATTTTAGCTTTGATATCCAGAGCTGGCGTTGGGTTTCCGGCTGCGGAAAGCAATGCAGGCTAATGCCTGATGTGTATTTCGTAGATTTCCACTGCCCCACTACTTCCTGCGCACATTAAAGGAATCTTGTTTGACCGACTAGTGCCCTATAGAAACCCATGTATTTTTGTCGTTTGTTTGCCCTCTATCGAAATTTGACCGTGGCGCCCCCTAACTTCAGCGGCGCCACCTATAGGACGACCTCTCCGCAAAATGGCGAGCTTGGACTTCATGAGCCAATATTAAAGCCGAAGCTTTATGCGTGGCGTCGCAGAACTACTAAACAGCGTTCAGTGTACTGTTCCCGCCTGTACGCTCGCCCTTTTGAGTTCACTAAGGGAGTTTCACAACAAAATGTATACATGTCCTCACTGTTGTGACAGCGATAAGAGCCAGTTAACTTTCTCCCAGTCTACAGAAGTTGATAAGTGAAAAATAATGATGCTTAATTTGGTGTTTAGTGACAATTGAGTCATACTACTTAAATTTTGTTGAATGAAGTCCAAACAGTTTAGCTCCCCCTTTTTACTTACGAGTCCATTCAGTCGCGTTCTACCGCTAATAGTTTTTGCGGTCCCCGGAAGGGTACGCGCCCACTCCCCTCCCCCCTTCCCCCATTTCTGCGTCGCCGCTGCTCCACGACATAGCACCGTGGCGCATGTAGTAGATACATTGACATTATTTTCGGCGATGCCGGGATGCTGCGCAAGGAATGACGGCTTCAAGCTTTGGCTCAAGGCGATATTCAGTATTTGTGGGCCCCTCTATGAAGCTTAGGATAAATATTCAGCATGCACTTGGCTCGTTTCTCGCTTTGCTTCTCCCCGCTACACTCATTCTTGCCTCCGCAGTCACATACTGAATAGCCGATCAATTCCCAGTGGGTCAGAAACCCACTAGTGATCTCACCCGTAACATTTCTGACTGAATCGACTTAAACGCAGAAAAAAAACTTTTGCGTTGAAATATTTACGGACGAATAAAGTAGCCCGAGAAAGACCATCTCACCACTATCAAGTTCTAGCGTCACCCCAGCCACTTACTAGATAGTTTTAATTATGGCCTCGTCAATTTTTATACCTTTTTTTGTTCAAACAGGACTTGCCCGTCACTGATATAGCCAGAGCCTTCTTTATACAACACCTATTTGATGTTTTCAAAGGGCCTGGGCAACTTTTTTAATACCACACATTGTTGCCAGGTGTGAAGACAAATGTTGACCATGCCCTCGCCAACGCAGGAGAACCTGGGATTAGGTCGCCACCAGAGAGGACGGCGTATTTTTCTGGAACTGACCAGGCAAAAAGGCGTTACACAGGAGGCTATGGTATCGTAACGCTTATTGCGCCATCTTTTGAATGTTTTGCGAAGCGAGTTGCATATTAGCTAATCTGCAAGAAGTGTACCTATAGCTTTCGCAAGCGCCTAAGCCACAACTAACAAAAACCTTGGCGGCAGTGTGGTATAAAAACCATACATAACATGATACAAATAGTATCGTTTTGCCTAAGTACACAACGTTATGGAAGCATAGCGGCCCACAACGCCCTGAATCAAAAGACCGGGTTTGGCGCTAACATTTTATTCAAGGACAACGAAGAAATGGTTTCGAACAAACACATCGTCATAGCATGCGCTTTGCGGTGGAAGGGCTAAGTGAACGGGCGATCGATTTCCACTGGTCAGTCGTAAGGGTAGCACTCCGTTCTTGGGATACAGGACTCCTGCACTGGAGTGATGATGATGATGATGATGATGATGATGATGCTTCGTGGCTTCCCCTTTGTAACGGGGTGGCGTTGCACAGCGGCCTTAGTCGCAACGCCACTGTACAATCACCTCCCCCAAAAATACAAACAAAATAAATAAAAAATATTATGAAAATAAAAAGCACATACTTTTACGAAATTTTTGTGCTAGTCTGACTTCTTTGTTCGCATGTCTTCCCAGATTGTTCTCTGCTCTTTTCCCACCAACATTCTAACCTTCTTTTACTAACCTCTAGTGCTCTCCAGTTCACTTTTCCGCTAACCTTAAAGCTAAGGGCTTCCGGAAGCTGGATGGCTCCATCACTGAGGACTGGACGGATACTTTTGCACTCCGTTACAATATTGTTACGGGGAAGAGGCTATATTTGGAGGCTTGGTACAGCGAGATGCAAGCACCCGGCTAGGCGAACAAGGCTCAGTGCGAGAGAGAGCCGTGATGATAATGACAGGGTCAAATGATGATGATCGCAGTTAGTCGCGTAGATTGTCCACCTTGTATCATGGGTCCTGCTCGCCAACAACATAACCATGCCTTATAACATGACTCCCCGCTGGAAAGGCGTCGTCCCGACGCTAACTTGTAGTCGATGAAGGCGCACAGTACGGCTTGAGGCGGGACACAGGCACAATGTTAGTAGGCGGGGTTCTCTCGGAAGGTGAAGGAAGGACGGGGGTGATCTCATATGTTACGTCCGTAACCAAGCGGAGAACGCGGTAAGGACCGGTATAAGGCGCAAGCAGTTTTTCTGAAAGTCCCACGCGACGGGATGGTGTCCAGAGAAGGACCAATGATCCCGGAGGGAAGTGTACTGGCCGGTGGCGCTGGTCATATCTGTTCTTCTGGGAGGCTTGTGATTCGTGAAGACGCTCGCGGGCGATCTGAATAGCAAAAGTAGCCCGGGTGATCGCATCGTGAGCGTATTCGGTGGACAAGGGGGCAGAAGGGGGCAGTAAGGTGTCCAGGGGCAATGCAGGCTCACGGCCGTAAAGAAGGTAGAAAAGGGAAAAATCCCATGGTGTCGTGACGCGAAGAATTGTAGGCGAATGTAATGTATGGAAGGGCGATGTCCCAATCGCGATGGTCAGCTGAGACGTAGGCAGACAGCATGTCCGTAAGGGTCCGGTTGAGAAGGTCGTCAACAACTTTGGATAAAAAGTATCGGCCACGATCGGTGAGCAATTGACGGGGACCTCCGTGGTGCAGAATGACGTTGGCAAGGAGAAAATCGGCAACATCGGTCGCGCAACACGTAGGCAGGGCACGGGTGATGGCAAAACGTGTTGCATAGTCCGTCGCGACGGCCACCCACTTGTTTCCGGACTTGGATAGAGGAAAAGGGCCCAGTACGTCCAAACCTACACGGAAAAATGTCTCAAGGGGAATTTCGATCGGTTGAAGCTGACCGGTGGGGAGCGTGGTCGGTGTTTTCCGCCGTTGGCAGAGGTCGCAGGCGGTGACGTATCGTCGCACGGATTTGTATAGTCCGGGCCAAAAGAAGCGACGTCGCACACGGTCGTACGTGCGGGTTATCCCGAGATGGCCAGCCGTGGGGACATCGTGAAGCTGGTGCAAGATGGCCCCACGCAAGTGCTGAGGTATAACAAGGAGCAATTCGGGACCATCCGCGCGGAAGTTGCGATAATAGAGGGTGCCATCACGAATTGCATAGGCACGTAGAGAAGGGTCAGGTGTTGCGGATTCGAGACCGTCAAAGATTAGGCGTAATGATGCATCACGGCGCTGTTCTTCAGCAATGTTCAGGAGGTCGGAGATGGCAAAAAGGGAGACATCAGAACTTGCTCCACTCAGGTCTGGACGGTCCCACAGGATGCCGTGACAGGCTGTCGGCGTCCTGGTGAAGGCGACCAGATTTGTAGAGCACACAGAAAATATACTCTTGAAGGCGGAGAGCCCATCGACCAAGCTTGCCCGTGGGGTCTTTCAAAGACGAAAGCCAGCAGAGAGCGTGGTGGTCTGTAATAACACTAAATGGCCTACCGTATAGGTATGGGCGGAATTTGCCGATGGCCCAGACAAGCGCAAGACACTCCCGTTCCGTGATGGAGTAATTGCGTTCGGCTGGAGACAGGAGACGGCTGGCGTAGGCGATGACGCGGTTCTGGCCGGCCTGTTGTTGTGCCAAAACCGCCCCTATACCATGGCCGCTTGCGTCAGTGCGGACTTCGGTTGGTGCCGATGGATCGAAGTGGCCCAGAACGGGTGGCGACGTAAGGAGAGCGATAAGCGTAGTGAAGGCTTCATCCTGTTTGGGGCCCCACGCGTAGGGACGTTTTTTTTAAGAAGGTCTGTCAGAGGACGGGCAATGTCGGCGAAATTCGCAATAAAGCGACGAAAGTAGGAACAGAGGCCTACGAAGCTCTTGACATCTTTTGACGACTGTGGTTTTGGGAAGTTCTGCACAGCGCGAACTTTATCGGGGTCGGGTTGAACGCCGTTGGCGTCGACAAGGTGTCCAAGAAGCTTAATTTGGCGGCGACCAAAGTGACATTTTTTTGCGTTTAACTGAAGGCCTGCACGTCGGAACACTTCCAAGACAGCCAAAAGCCTCTTGAGGTGGGTGTCGAATGTAGGGGAAAAAACAATCACATCATCGAGGTAGCATAAGCACGTCGACCACTTGAACCCATGAAGTAGCGAGTCCATCATCCTCTCAAAGGTAGCAGGCGCGTTTCACAGGCCAAACCGCATTACCTTAAACTGGTAGAGGCCGTCGGGCGTAACAAACGCCGTTTTTTCGCGGTCGGATTCGTCAACAGAAATTTGCCAATATCCAGACCTGAGGTATATAGATGAAAAGTATATAGGTCGCCGATGGAGGGACGTCTGCCGTCGCCGGAATGTGTGCTGCCCGAATTCGCATTTGGGGCCACGACACTGTTGTTCTTTTTGCCGTATTGGAGCGATGCCCTCATGACCTTATATTAGGCCATGATTTCCTGTCCGAGCATTCAGCTCTTATTGATTGCTCCACCGATGTCCTCCGCCTTCACTTGCCTTCTCCCAATTCGTCTCCTGAAGAACCCGTCCAGATGCCTTCACATGTGCTCAACGCCGAAGAACCTTTATGCCGTATTGTCTCCACGCATGATATTCGCTTACGGCCACAAGCAGCAACCTCCGTTGCCTTGTTGTCAAGCCCTCCGGTTCCTAACGGTGACTACGTGGTTTCGCCTGTTCTTGAAGTGTTGCTATCGCGTGATGTGGCTGTGCCACACACTGTTGTGACAGTTGTGGACAGCAGCATTCACCTACCAGTCCTCAACTTTGGATCATCCCCGCAACTTTACCGAAGGGTATATCTCTGGCTACACTGCGGGCGATAGGTGACCACCAAGTTTTAGCTTTGTGCGTGGACCCACCTCAACATTCCGATACCCCGCACCTCCACCAAAATGTTACGGGGAAGAGGCTATATTTGGAGGCTTGGTACAGCGAGACGCAAGCACCGGGCTAGGCGAACAAGGCTGAGTGCGAGAGAGAGCCGTGATGATAATGACAGGGTCAAATGATGATGATCGCAGTTAGTCGCGTAGATTGTCCACATAGTATCATGGGTCCTGCTCGCCAACAACATAACCATGCCTTGTAACAATACGTCGCATGGTTTCTGGCTCATTTCCGCAGCCTGCGCATAGTTCTTCCTGTACCGGCTCGCGAATAAGCGTTTTTGTCCGCAAGCAACCCGCTCGGGCTTCAAAAAGCAATGCACTCCCTTTGGCATTATCAAATAATTTTTCCCTTGTGATCTCCTGCTTCCCGATCCTGTAGATATCTAAGGACTTCTTCGCATCCATCCTCTTTTTCCAGGTCGTCGTTTCTGTTTCTTTCACTTCATTTTTATTGCCTTGGTCGTTTCCCCTGCACTTCCAGGTTTCATAAACTTTGTCTTGAGCCTTCTGGTTCTTTTTCTCCATTGTGTGTCCACGCTTTTCATGTAAAGATACCGTAACACTTTGGCCGCCCATATCTGATCATCCATATTTCTAAGTCGTTCTTCAAAACATATTTTGCTCTGTGCTTCTCTCACTTCGAAAGATGCCCATCCCATGTCTCCCTGCACTGCCTCATTTGTTGTTTTACTGTGTGCTCCTAATGCCAATCGACCTACGGCAATCTGATTTGCTTCTAGCCCTTATTGAATCTCTGATTTGACACACACTACTGCGTTTGAAAAGGTGAGTGCTGGTACCATTACTCCCTTCCAGATTCCTCTCACTACTTCTTATCTATTATATCCCCACAGTGCTCTGTGCTTCATGATAGAGGCGTTTCTTCTGCCTTTCATTCTTAAATGCTCTTCATGAGTTCTTAGATACGCCTGACCTTCGCTTAACCATATGCCCAGATATTTGTATTTCGTTACCCACGGTATTGCTGCTTTTTGAACGAATCGATTCGTTACGGGCGTTGTCATTGAAAACTAGAACTCCCGAATTTGCTGTGCTAAACTCTAAGCCCAGTTCAGTGGCTTCTTCCCCGCAGATATCTGTCAGTTGTTGCAGACACTGTTTGCTATCTGCTAGTAGTACTATGTCATCTGCATATATCAGTCCCGGGATATGTTGTTCCACTTCCTGTCCTTTGCGGCTATAACATAGATTGAAACCTATTTTACTGCCTTCAAGCTTTCTTTCTAGTCTAGCCATGTACAGCATGAACAGCAATGGCGACAGGACAACCATGCTTTAAACCTCTATTTGTGACTACCGGTTCCGTGCACTTTTGATCCTCCCAGGTAATTTGCACCTCGGTCTCATTGTAAATTCCCTGCAACAGCTGTATAAATTCCTGGCCTATTACCTCCCGCTCAAGTATGCTCCATAGAAGTTCTCTATCTACGTTGTCGTAGGCTCCCTTTATATCGAGACATGCTATCCATAGTGGTCGCTCCTGGGCCATTGACACCTCTATGCATTGGGTTAAGACAAATAAATTGTCCTCTAAGCGTCTGTCTCGACTGAAACCATTTCGTAGGTCTCCCAGTATGCTGTTCCTCTCTATCCACGCCTATAGTTCCGCTTTTATAGCTTGCATTGCCAGCCTGTATACCACTGAAGTAACTGTAATAGGCCTGTACGAATTGGCATCAGCCCTGTCTCCTTTACCTTTATACATCATCTCCGTCTTGCTGTTACGCCAATTGTCCGGTACTTGCTTAGTTTTTACCACTTTTTGGATTGCTCGAATCATTTGTGCCTTGCTCGTTGGACTCAGTAGGTTGACCAGCCGTATAGGAATTTCATCCGTCCCTGTTGCCGTATTAGCTGGAACATTTTCTTCGGCTTTTTTCCAGTTTAGAATCTCCAACTTTAGCACTCTATCTCTACGCACTTCGCTTGCCCCACTCCCTGAATGTTGTAGCCCTCTCTCCGTTCTTCTGAACTTCTCTTGTATCCATTGACCGTATGTTAAAAACCGCTTCTTCTCTTTCAGTACCTGGCCTTCGCCGTTTATGACATGACGTTGTAGTTCTTCGGTCTTTTTCCTTAGTCCCTTTACATGATTCCAAAACTTTCTCGCCGCGCCTTTATCCTTTGCCCGTATATTCGAGACCCATCGCTCACTTTCTCGTTTACGTTTTGCTGTACAAGTTTTTGTACTTCTAGCTTCTTAAGGCGGTACCAATTCCACTTGAAAGTTATTTCTTCTTTCCATTCCCACTCGCTTGGCCTCCCTGTGCTCTCCCGAGGCTTGCTGCCTTTGTGTTATAGCTTCCTTGATTTCCTTGTTCCACCAGCTTCTAGGTTTTCTTTTTCCTTTCCAGTAGTTGCGTTCTTTCGTGTTCCTTATCTTTCCTTGAATGAAACCAATCAGTTCGCTGTATTCCCAATCTTTCGTAGGTTGCCTCTCGATTTCCGTCTCCAAGCTTTTGGCAATATTAGCCATTTGCTGATCGTTTAATTTCAAGTCGTGTACCACTGTTTTCTGGTTTTGACCTTCCATTTTTCCAAAAGTCAATGTTATCCGTTTGTGGTCACTTCCTAAGCTGTGGGCACCTATTTCATCTATTTCCATTAGAGTCAACATTTTATACACTCCACCCGCCGCGGTGGCTCAGTGGCTAATGCGTTGCGCTGCTGAGCAGGAGGTCGTGGGTTCGATTCCCGGCCGCGGCGGCCGCTTTTCTGATGGAGGCGAAAAAGCAAAAACGCCCGTGTGTTCGAGATTTCGGCGCACGTTAAAGATCCCCAGGTGGTCAAAATTAATCCGGAGCCCTCCACTACGGCGCGCCTCATCGCCTGCGTTGCGTCGGCGCGTTAAACCCTACAATCAATCAATCAATTTTATACACTCCTTCTGAAAGGAGGCTGTAGTCTATACTGGACTGCTTTTCCTCTCGTTCCCAAGTAATTTGTGCCTCACATTTATTCTCTCTATTTACTACAATAAGATTATGTTCTTCACACATATCTAGTACGAGTTTGCCGTTGCGGTCTGTGTATCCGTCCAGGTCCTCAATGTGGGCATTCATGTCTCCCACTAGAATCACTTCTCCCGATTGTCTTAACTGATCGAGGTCCCACTAATACATCCTACCAGTTTTTCATTCTTTTCTCTAACCTCCCTCTCATCACCTGACCACAGATAGGCAACTCCCAACAGCGTTTCTCTTCCCGGTATCGTGCCCTTAAACCACATATGTTCTTCGCAGTTTTCGTTTCCTCTGTGCCAAATGGCTCCCTGTTGAATACGCATGCCGACCCCTCCCCCCACTCTAGTACCTACCGTTCTGTTACAGCCTTGCCATATATATTCATGCATTGCGGGGGGCTCTTCTAAATCTCGAATAAAAGTTTCTGTAAAGGCATATACTTCAGTTTTTTTCTTTTTCTAGTTGATCGCGAACTTCTAACCATTTTTCCCGTGATCTGCCACCGTGCATGTTTATATAGTTAATCTTAGTCACCCCACGCTTTTTGTTTCGGTTTATTCTTTTTCGATGTTTGGGATAAGACTCGGTCACCGGGGGGACGTCGCTTGCCTCCTCGCTCGCCTGCATTGCTACCTCATGCCCCTATCTAAGCTTTTGTGCGCCCTGTGTGCTAACTTTGGTACTTTCCTTTGCGCAGTACATTCGACTTCGATCGCAATCGCTTGTCCCTGCCTCATTTTCACTGTGCCTGTTATTTAGTCCAGCTTCCGGGATACTCTCGGCCCCCCTTAAAAAAGCTACCCCCCGCGCAGCTAGTCGCCTCCCCAACCGGCTCCGCTACGCCCTCATTGAAATGTACTCCGTCCCTAACAAACGCCCGGCCCCGGCCCCCACGGTGCACTTCCCGGTTGAGGTCAACCACTCCAAAATTCATTGCTTTAGCGAGCGTCCAAATTTACCTGTTGGCTTCTACCACTGCCCTTACTACGTGGCCTCCTCCACCCTCAACTTCCAGCACCGTGCAGACCGCGATCTGGACGTCGTCCGAAAGCGCCCGGAGTTCATCGACCCCCTTCGCCACCTGCTTCGCTGTGCCTCGTCCTCTTCCCTGAAGCACGTCGTTTAAGCCCCCCATTATCACCACTAGGTGCTTCTCTGTCATTGTGTCCCACACCTGCTCTTTCGCCTTCTCCATCACCACGCTAACCACCTTTCCAGGGAGCGTGCTAGCCTTAACTCGGTTGTCGTCCCCTACCCTCTTGATAATCACCTGCTCTGCCCTGCGCATGTTCGAGTCGCCCACAATGGTGACTCGCCGCTCCCTTGGTTCTTTTGGCTGCGCTGGTGTTTTTGCCACCGAGGCTTTCGCGCTAATTGCCTCTGAGTAGCTCTTGCCCGGCGGCGACCCCTTCCCTTCTTCCACGACAGCGTTAGGCCCCTCTCCGTGACCAGCGCTGTCGTGTCCGCCCGCTGCCTCATGCTCGGCGGCCCTGGCCTCCCCTTGTCTTCCCGCCTCGGAGCCAAGCACCCTTGGTGCGCTTGCCCCGTGGCGTAGGCCATTGCTTTCCGGAATGGTATCCCTCGGCGCACACACGCTTTCTACCTGGGATAGCTTCCCTTCCAGCACCTCCCGTTGTTGCCTTTCGGCTTTTAGCTCCTCCACTAACCCGTCCACCTGTACTTTCAGTTACTCCTTCTCCTGCTCTAGCCGGTCGAGGCGCGACTCCATTACACACATTCTACACATGAAGTCCTGCCCTTCCGCATCCTCAGCTGTCTCGAACCTTGCATCCTCGAATGGATACTCCCGCTTGCACCTTATGCACACAACGCCCGGCTTCTTCTTCGTCGGCATGTTTCGGAGCTACCTGACAGCCGTTCACAAAGTTATTACTGTTCTTCCGCACGTGCTACGCTAGAAAAGAAAGGACAAACACCATGCGATGCTTGCCTACAGCATCTTCCGTTGTTGGTGCACTGTCAAAAAGGTGCTTAAACACACTACTAACACTAAACGTTACTTCTATTTACTCTACATTTGCGACATGCAGCGCCCTATAGTGGCCGACGCCTCTGGGTAGTACCAAAGCAGACGACCCTCACCGCCCTCCATGTGTTTCCAAACACAGGACAGAGTGAAAGTCGGTTTACCTAATTTAATCACATTGTGGGGCGTTTAAGTGACTGCATACCGAATAAAATATCCTTAAAGTAGTTGCAGAGGCTAAACAAAATAATATCCGCTACAACAAGCCGATTTATCGGCTTTCATTTGAGCGAGCTGTCGCGATCTTAGCGACGTGGGACAGTATCTCCAAGTCCGGTGGTCTAACTTCCTGACGATCCTTATCATTCTTTCTTCTTGCGTACTGTTGACAAAGAAATAGTTCACAAGTGTACCATAAACACAGAATGCTGCTTATCCTATATATCTTGAGGTAACTGTAAATGGTTGTTTCAGCGGGAGCATATGCAAGACGACGCGAGAAGCGCACCGACTCAGCTGACACTGCTGACCTGGTACCACCTTGAAAACGAGTGGAATATTTATTTTGTTTTTTCGCAAAGTACATGATTCTTGCTTAGACTTTTTTACGCCATGCGATTTACGAACGGCAGCGTACATGTATACTAGGGAGTGGGTGAGGCAATAGCGTCCAATAAACAAATTAAGCGCAATTAAAGGACGCAAAACAAGCACCAAATCGCACGTTTGCTGTTGCAAAGATGTGAAATTCTATATTTATAACACCGCCACATGGTGCGCGGCCCAAATATTTACATACGGTCGTCACTGACTGTGTTGGTTATATCTACTGCATGGATCAGCAACCTACAGGCCGCGGGCCGAATGTGGCCCGCGGGCCTGTATTATGCGGCCCCCAGCATGCCGTCAGAATCCCCACCCCTCCCCCTGTCACTCACAATCTGAACGCCGACAAGCTAGTTTTGACCTTAAATAGTGTTTGACGGGGATATAAGGACAGAGAATTGATCGCTTCAAGCTGCATTGTTCCCATATTCACACTTTGCCAGATTATTGTAAAATATTATTGTAAATGCGCTGAAATGTTTTCTCTTTGCCTTCAAAGCCCCCCCCCCCTCCCCCTCCCACCTGATTTGCCATCCAGCCCTCCGCCGTGTCGACTTCATGCAACTCGGCACTACACCTGGATACGTTGCCGACCCTTATTCTAGTCTGTTAAGTGCGAACTGGGGATATATAATGCAAGAGCATAATTAAATAAAGTTGGAGCAAACAAGGAAACGGGACGGCCGCTCAGTTCTCCCGACCACTTTGTTTTACTTTGTTTTACTTTTGCAATAACAAAACAGATTTCACGCTTCTGACGCTATCTGCATTTTGACACAGAGACACACAATGAAACGGCAAGCTAGCGCTGCACATATAGTCATAACGGCGACGCAAACCAGCTGTGTTTAATGAAAGTACAGGCATAGTGCGCATCTACGTACGCAAACGCGCGGACAACCGCTGCAGACGAGTCTGCAGTCCGCGGGACTCGCGAACTTTTACGCACGATAATCTCTGATTGCGTTACTTCTTTTTTTTCGATCGCCTGCTGTTGAAACGTCCTTGTCACTAAGTCTATTAGTTTAAACAAGAAGCTTTCGCTTCAAATTTTCCTTCCTGCGACCATCGATCGGTGAGCCTGCAAGTGGCAGAGAACCGTTACCGTCCCAGCACTTTCGTCGATGCTGTAAACGTAGTTAACGCTGCAAAGCTTTTAAAGCAAAGCTTTTTACCTCTACCCCTCTAGGGTTCTTTCGCGACCGCTGGTGCCAACAGAAAACTCCCGTGAACAAACAAAAGAATTTACTGGCACCGCCAGGAATCGAACCTGGAAGCAATAGAGTAACAAAGCCAGAGCCCGTTGTCCTACCGATTTAGCTACGAGACCACGGTGAGACGGCGAAGACAAGTGGTGCACTCACCAAGCACATGTACGGGGTTAACCCCTGCATTCTCGCTGAATGCCACACGATAGCGAATAAAGGACACTCACACCAACCCATGGCATCTCACGTCTAGTACGCCAATGTGCTAAGCCTGTGGCTTCCAGTGTTCACGTAAGAAAATTACACCATCTTACCGCAGGGGAACCCTGAGTAGTATGCAAGTAGCCATGGGGTCGATTAGTTTTCAGTTCGTCGTTTCCGTTAGGTTGAGGGACGTAGCTACCATTATATTTACCGTTTGGTTTCCATGGGAACTACCTCACTTTTCACTTACCCGAACTACGAAATGGGAAATTGCGTTGACCCCATGGCTGTTTCGCATACTACTCAGGGTTCCCCTACGGGAAGGTGGTGTAATTTTATTGGAGGGGGGTGAGAGGTGTTAGAGTGGAGACGCATTGAATAGAAAGAGAGAGAGACGTTGTACGTGGTATGAGTTTGTCTTTATTTAAGCATTATCATCATCATGTTCAACGTAGGTGACATCGAGTTTTGGTTTGCGTTCCGGTTTGATCATGAACGCCCTATGGTCTGTGAAATGTAAAGTCAAGGGCTGTTGTAGTAGATGAACCCTAAAGTTGCTGAAGATGAGGTCGATGCACGTTCCCCGGATGGTTGTGGGCTGCTTGTAATCACGGCCCGCCGAGACTCGCCGACGCACGCCGCTGCCGACGACGCTGAAACGTCGAAGGCGCGTGAAGCGTGCTCGTCTCGTACCGGCCCAGGAAGACACCGGCAACACTGTCGCTCCAGGAGCCCTTAAAGGGGAAGCGTGCTCGTCTCGTGCGGGTCCAGGAAGAAACCAGCGACACTGTCGCTCCCGGAGCCATTAAAGGGTAAGGCACCACCGGGTGTTCAGCAAGCCGAGCATGTGCAGTGGGGGTGTGGACGGCGCAACAACAAGGGAGGGACATAGCCCCGACCATGAGATGTTCCGCATTTAGAAGTCTTAGCTCTTTGTCGTCCGCCCTCACGCCAGACGACACCTCAAGGGACACATTCAAATACTCCTTGATGGCCAGGCCATCACTCCAAGCCCCAGCATGAAGATCCTCGGCCTGCATCTTGAAGCCAACACCAGGAGTGACGTATCCTTGCAGCGCCTCAAACACAGCATTAATAAAATCATACACTTGATCAGGCAAGCTGCCACCAAAAAGCGAGGCCTCAAGGAATTCGATACCTTTCAATTAGTTCTAGCTTTTGTGGTATCGAGATTCACTTACGTCAACTCCCTGTCGTCTTCTCGGCAAGGAGGACATAAAGATGCTTTATATAATGACTAAAAAGGTGGTTGACCAAGTCATTGGTCTTCTCATGAGGTCGTCCACAGATAGGCTGCTTAGCACGGGGCAGTACAACACGGTGTAAGAGCTGATAGAGGGCTATCTTTTTATCCAGAAGCTCCGAATGAGCAGAACTTCGCCGAGTTGCCGTATCCTTCACGAGATTGGCTAGACAGCACAGCATGTCACCCCGCTTGATGTACTCCTGGACTTTTGGCGACAAGAAATAAATGGCTGCCTTTGCTTTGAAATATGAACCCCTCACACGACGAGGGTCCCCGACAAGCACGGGCTCAAGAGCTCAACACCATCCTCGGTGGAGATCATGCATTACCTACAGAGATGCCTCCCAACATCGAGGACAGCAGTACGCCATCATCGTGGCCACCTTCAGAACCAACCTCCTTGCGTGTGCCTTCCTCAAGACCCAAGACATGACGGAAGCAGAAGAGGCAGCCATCGCCTTGGCTCTCACTTAACCAGGGGTTCGGAAGGCAGTCACCGATTCCCAACAAGCCTACCGGAATTACCAGTCGGGTTGGGTGTCCCAACCTGCACTGCGTGTGCTAAAAAACCACTCCCAAATGGTTCTGTTGAGCTCATCTGGACCCCCGCTCACGCTTCCATGGAGGGCAACGAATGCACCCACCAAGCCTACACTTTTACCCCCCGTGCTATGGAGCTGCACGAAGACAGTCGCCTGCTTGTCTCGTTCAGGGACATAACCCAGCAATATCGCCTTCGGATTGAGAACCTTTACCCTGACCTTTCCATCGAACTACAAACTACCCTACGGCTCATACAATCGGGCTCCTTCCCACACCAAGACGCGTCTTCACTTAATGCGCCAGAATTGATATGACGCAGAATGTAAATTTTGCTCAAAAGTAGGAACCCACTGTCACATAATCTGGGTGTGCGAATTTAGCCCTGAGCACCTCCTCTCTTTCCGTCAACTACCGAACCAGAGCAATGGGAGATGCTACTGCAAAGCCCTTCTCTGCCTACCCAAATTGAGCTGGCGGACAGAGCACAGGCGGTGCGGACTGAATATGGGCTACAGTAAAGAAGGAACATCTCCCCTGGGCCGCACTCCTGGGCCGTTGAGAAATCCGAATAGAAGTATTTCCTTCTCCTCCTGCATTTTCTCCTCCTCCTTCGTCTCTGCCGCCGATCTCGTCGGCACCGTCCGCGGCGGCAGAGATGGAGAAGTGAGATCGTCTAACACCGTCTTTGAACTTCCTTTAATTTTATAAAAAAAGATTTTCCACTCATGTGCTACTCCAATTCAGCTCAATCAACCACCGTTCATGCATCATACTTAAATTTACCTTACCAAGAATATCTCTTTGATGTAATAGAGGGTGTAGTGACGTGCATTTCACTTCTCAATGGTGTCGCTATTTTATTGTAGAGGGACGTAAGTGAATTTAAGTGACGTCGCATGGGTAATCGTTGTGGGTGTCGGTTACAGCTTTGCTTTCCAACCACATTCACAGGGTGGATTGGAGCGAATTTTTTTTTTCTAAAGCCAAGTGGATCGCCGGAGAGATCAGATGCATCGGGGATGGGTGCAGGCCATGTCGCAAAACAATCAGGGGTATCTAGCTCATTTTGCTTCGGTCAACACGGGATCGTATGGCATCCCCGCCGCTTTGTACTGCCCGGAAGTACTGCCCGGAAATCGGTTTCGCAGCGCCCCCTGGGCAGCGCAGGAACCCTATACTGGGGGCGAACAAGTCTCTTCGCTCTGGCGAAAGCCGAGAAGGTTGTTGAAAAAAGTTGAGCACACTCTACATACCGGGTGGGGGGTTAAATCGATGCTAGTGATAATTCCAACATAGTAAGCACAATCGGATCTCAGGAGCACTTCGTCGGGTTTCATCTCGAAGCGAACGTGACACAACACGCACAAAGCTTCGGCCGCCATCCTGGGAACAAAATTGCGTTCGGGCAGACAGTGCTCCGTGAGTGGGCGCAAAACTTTCTCTGTCAGGCGCAAATTACTGTCCATAAAAGAGCTGAAGCGTGGAAGGCCGACGCGCTACTTCCCGCCATAATGTAAACAAGGAGATAGACACCCGACATGTGACTTCGCCGAACCTGCAATCCCCATCGCAACCGCCACCCACGTTATGGATTGGCAGCTTGCGAATATTGCGACGGCTTGGGCGAGCTTTTTATGCATTTTAGGGGCGAAGCCACTTATGGACTGGAGCTGTTGGCGTCTCCTGTCATCGTCGTCATAATAGTCGTCTCACGTACTCAAGGTACTAAAATGCCGGGAAACTCGTTTACGCCTCACGCTAGAACGTATCGTGTACTAAAAAAATACCGGGACACTCCTTTGCACCCCGCTCTAGAGCGCTTCGACCTTCAAGGAGAAGAGACATTTACAGCAAAGTTGTATACTGTTGCGATGCACCCGGCTTCAGCGCTCGCGTGAACCACCGAAAACCGGCTGCCGGGTTTTCCTTATCGACTTTCCACGACCCGGCGTATTCGCAGTGGTCAACTAAGCGGCTAATTGACAATTGGCCTCGAGGCCATACCGTGGCGCCACCTACGAGTGACGTCACTTGTAGGACGCCGAATCCTGTTGTCGTCTGCTACAAAACATTTCCCGTGCGTATGTGGAAGCGTTTTTTTTTTTTTTTTGCTGTTGTGGCCACCGTCTCCCCCGCTCGTTGTGGATTTGATGCAAATTACCAAAAAAGTTGTCTGTAAACCAAATAGTTCAGACAAACAATCAGCGACTCGCTTGTTCCCGGCGACACCGCCGCGTTTAGGTAGTTGCTACCATAGCGACCCACAGCTCTTACACATGCAGCCAGCTAACGCCAAGGACGATGCAACTGATGCCGAGAAAAGTAAGCTGTAAATTCATTATGAAATACTTGTGACGGGACCATGTGTGTGCAAGCAAACACCTTGTAAACAGCGACGGAAACGCGTCGCTCATTTATGATCTCACGCGGGAACTGCTCTTATTGCCGGGTAAATGAATGACGCGAGAATGGTGATCAAATTGCTTCGCCGCACATTCTTAAAAGTATGGTTATGGTCTGCAGTTTGGCTTAATCAGTGCCTATTTTTCTTACGATATTTTTATAGTCATGCCCGGATTTGATTAACGATCACTGGCGTAGCCTGTACTCTGCACGGCTGGTGTTTACTTTTCGCGACTTGTCCACAATGTATGAACGGTATGAACGCGAGTTTTATGCAGAAATGCATTATATCGGGGGTTTGTCGTGCGTCCCTTGGGCCACGTGCGCAGCGCGTCTGATGATGATGTGTGGCATGATGCCCGAGGGAAATGGCCGAACCAAACAATCCATCATCGAAGATAGCCTTCGCGTTCAAAACAAACCCAATCGTTCATCTTCCAGTAGGGGAAACCGCTGCAGAAGAAGAAGGAGAAGAAGACAAAGCTGCGAAGAGGAGGGCTGCGTGAGTTTTGGCTACCGTTATCCTCCTCGGCCGGCGCATCTTCCCGATCTGAACCCGGTCGAAGAGCGGCTTATCGCGCCTCGACTCCCCTTCAGGAGCATCAGGCGGCTGACTCGAGGCAACGGGCAGTTTGGAATCAAGGGACAGGCGGTGAACGTGCCCATCGACGTATCGAAGGTTGTGCGGTGCCTTCCTCGCATGGTACCGCGAGGACGTTGCGTTCGACGTTCGCATTTCTGCATCCTCACAATCCCCCCCGGGGAGGTGCGGGGGAATTTTTTTAACGCCTTCGAGCGGGTTCGGACAAGGCTATATTTAGTTTTCATTAGGTGCTCGGCGTGGTAATTTATAATTGTAGGGTGTTTTGTATGTTTACCGCAAGCCGGCATTTTTCAAGCACCAATTTCGAAACTCATGACTGCTCACAGAAGGCGAGGCTGCGTACGAGGCGAAGCACGTCGTTAATGATTTCGGGTAATGGGGATATTTAGAATAGGAGAACCGAGCGTTGGGGGCCCCCAAGAATTTAGAGGAACCCAGACGCAACATGCGCGTGCGCGACGGGAGGGCCTTCGCCAACAGCTCGCAGACGGCTTCGGATGGACGTAATCGGATGTTGGGAACTTTAGGCTTGGCGTCGCAGCAGATATTTCATCGCCGTTAGAGTTGCGAGTGACAGTCCCTAACAGAACAGAGGGTTGTCTACCAATGCATTCTTAATCCTCTTGCCTTCATTGCGAGTTCTTTACAGCCGGATTTAGCTATGAGTGCCCAAACACGATGAAGAATTATATGGTTGTTTTAAAGCTCTCTTTTGTTTGTTTTCGCCATTGATGCACATTTACACCATTATCGCGATTTGGCTTCGTCACTTACCTACCAATTCTGTACTTTTTCGCAGATAAGAGGCCTAGTGCGCGGCTGGCCCATTCTCGCAATTTTATGTTTTCGCCATTATTTTCCGGCTTTTGTTGTCGTTGTTGTCCCGTCAAGACATTGGGCGCCGGTGTAAGAGCAAACAAAAAAAAAACACACGTGCGATCCCATGGGATTTGAACCCACGTCTGCGCGGTCTTCGGAAGCTGCCAGCGTAACAAAAATTGCCGTTTTTGCCTTCCTCGTGGCACGGATACACTCTTCGCGGATTGGTCAAGAATTGAGAGCATTGGTGAGCAATGTGCACGCTTCCTAAGATTCACAAAAAGCTATTATTTTGAAACGTAAAAGTTTTTTACTAATAACGCGTGCTGCGTGACGTGAACATGATTAATTGTGGGGTTTAGTTCACCGAAGCTGCTACACATCGACTATGAGAGAGAGAGCGAGACAGAGAGAGAATAAATTTCGTCAGCACAAAAATTGCGGAGTAGTGTCCTCATTTCAAGAGCCCATTCGTGGTGCCGGCTGCGACGACCATTTCCACCAACCGAAGCTGGTCGTCCGCACTGGATCAAAATTAATCCGAAGCGCCTCATAGACCGTGTGTTTTTAAATGCGGAGCATTTCTTAGGCTCGCGATGTCACTCGTCGATGTTGTCGGCGCCGTCCACACGCTCACTGTGCATGCGCGTCGCGTCGAGGCGCAGGTGCGCGTCTCTCCCCCGTACCCTCCGCGCTCTCAACAACAGGTGCGGCGGTGCGGGAGGAGCGCGTGTATCCCGTGCGCACCGTCGCTCTCAACAACAGGTGCGGCGGTGCGGGGGGAGCGCGTCTGTGCGCGCATGCGTCGAAGCTACCCGTGCGCTGCGTCGCGCTCAACAGTAACGGCGGCAGGGCGTGTACACGTGATAACGGCGTGGTGGGTGCGTGGAAAGTTCGCGCGCTTGTGTACGGAAGTGTGCGTATGCGCGTCTCTCCCCCGTACTCCTCTCCCTCGAACGCGGGCGGTGTGTATATAAGCGGCGGAGCGCGAGTTCGGAATTCAGTCAAGGGCGTCTTTACTTGGATTTCGCTTGACTTGACGCTTTGCTTGACGGCACCAAGCAATAAAGACAGACTTTAACTTTACACTTCTTGCCTTCGCTTCTCCTTCATTCAATAAATATGAATAATAAAGACGAAATAACAATTAAGGATTCCCAAACGATACCCAATTATGCAACATTCACGCGATACCCCCACCACTCTGCGACGCATTTACTCGAGTTCCCCCTGTGGGAAGATGCGGGCGGGTTTTTTCTGACACCTCTGAGTAAAAAAACCTCATGGGCTAGAGGCACGCTGTAGTGGGGGCTCCGGATTAATTTTGATGCCCTGGCGATTTTTACCGTGCGCCAAAATCTCAACACACGGGGCTTTTCGCTTTTCCACTCAATCTGAAAAGCAGCCACCGTGGCCGCGATGGGTGAACCCGCGACATTGGGCTCAGCAGCACAACGCCACAGCCACTGAGGCACCGCGGCGAGAAACGAAAGAAATGGTCCGGGAGAAAATGGTCCCGGACAACATCTAGGAAAAAATGGTCCCATGCTCCAGTCGACGTGTTTCCCTTCAAGTTAGTGAAATCCTAACTTTTTTGCGGTTTTGATTTTGTCCCTTTGCGTTTAGTAAAGGGTTGAGGAAGAGATGGAATGCTTTAATATTCTTATAAAGGGCAGAAATTAACGCCTCTTGAGGCTATTATCTAACCAAGCAAATTGGGTAGACCGACAGACGGACGGTTTGATGGATGGATGGATGGATGGATGGATGGATGGATGGATGGATGGATGGATGGATGGATGGATGGATGGATGGATGGATGGATGGATGGATGGAGATGGATGGATGGATGGTATAGCTGAGCATCGATTCAAAATTTTAATCGAAGTAATTGGATTAAAACCGCACAAAACAACTGCGAGGCCTACTGTCGGTTTTGTAGCTTAGTCGGACAGAGCCATCTCAATGTCGGGAAGGTTGTATAAGCTTTACGCTGCCAGGTTTCATCAGTATCGGTGAAAATTTCGCAAGAAGCCGTGGGACCTTTATTAAAGAGGCGCACAGTATTGTCCCGGGTCTAGGACATTTCGGTGCCGGACATTTTAGTGCAGGACGTTTCTGTGCGGACATTTCGGTGTACGGACTTTTCGGTGTACGGATATTTCGGTGTACGGATATTTCGGTGTATGGACATTTCGGTGCACGGACATTTTCCGTGCGCAAACATTTCGGCGACCGAATTATCGAGTGGTAGCTTGTTTGAAACAGCCGTTATATTTTTATTTTCTCTTAGCATGGGTTATGGGCACGGAGCAAGAATATATATCCTTGCTGCGTGGTTATGGACAACAATCTAGCGCAGTGATTGCGTTTTATATTGATACCATGTTCGAATTTTGCGAGTTATTTTTATAAATTGAGCATTTCTATACTTTCGCCTAATAAGTCGATCAGGAAATACCCATTATTCATCCAGCTGACTGAATTTTTTTGCATATGTTTTTTTTAGTTTACGACAAGACGTTAATTTATATTCGCTTTTTTGCGGCATGCAAATCAGTTAAGGCAATTAGCCGGTGTTTACGATGGTATACTGCATTCTATATGTCATTTTTTCTGTATAAAATAATTCCACTATCACAATAAGGCAGCTTTACAAATATTCAGAATATTCAGAAAACCTTGTGAAGAGTTTTATGTAGGCTGTGCCGCCACGCTAAATTAAATTTGCAAACACGGTTGTCGCCAGCTCTTTTTTTTTACGACGAGTCTAGGATATTGTCGTGGAGGAAGAACAGGCCTTTTTGAAAACAGCTACAGCTTCTATATCTCCTCAATGCTGATAAAACGCGTACGGGCTGTGCGTACAAGCATTACTCATTCCCGTGTACGAGCAAACCAACCTGTTTTATGCTTACTTTCATCTCCAGCAGTGCCCCCCATTCTCAAGTTTGAATCTCCCCCATAACTCTTTTTCAGTCATATTATTCTCGGTTTCCCTTGAAAATCTTACAGGCTTAGCGGAGTTCACGGTCTCGGTAGCGTTACCACAGGGAAGAAAAAGCTATACATTCACCATGACTCTCTAATGCGCAACAAAAGCCACCAGAAAAGCCTCTGAGAACACAATGGCAGTATCGCTGGCGCCTGTGGGAGCTCCCATCGAGGAACAAGCTCCCTCCGCGCGTCGCGGTCATCCCGACCAGAGCTTATCTGATGCCGACGTACCGACTGCGCTATTTTTCCAGGAATCGCTTTTTCTCCGTCTTCCGAAGTGGCGCATTTCATGGACACCCCAGACATTCTTCCAGTTCTTCCATTATGAGCAAACAAAAATTGAATAGGCCAGTTTGGCGAGAGCTGCGACAGTCGTTTTCAAGTTTTCGACGTCCAGTTTACACATTGTGGCAGCAGAAATGACACCCGCCTCTCTCTAGCAAGGGAGCTTGAACACGGCAGTGCTTAGCCCTCCCCACCCCTTTAGCGACTCCACTGTAGGCGCGATCAATGGCTAGTTTTTGAGTAGAACCAACACCGAATGCAAGACGAAATTGATAGAGAAAATTATTAAAAGGGATGCACGCGTACTTAAGCGAGCTCGTTTCCTTTATTTTTTTTTTCGCGGTGGTTTAACGGACGGGGAAGAGGGGTGCGGGGAGGGGGGGGGGGGGGGGGGAGGTAGTAATGGACTAAAAGCAGCAGCGTCTTGCCGCGGTGGGTGAAGTGAAATGAAAGCCCTTCGGTAACACTTGAATTAAAATATTAGAGTTGTTCACATGAATGCTAAAATAAAATTAAAAAGGAGGAACGGAAGTAAATCTAAATCCAGCGTAGCAGCCGTAGGGCGCCGCCGACCGAAGCGCCCCCACCGCGCATCGGCCGCCGTCGGAAGCGTGGCGGCGGGGCTCCTACACTCACGATGGGCGGCTTTCCAGCAGCAATCCGGATAACAAGATGGCGGGCGGTCGCGCAATTCTTAGCATATGGCCTCGAGGACATACCGTGGCGCCACCTACGAGTGACGTGACTTGTAGAACGCGAATCGTGTTGTCGTCTGCTCACAACACATTTCCCGTGCGTATGCGGAGCGTGTTTTTTTTGTTGTAGCCACCGTCTCGCCCGCTCCTTGTGGATTTGATGCAAATTACCAAAAACGTTGTTCGTAAACCAAATAATTTGGGCAAGCAATCAGCGACTCGCTTGTTCCCGGCGACACCGCAGCGTTTAGGTAGTTGCTACCATCGCGACCCACAGCTCTTACATACGCAGCCAGCTAACGCCAAGGACGATGCAACTGATGTCGAGAAAAGACAAGCATTTCCCAAGTGAGAGGGAAGATGGCAAAGTGCGAATGCCCGATTTTGCCCGAACACTCGTTGTTTGAGGTTCCGTTGCTTGCGGAGTTGACTGCGAAGCCCGCGAAGGATCCATCTAGAACGACGAAGCGCTACGGAAACTCGACTGCTTTACGGAACCGGACGTTAGCGGCGCGCCGTCGCGCGAGCGCCCTCGAGCGTCGGAATGCGGAGCCGACGAGCGAGCGCCCTCACGCGGACAGAACGCGAAGCGAACCGGCGCAGCGGCGCGCCGCCCGCAGCTACGCCGAGCAGGAGACCGTTGCTACGCCGAGACCGTTGCTACGCACGCTCTCTCTCCTCCTCCGCGCCGTTGCTAGGGGAGAGGGGGAGCGCGGACGGCGGACGAGTGATTCAGGGAGCGGCGCGCCGCCCGCAGCTACGCCGAGCAGGAGACCGTTGCTACGCCGAGACCGTTGCTACGCACGCTCTCTCTCCTCCTCCGCGCCGTTGCTAGGGGAGAGGGGGAGCGCGGACGGCGGACGAGTGATTCAGGGTCGCTTATAAAGTGCATTCGCCCTTAAAAGTAGGCTGTAAATTCATTATGAAATACTTGTGACGGTACATGTGTGTGCAAGCAAACACCTTGTAACAGCGACGGAAACGCGTCGCTCACTTAAGATCTCACCGCGCGAACTGCTAGTATTGCCTGGTAAATGAATGACGCGATGACGGTGATCAGATTGCTTCGCCGCACATGCTTAAAAGTATAGTTATGGTCTGCAGTTTGGCTTAATCAGTGCCTATTTACCCTACGATGTTTTTATAGTCATGCCAGGATTTGATTAACGATCACTGCCGTAGTCTGTACTCTGCAGGGCTGATGTTACTTTTCGCGACTTGTCCGCAATGTATGAACGGTATGAACGCGAGTTTTTAACGCCTTCGAGCGGGTTCGGACAATGCTATATTTAGTTTTCATTAGGTGCTCGGCGTGGTAATTTTTAATTGCAGCGTGTTTTGTATGTTTACAGTAAGCCGGCATTTCTCAAGCATCAATTTCAAATCTCACGATTTCTCACAGAAGGCGAGGCTGCGTACGAGGCGAAACACGTCGTTAATGATTTCGGGTAATGGGGATATTTAGAATAGGAGAACCGAGCGTTGGGGGCCCCCAAGAAGTTAGAGGAACCCAAACACAACAAGCGCGTGCGCGACGGGAGGGCCTTGGCCAACAGCTCGCAGCCGGCTTCGGATGCACGTAATCCGATGTTGGGAACTTTAGGCTTGGCGTCGCAGCAGATATTTCATCGTCGTTCGAGTTGCGAGTGACAATCCCTAACGAACGTTTCACCCCGCTGGGAACTCTGTAAGCGTGGTGATTTCCGTTAAAGCGATCGACGATCAAAATACCTGCACGGCCTCGGCCGATTCTTGCGCGCAAGCATAGCCTGTAGTAGCGAATATGTGTAGATCCTTTCGGTCGCGGTCGTCGTTCAATAAGCACCACTACTCGTTCGAGTACAAAGGAAAACTACAGGATTTCTTCATACATAAGTACAGAAGGTTACAGCGTTCTGTCTTACATGCTTTCAACGAACCAACTGGCCCCCCGCTCCCCGCCGCCGCGGTCCCTTCTTTCGAGGGAGAGGGGGCCACGTTCCCCGGTGAAACAAGGACCATATATGGCGCGGGCGCGGACCCCGCCGGTGGTCCCAGTTGACAGCCCCCGGCGGCGGCGGCGCGCGCTTTGCTTCGTCCATTCTCCCGCTTCTGCGGGGTTTCTTTCTTCTCCGCGTTCTCCGACTGAATCCGTCGCAACACACTCCCCACCGAATTGGCTCAAGCACATTCCATCTCTAGCGGGTAAATGAGCTGTATCGGGCGCGTTAACATTACGCCGCGTGGCACTCTTACTGTGCACGAGCGCACTTTACCATCCCGTCCCTCAAAAACCTTTTCGATCCTTCGAAGCTTCAATAGCAAGCGCGGTGCCGGTTCCTTAATGAGCACCAGCTTGCCAACTCTGGGAGGTGGCGACTCCTTCCTGTCGGTAGCATAGGCGGATTTTAGCTGTCGCATGTACTCAGCTCCCAATGCCACCCAGAATTGGTTCAACAGGCGCTTTCGGCGCCTCCAGAGCGCGCGGAGTGCCTCGGGCGTCGAAGCAGGCTGCTGCGTGACTTCCGTCGGCAGTGTAGTTAGCCGCCTCCCAGTGAGAAAGCTGGCCGGTGTAAGAGGGGACCCTCTCCCACGTTACTGTATACATACGTTAGGGGACGGGAATTTATCACCGCCTCCACTTCTGTCAAAATGGTGGCCACTTCGTACCTACCCAAAACTTTCCTCCCGATCACTTTCTTCAGTGCCCCTTTCACTGAACGCACCAGCCTTTCGTAAAAGCCTCCCCACCATGGTGCCCGCTCGACAATGAATTTCCACTCTATCCCTGCGCTAGAAAAGTGGTCGATCACGTCTGGATGTCGCAACACGTTCCACAGTTCGAGCAGTTCTTTGGTGGCGCGCTTGAATTTCAAAGCATTGTCCGAGTACACGACGCGACGCAGCCCTCTCCAGGACACAAATCTGCGGAAAGCTAACAAGAAACTAGCAGTTGTCATGTCATGTACCAGCTCTAAATGCACAGTTGGCGTAACCGCACAGGTGAATAGCACTATATAGGCCTTACGCGTGACACCATTGTCTCTAACATAAAGTGGGCCCGCAAAGTCAGTGCCGATCACTTCGAACGGATCTGCTCTGGTTGTCCGATCATCCGGCAGAGGTCCCGTTGGCGCGCACCCCGGTGTAGCACTGAAACGCTGACACGTCACACACGCACGCACCACCTTCTTCACGAGTTCTCTGCCTCGCAGAATCCAGTATTTCTCACGAAGCTGGACGACGGTGTCTCTCACTCCTGCCTGCAGAACCTGTCGGTGGGCGCCGATCGTCAGCAGCATTGAATATCTGTGCTGTTTGGGCAAGACGACGGGGCTTCGCTCGTAGCAAGTCATGTTTGCCGAGTGAAAGCGGCTCTTGATCCGAAGCACTCCTTCGTCGTCGATGAAGGTGATGAAGTCTCGGAGGGGAGAATCACGTGGAGACTTGGTTCCTTCGGTCACACATTTGAGGTCAGCCGAGAACGCCGACTGCTGCGCCTTTCTCAGCCAGTGTGTTCGCGCTGCTTGGATCTCCGTCGCGGTCAAGGGTCCCGATCTTTTTTCCGTGGAGTTCAGGTTGTGGAGGAAGCGGAAAATCTAAGCGGTCGTTCGGTTGACCTTGGACGCGGAGCTGCATCTGGAAATGTCGAGCAGTTCCGCATATGGCTCCGTGGCAATCCCTAACACATCAGCCCGTTGTTGCCGATCCTCAAGGTGGTCTTGTGGGACCTCAGTGCGTTTTTCTTTCGGCCAATCCGTCGCCGGCAATAACAACCATTCCGGCCCTCTCCACCAAAGATCCGATGACACCAGTTTCGATGCCCTCAAACCTCGTGTCATCAAGTCGGCAGGATTGTCCTTCCCAGGGCAGTGATGCCATGTCGCGCCCAGAGAATGGCTTTGGATTTCTTGCACGCGGTTTCGGACGAACAATTTCCATCTGCTCGGGTCCCCCGTTATCCAATGCAAGGTAATCGAGGAATCGGTCCAAAAGTGAACCTCGTTCACATCGATCTCGAGGCACGTTTTGACGTACTTATACAGCCTCGCGGCTATCAAGCCGGCCATCAGCTCAAGCCGGGGCAAGATGACCTCTTTCAGTGGCACCACTCGGCCTTTTGCCAGAAGCAGTGTCGTCGTTGTGGCTCCAGTGTCGTCGATAGTTAAGAGGTAGACTACAGCTCTGTAGGCCACCGTGCTGGCATCTGCGTAAATGTGCAGTGCTCGATGGGTGACGTTTCCCAAAAGCTCCGTGGCGTAATACCTCGGCACGCTGATTTCCTTCAGGTTCGCAAGCTCATCGCGCCAAGCGATCCATTCCTTCAGTAGCTGCTCTGGCAGCACGTCATCCCATCGAAAGTTGCGTTTCCAGATCTCCTGAAAGAGGATTTTGGCCCTCACGACAAATGGTGACAGGAGTCCGAGAGGGTCGTATAATCTCGCTGTCGTCTGGAGAACGAAACGTTTTGTGTCTCCTCCGCATTGTGCGAACTCGACCACTTGGTCCGGAGAAAAGGTCAGGCAGTCCTGCTTGGGCTTCCAAGTCATTCCCAGCACTTTCAGCACGTTCGCTGCTTGGCCCAAGTTTCTTTCAACGCCGCCGTTCTCTTCAAACATTCCTGTTAGAGCTGCACTGTTTGAGCCCCACTTGTGGAGTCGCATGCCTGCCAGCATGAATATTTCGTTCGCTTCGGCATATAGTCGCTTCGCCTCTGCCTCGCTGGCCGCCCCAGTCAACAAATCGTCAACGTACACCGATTTCCTTAGCGTCCGTGCAGTGCCTGGGTAGGCGCTCTCCATAGCTTGGAAATGGTGCTGAAGGGTAGCGGCCAGCAAGAACGGACTTGCAGTCGTTCCAAAAGTCACCCTCGTCATTCGCCAAGTCTCGATTTCCGGATTGGTTCATTTGGTCGCGGAGGGTCTTTGTACCAGAGGAATGGGAGCGCGTCACGATCCTCTTCCTTCACTCCGATTTGCAAAAAGGCCTTTTCCACATCCGCGACCAACGCTATGGGATGTGTTCGGAAGTTCAGGAGCAAGGCGGCCAGATCCGGATTAAGGTTCGGGCCGCTTTCCAAGCTGGCGTTCAGAGATTTTGAGCTGGCACCATGGGATGAAGCGTCAAATACAATCCTGAGCTTTGTGCTGCTGCTGTTTTCTCGTACTACAGCCTGGTGGGGCATGTAATACAGCACCTTCGCTGCTCCTTCATCCCTACCTTCGTCATCAACCCTTTCTGCTATTTTACTGTTCTGATAGAACCGAATTGCCTGACCGTACTCTTCGAAGAGACCTTTGTTTTTTGACAGTATCTTCCTCACGTTCTACATTCTGTTCAACGCCACCAGCTTGTTGTCGACGAGCCTGACGTCAGCTTTCAAAGGGAGGGCAACTTCGTATCTGCCATCCGACTGAGTGATGCTCGCTTCAAAGTTCCGCCTAACACGTTCCCCCGGAGGGTCATCATCCAAGGCGTCATGACTCCCACACTTTCGAGCTCCCAAAAGCTCCTTAGAAGCGAGGAAGACTCGAGATCTGGCGCCGCTGCCTTCAGCACGATCGCTTGGGAACAATTCATTCTGCTTGTGCGTGACCCCGTTCGTCCCTGGACTGCCCATCCGAATACGGATTCCACCGCAGTCAAACTTTCCGTCAGTAGGTGGATCCGTCCGGTCATCGCAGTCCAGTAGTGGTCGGATCACAGCAGCGAGGCAACGTCTCGATCGCTCTGTCCACTCAAATCATCCCCAACTGAGAGGCCAATCTCACCTAACTTGATCAGAATGCTTTCATCAGGGCTGGGAAGGTCGTGCTCACAGATCTTGGGCGTTTCTAGCGCGTCGATCTCAATTTTTTTGTCAGTCAGTCGGCTTCTCAAGGTTACCAGAACCCTCCGAAAGGTGCGTTCTTTGCTTTCACCTCCGAACACGCCAACCGCCAGAATCTCCGTTCCGAGAAGTTTGTAGTTGAGTTCCCGTGACAGCTTTTCCGTTATGAAGGTGCGTTGGCTGCCGCTGTCAAAGATTAGCCTGGCCAACTTCATCTGCCTGCCACTCTCAACCCATACTGTTACGGTTTGCAATAGAACGGGTGGTCTCACGCTGCCCTTTTCTGTAGTCTGAAGACTGACGGGCTCGTTCGGATTCTTCTCTTTTTTCGCGTGGACCGGTTGGTCAGGGATCCGTTTAGGTGGGGTGTAATCAGGGTCACACATGCTGGTAGCGTGCCGGCCGTGACACTTGCCGCAACTCAGTACGCACGTGCACATTCTCGCTGTATGATGCGGCATTGTGCACCTAAAACACCTCCTTCCTTGCTGCAGCATGCGTTTGTTCTCTGTCAGAGGGATTTCTCCGGTGCAGTCTTTTGTGGCATGCTTTTTTGAGTTGCACAGAAAGCATTCCATCCCTTTAACTGTGCCGTGCAGCGCGGCAGCTGATGGTTGTCGTGACTTCACAAACTGCTGTGGCTTCTTGTCACGTTCATGCGTAGGGAAGCGAGATGGAGGCTTACCAGTTTCCTCAGGTCGCTCGATGATAGACTTTTCCTGGGTCTCTACCTCGATGCGCAGAAAGTTCAAAAGGTCGCTCAGCATGCCGAGGTGCACCGGCTTTTCCCGCAGAGCTGGCCTTTTCCGCATTCCTCGATGTCACCTTTCTGTTGTAATCCAGGCTCAGGTCGGATGGAAGTGCGCGAAGTAGGCCGAGATACAGCATGGCGCACTACGACTTCTCTCCCACACCCAACGCCTTCAGGCCTCGGAGGTGAGCTTGGACGTTGTCGTACATACGGCGCAGTGCTGGGACGTTCCGTGGTGACGAGACCGGTGTTAGGTTCATCAGGCTGTCAATGTGGTCTTGGATGAGCGCCGCCTGGTTTCCAAACCTCTGCTGCAGGATGTCGATGGCGTCATCGTAGCACTCCGATGTTGGCTGCAGACCCGCAATTGCCGCTGCTCCGTCTCCGATCAGTGCAGCCCTCAGGTAATTATACTTTTCCGATGGCGCCAAGTCCGAATTTTTATGAATGGAGGTCTCGAACTGCTCCCAAAAAGGCTGCCAATTCCTTCGGTGTCCGTTGAATTTTAGAAGCTCCAATTTTGGGAGTTTGACTTTTGCCGCCGTTGCTGTCCTTGCTCTTATTGCGTTGCTGTCTTGTTCGGAGTTGCCACCACCTGAGTTATTGTTGCAGCTTCGTTTGACCCTGCCTTTCAGATTCGCCAGGCAGGTTACGATCTTGTCACTGTACTCGATGGCATGAGTGAACTCGTCTTCTGCGTCTTCGTCGGCCAGTAAAGGCTCAATTGCCGCGTTCACATCTTTCAGCTGAGCCTCCACAAGCAGCAGACGTTCGATCAGGACTTCAAGTTCCTCGACACTTGGCATAGGCAGCGGTAGCAGCTTTTCTGCCTCGCCACCGAGTCGACTTACTTGAGCCCGCAGAGCCTTTCGTTTATTCTTCTGTAGCTCCATGCCGATCGTCCTCCACGTTCAACGGAGCAGTCGATCCCTGTTGCTCGCCGATGCACTCCCAGTTCGGTCATCTTTCAAGATCCCGGGTTTCGGCACCAAAATTTTGTAGTAGCGAATATGTGTAAATCCTTTCGGGTCGCTGTCGTCGTTCAATAAGCACCACACTCGGTCGAGTGCAAAGGAAAACAACAGGATTTCTTCATACAGAAGTACAGAAGGTTACAGCGTTCTGTCTTACATGCTTTCATTCACGAACCAACTGGCCCCCCGCTCCCCGCCGCCGCGGTCCCTTCTTTCGAGGGAGAGGGGCCACGTTCCCCGGTGATACAAGGACCATATATGGCGCGCGCGCGGACCCCGCCGGTGGTCCCAGTTGACAGCCCCCGGCGGCGGCGGCGCGCGCTTTGCTTCGTCCATTCTCCCGCTTCTTCTGCGGGGTTTCTTTCTTCCCCGCGTTCTCCGACTGAATGCGTCGCAACATAGCCATCCTTCGGCCGCTCGCCGCACCGTGCGTGAACGGGCCGGCGCTGCCGGGACGGACCTCCACGGCCGGTCGGCGTAAATCGCGGCAGATATTTGAGCATCGCTTTGAAAAACCACAGCTGATGACACTACCTATCAGAATTCTTCATCACACTAACATCCACTTTCACCAATCTGGAACTTCTTTTCCACGAATTGTGTGATTTAAAAAGCGGCGACAAGTTGTTGCTGCCGCGACCAGCGTCGGTTCGAGCCGCACCGTCCGTCAGCTGTGCGGTCAGGCACGGCGGGTGCGTGTGCTTCTGCGAGCAGTTAACGCTTCACGATTTCCTGCTTTATACATTTCTTGCAAACAAGGGAAATCTAGAAACTTCACTCGGCGATCGTCGTAGTCCACATTGTTGATCGGGGAAACAAGCCGCTGCTTACGCTTGGGTCGCATGCGTAATACACCACCACGCTCATGGTGTTTGCGGATAATCTACCGCAGTTGATACGGTTATACAGTCACCATTAGGTCGAACTGCGCTTGACGCACTGCAAATTAACTTCAAACGAAGGAAATTAACACGAAAATACTTTTAGAACGCACTTCCTAAGCGAAGTGTTACACGCTGCAAGCCAACTACGCAGCAAGATAGGTACGGTGATCCTACAAGTGACGTCAAAACGATCGCAGCGCCGGCCTCTCGAGTGGTGGGCCTCACGGCCAATAATATAAATGGTAAGTAAAATTTACTCTGTAATTTTTTTGTCTCAGATGGGAGAGAAACATTGCCGAAAGATCAATCAAAAAATGATCGCCACACTGCAGCCCTACTCACAAGGTGTCACAATACAGTGGTTAAAGCACAACAAACATCACATTACAAAATGAATGACAAATACGGGTTGAATTGCAATCCTTAAATACTTTATTTGACCTCGTGGCCCCTCAAGCTCCAACCTGCCAGCGGCGGTGCTGATAATAGCATTGCTTGGCGCCCCGCACTGAAAGCGGCGGCGTGCCCGCGCATCGTTGTCATGCCCTCTTCGTGGCTTGTTTGGGTGACGAACGAGCCACTCGACGAATTATACGACAGAGGAATGCAAGACGTCTTCCCGGTAGTGCAACATCGCCGGGACAAAAGGGGACTCCGACCCACGGCAGACTCTTAGCCAAAAAGGACTAACGGGGCATCGGCGTTATTCCTTTCGGGGACTAACTGTGTTGCCACTAGCATTAGACCTTCTTGGGACTAACGGCAAGGGTACCAACGGCTAGTACCTCTACACTTAGTCCCTTGACGGTTCAACTGTTGGTCCACCATAAAGACTATCTGTTGGTCCCTTGCAGATCAACTGTTAGTCTCCCCTGATAGTCCACTGGAGACCAACCGTTGGTCCTGTGAGTATCAATCGTTAACCTTTCCCATTACTCTCCCTAGACCAATTGATGATTTCAAGACTAAATGTTCATCCCTGCAAATGCTCCCCTCCGGATTAACCGTGTCTACTAAAAGACGATGTGCTGGCTCGTGCAAATACTCCATGAGTGACATGTCGTTCCATTAGACCGACAATTCAGAAGCCAGGAGTAAACACAAGAGACCAGAAACAGTATTTCTTGGCCACTTGAAATATTCACGACATATAAAATGTCACTTTTAAGCTTTTATTGCAACAATGTGTAAGCAACATACACAACACAAGTAAACCATACTCTACTCTTAATGTTGGAGTCTCTATTTCGAAGGCCTATTTTGCGCACCTTGTCAAGGCGATGCGCCCAGTATTGGGCTATTCCGGGTATACAGGGCTGCTGTCCTTCGCGCAAGCGCACTTCACTTGCACAAGGTACTTGTCCGTTGAGAGGAGACAACCACCCCCCGTGCCGCTGTCAACAATGGGCTCACGTCGTCACGCTGCTGCAGGAAAGAAATAGGGGAACAAAACAAGTGTTATCCGTGGTAGGAAGCAAAGCTGAGAAAAACGCAGTTTCCAGCAGCCCTAACAAGCATCTGCGAAAATTCCCCAAAAACCAAAAAGACAGAAGCAAAATCAACGCCTTATGTAGTATAGCACACGGTGGCCTGTGAAGTGCACTGAGTACAAGACTACGGATTAATTAACACCATGGCCACGGTCGTTAACATGCGAAACTCAGGACAGTGTTGTTTTCCAGACTCCAGCAGAAAAGACGCCACTCAAACTAGCAATATAACCTGGTGACTCAGAACTCAACGCATTGAACCACTGAATGAAGGCAACAGAAAATATAATGATTGCTTATTATTCGCATGCAGGTTCGCTATCATGCTCAGAGGCTTACGTAGCACGAAACAAGGGCCTCTTCCCGCTCTTTCACGAGATATTTAGGGAAAGAGACGCTTCCTCTCAGCCCCAGCTCTAAATCAAAATGGTTTGACTGCAATCAAAGAAAAAAAAAACAAGAAGAAATATTCAATTATTGGAAGAAAACCTTATTTCCTGCGCTTGTGGTGCGGGTTCGTTTTCATTTCAGTATTCATTTCTGGCTGTGGTGTCGGTGTCGAAGAATGCTTTTTTATTTCAGAAATGTAATAAGAGCCCAACTTTCTCAATGTTTAACAAATTTAACAATGTTTAACAAATAGCCTCGGGCGAAACAAACAAAAGGGCGTCCTCTCAGCTTGCTGCATGGGGAGTGACTATGGATGCACGTTTTTAGTTCATGTCTGCGGACTGTTCACATGCGTACATGCACACAAAAAAGGCTTTCAAAGGAAAGGGGCAAAAATGTTTGAGGCTTACCACGCTGCTAGCGCTTGGCTACCAGTGAGGGAGCAAAGAAAATGAAAAAAAGTGAAAAGCTTTCGCACTATAGATTAGTCACGCGAGCTTGCGCCTGCTACTGTGACATTCATGTGAAAAGCACGGGTGACCGGTTGGTGCGGGAAGGACTGCAGCAAGAGAATATTTCGTGGACGAGTTCCCCGAAAGCCAAACAATTTTTGGGAGGGGGGGGGGGGGGGGGGGGGGGGCAAGGGGGGCCTTACTGCTAGTTTACGTTCGCCGTGGCAGCCACTAAGAGGACCGGTACTGGAAAAGGGGCCATTAGATAACACTGTATTCTGAAAAAAAAAAAAGTCGCCGTGACGTACAGGAAGATACTACGGTTCTGTTATAGGGCTTTTATTACGGCGGTCAGACCACGCCTTCGAGGAAAACTTCATTTTGCCGTTCTGCTGTGGTCCGGCAGATTACAACTTCGGGTACCGCAAAATATGAGAAAAATGCGTATTCAGCCAATTTACATCAGATTTTAACCGTTATTGTCTAGTTTTATTCTGTAAATAGTTGGGGTTACGAGGGTGCAACTTTTTTTGCCCTACTAAGCCTCGGAGTGTTCGCGTCCCTTGCAGATCCGGCGTTGTGCCAGACTTTTTGTAATTTTTCTGCTTAAAGTATCACGTTTTTATTTACAATTTAAAATGTGTGCGAGTAATTCTGGTGTTCTAACAGCACCATGTTAATATTTTAGTGTTCATATGTTTGCCTAAAAAGTTGGAGCCCTTCAAGAGTCTCGACCACGTGGTAACATGCTTTATGGCATTTCTGGCTATAAATTCATTAAAACTGCAATTTCAAAAGAAAAAACAGTAAGCGGTTAGGTTCCTTTTTGTACGCTGCTCCTGCTGGGGTGGTTATTTATGCAGTTGGGCCGCTCGTTTGAAGAAAACTTGCGTTTTCACTATTTTAGGGTTAAGTAGAAAATTAGGAAAATATTGACCGAAACATAAAAATTAGGTCATCGTCGGCAGTAACGCACAGCGAATCGACTGGCGTTGGTTTTTTTTAAAAAAAACTGACACTCCGACGCTAAGGTACAAGCTCACGAACTTCAAAAAAAAGGGCGAATGGGGCAAAGTCCCCACCACTTTCGCACGTCCGTCCCCGCTGGCCGCCGAACAAGTAGAAACAAGTGGGAGGGCTCTCGCAACAGCAACGTTGCGGGAGCAAAGGGTGGTGTTAGTCTTTCCGTTGGCCCCATTCGCTTCGAGGGTCCAACGTTTGGTCCCATCATTTTGCACACGGGCATAATCTTGGCGCGTTTGGTATTTAGGGGACTAAATGTTCTTCGCGAGGCGTAAATGCTGCAGTTCGTCTTATTTTCTCCTATGTTGGCTAAGAGTGCGGATTGCCACGGCGGAAGCAACCTCAGGCTCACCTGCGCAGGAGAGGTGCGGGTCTCGTGCGTGCGTGCGTGCGTGCGTGCGTGCGTGCGTGTGCGTGCGTGTGTGTGCGTGCGTGGTGTGTGTGTGTGTGTGCGTGTGTGTGCGTGCGTGTGTGCATGCGTGCGTGCGTGCGTGTGTGCTCGTGTGTGCGTGTGCGTGATCGTGTGCGTGTGTGGGGGGGGGGGGCGCTACTATCAGTGCCATGAATTTTGTGATTGGTGCGTCCTGACGTCAGGCGAGAAAAAGGGTGAAGGGGAACGGACCAACGCGCCTATTTAATCTCTCTCGCGCAGGAGCGTATAATGCCTATAATGCCTCTTCTCTGATACCGAGATGTAAATACTTGAATATAAAGTTTTCTTCTCCGTCAACTTCGTCATCGTGACTGCCCTGGCACGACACCAACCACGGTCCACTTCGACCACGCTATCCTGGTTCGCAACAGTGGAGACAGCGGTGGAATTCCCAATACCTCTACCCCAAACGGTTTCATCTGCGCTGGCGCGATTCGCCCATCCCCAGGTTGGCCCCGGTTTTTTTTTTTGCAGAGGCACAAAAGGCGCGCCAAACGGCCAGAATTATCGGTTTCACAAGGGTAAACGACTACTTAAAGCCAATCTACACTGATCACCTGACCCAGTAAAACGAGAGGC
The DNA here is from genome assembly GCA_013339765.2 of Haemaphysalis longicornis. Lineage (NCBI taxonomy): Eukaryota > Metazoa > Arthropoda > Arachnida > Ixodida > Ixodidae > Haemaphysalis > Haemaphysalis longicornis. Next base: position 144,463,895 of record CM023449.1, on the reverse strand, counting down.
TCCTTGCGCAAGCACTTGCACTGAAACAAGAGAAACAGTGGGAATTTCTGTGGACCACAAACGGAAGGACTCTAGTAGCTGGCAAGTGCAATGTGCAAAGACAGTCGTGTGCCCTGCATTTCGGGGGTCAATGATCTTTCCATCTTGACATGAACGATCACCTCTCAGATAAGCAAATTAGGACGTACTACAGCGTAGAATAACTAAAATAACTACTCAAAAAGTCGTCCTCGTCGCACCATGTCTGTCATTCATTTCAACGCACATAGGTTACTCAAACATCAGGATGATGTAATAGATTTTCTAAGACTCCTTTGATCATAGACTTTCGGTTATGTATCTCTGGGAGACACAGTTATTATGCGATGACTATAAGCTGTTTACCATACAGGGTTATGAAGCGGAATACGCCCACCGAAAAAGTGATCGCCGCGGTGGTTCTGCTATATTCCTCGCAAAACAACTCTTACACAGGCGCCGCTCTGACGTAAAATTCAACCTTGATAAATTAGAGCCTATGGGGCTTGAGTTTGACCGCGTTTCATTTCCGTCTAACAGAAACACCATCAGTGCTTCCGTTCATGGTTGTAGGTTGTCATCCTACGTGACTTTTTGCGCAGAACTGGAAATCTTTTTAAGACGGCTGTATCACGAAAACAAACATTTAATCATCGTTGGTGATATAAACATTGACATTACAGAACTCACGAGCATCTGTTCCCAGAACACGTAAAGGGTTTTGTTGGCCGTGGTATGGAATCATTGTTACAATCACCTACACGGTACACGTCTCCCAGCCATGGTACTCGCATTGATCATGTTCTAACGCACGTCATTTCGTCTAAGATTGCGGGTGTCATACCTTAGATTTTACGGGTCATTAACCCATTTTCTCATTAATCACAACTCATAATCAATGCAAGGAAAATACTCTAACAAGGCATTTCCCCGACACCAAATTGTTCCACCAGTCAATTTGATTGATTGCAGCGTTTAACGCACCGACGCAACACAGGGGATTATGCACGCCGTAGTGGAGCGCTCCGGATTAATTTTGACTAAATTGGGAAATTTAACCTGCGCCGGAATCCCGCACACACGGGCGTTTTTGCTTTTCACCTCCATCAGAAGAGCGGCCGCCGCGGACGGGAACCGAACCCGTGTCCTTTTCAATAGTTATTTCAAAATGACTGCAGCGTTATACTTCAGGAACGAAATGTTGAAGCCGATTTTAGTAATTTTTCAAATAAATTAACGAAAACAATAATTTGTGCTCATCATTTTATGTGACCTCCAGACGGTACTCTGCACCCAGAAACCCGTTGGTCTCAAATAGCCTACTGAGGTGTAGTAAAAACGACAACATTCACAGAAAATTGAAATGCTCCCATTTAATGTAGCTTTGCAAAAACGGTTTCTAAATTACTCCCAAAAGTTGTCTTAAGTTTTAAAAATATTATCAAAAGCCAATTTTCAGAAACAGTAAAAATATTCGCGAAAATTAAGAAATAATTAAGGAATTTTTGAACCTGCCTAAACAAGGATCAAGTGCAAATAAAATTGTTGAGGATGAAAAGTGCCTCACTAAAGCTTCAGATATAGCTAATGCGTTCACTTTTTTTCGAGGGTGTTCCTCATTCCAACTAACTAGTATTTCACACATGCGCGTTGTTCCCAATCATTTTAATTACGCCCTACATCACCGGAGGAGATTTTTTGTTTTATGCGGACTAAAAGGGACTGACAGGCCCAAGGGTAGGCCTCATTCATCCATCTAGAAGTAAACTTGGCGCCCGTGACCTCTCGGGTGTTTCGCGCTACTCTTATAAGCAATATATTTATTAGGGGTGTGCGAATATTCGAAAATTTCGAATACTACTCGAATATTAAATGTTATTTATTTATTTATTTACAATACTGCTAGACCTTGCGGGCTGAAGCAGGGGTGGGAGGTGAACAGGTGAACAATACACAATATTAAGCAAAAAACAAGTCCAGGCGTCGTTGAAAGCCATGTGAGGATCTACATCCTCACAGGACTTTCAGGACATCCTCGCAGGGCTACATCCTCACAGGATATTCGTATTCGCTTCGAAAACTATGTATTCAAAAAATTTCGAATATTCGAAATACTTCGAATAATCAGATATTTTCGAATATTTGGACTGATTAGTTTAAGGGGGGACGCGGCTTTCGACTGCTGAAAAATGACCAAAACAACGTTTTTTAAAGCCACATATCCGGCTTCTATGTTTTCTATCCTGCGTGTTTGCAACGTTTTTCGGACGGCAACTGTCGCAAAGTGACATAAAAAATACTTTTTCCCGCCGCGGTTGCAAAATGTCAGCGCAAAAGGGCGAAAAAACGGCAATTTTTGGAGCACTCTATCTCCGCAACGGTGCCACCGGGCGCGGCCATTTTGGCACCATTGGATCGGCCGAGCAATCCTCTTTCTGGTCCTGGCCGTCTTCTTTTACCTTCGTGCATTCACAAACAATGACAGAAATACAAGGATGCACGAACGAAGCCACAAATAGATGCCGAAGCGCGGTTGGCCTTCTGGTCGGTGCGCTTTGAAACGGCCCTCCTGATTGGGCGTCGCTGCGGCAATGCAAGATGGCGACCACCTGAACTGCGTAGTGCGCGTTTCTGAGTTCGTATGCGCTGCTTTGCTCGTCCAAGTTTCTGTCTCAGTCATTTTATCTGCTGTGGTATTAAACACGGACATTATCGCGATGGGAATGCCTGAGATCACAAACCAGATTACAGGAAGTGCCTCGCTAGGAAGGCGGAGGTCATCGAACGATTCGTGCTGCGCGTGACTTTACCCTGCAGGGGGAAACGCGGTGTGCGCGTTTGTAAAAGCGGTTCGCGAAGTGAACTTTTAATCTGGTTTTCAATGCTTACACGCTTAGTTATTGGTATGTTTGGCAGCAGGCTCACTAGCCTTGGGAAAAAAACGGCCGACGCCTCAAAAGCTGCGGCGAGCACGGCGTAGCCGCTGCGCGTTGAAGTATCGCCGGATTGCGCAACCGGGTATTATTGAACGCCAGTAGTTGTAATTAATGCGTTCGAAGTTATATTTAATCTTCAGAGCAACCTGACGGGCCATGTGAGGGATAAATAAGGTATGGCATGATGATGATGAGGATTATGATGATGATGATGATGCTTAGCGGCTTCCCCTTTGTAACGGGGTGGACATTATGTTGCGGTGCACGAGCGCCGCGATGCGGGCGAGCCCATCGCTTTTTGGGCAACGTTTCTTCTCGCACTTTGAGAAATCATGCAAACAGGTCTGAGTCAGGAATAAAAACGGGTTGACGGCGTTAAAATGACTATGCAACTCTTTCCATAAACGTTTTCACTCTGCTTTCCTTCGTGTCTGGAAGCAGTCCGAAAGCTACAGTTATCGCCACTACGGAGTGGCACTGCGTGATTTGCCCGTCGCCCCAGGTATGCCTTCCGTTTATGCTTTGTTTTTGTGGATTTATTTTTAAAGTTGCGATCGAGAAGCGTTCATTGCTGCAACTGAAGGAAAACCGGCCAACAGCCGCTACATGGCCTCAGTGACGGAATTCGGGCCATCGAAGAACGTCAATACCGGGAAAGAGACATAAATCTTTTGAGCGAGTTTCCAAGTTCTCTGATGAGCATAGAGGAGTAATTTTTGGCTAAGGTACTTTGCGACCCCCTACTGGGTGTGTTGGGTGACCACATTCTGGAAGCATTTAAGCATTCTAAAGAAGTTGAAGAAAGTGTTGCAGGGTCCCTTTAAAAATGTACCTTACTCTCGTTGAATTTAACAAATTGAATTTTTTAGGGAAATTAATAGTACCAATGCATACATGTATAGTTTAGGGCATATTGGCTGTGCTGCGAGGAATATTATTTGCCCTGAATTTCGAGAGTACTAAAAAAATGTGCATGTATTGAAGTTGGAGTTATGCAGAATATTATACCAAGCTTCAAAGTAGCTCATTTGTATCCTTGTGGTATGTGATCTTTTGGCAATGCACACCTTACATAAGCTGCGGCTCCAAACAAGGTTATAAAGCATAAACGAAGTCAAAACTCAGTTTTCAAATTTAAGTAAAAAAACTGCTTCACTTGTTGCCATTGTCCCAACACTGCAGAGGGAAGTTGTCCAGTGCAATACAAGCAACCAGCTAACGCACCTAGCATTGAAAGCCATCTCCCCCCATTTGGTCCGGAAACCGAGCTATGTACCCTTCGCAGAGCAGCTGAAAATGATGTTTATGGAACGAAAGAGGCTGCAAAAGGCACTCCAATTTCAAGGCAAGCCATTCCAGATGCATCGTGTTCAAACGGACACGAAAGGCTACAACCGTAGCGACTTTTGAATGAAATCTATGTTGCAACTTCGGAAGCCGCTTTCTCAAAAACGTTTTTCTTGCCACCCACGCCTCTTGTTCCAATGCTTTCTATATGAACGCTAGGTCTATTTTCGATTGCGTTCTTTGCATTACACTCCTTGATGAACAGTTCCGCTCGTGAAACTCTTGGATTTTCAGGTTTACTTTTTGCGAATTTTGTATACAAATAGTTGTTCATGGTCTATATGCCTGTTTACCATTCACCTCTAAAAGACTGAAAACTACAAAAAATGTGTTCTAATAAAGAAAATCTAAGACTCACGACCACTGCGTGCTCAGGACCTCGTTCATTCATTTGGAATGCAAAGCACCACGAACAAGGTTTCTATCAGGTTTTATAGGCTGCTCAAGCTAGGTAGAAGGTGAAAAGAAAAGAAAGTTTATGTATAAAGTTTCAAAATATTACTAAGAAGTTTTTTTGGTGTTATTACACAAGCATTTGCAGTTGCTGTGCTAACCTTCATCAAAATCCACAAAGGAATAAAGAAGATGATTTGGAAAGCCACGTCCCCCCTTAATTATTCGATATTCTGTTCGATATTCGAAGCTACATATTCGTAATCGTGTCGTATTCCAAAAATTTGATATTCGCGCACCCATAATATTTACCACAGGAATTTTCTCCTACAAACTTCAACAAACAAAAGTTGTGCCAGTATTCAAAAAAAAAGAGCTCGGAATGCCTTGGATAACTATCGCCCGATAGCGGTCCTACCATTCCTAAGTAAACTAATAGAAAAACTTCTTGCTGACCACCTTGCAGAATTTAACCTTCTGACACCGCAACAATTCGGTTTCCGACCTTTTTTTCCTACGGAACAAGAGCTAATAAAATTCACTGATCAGATTACAAATCTATTGACGATGGGTGCTGGGCCGCAAAAATATTTATCTACTTTATTAAGGCATCTGATACAATTGACCATACTTTACTTTGTTCGAAGTTAAGATCATTTGGTACATATGGGCTGGCGCTAACCCTTATAAAAAGCTGCCTACATGACTGCACTCAGGTTGTTGAATTTGGAGATGCCATATCACAGTCAATAACTATTAACCAGGGTGTTCCGCAAGGACCCATATAATGGCCGCTTCTTTTTCATTTGTATATTATTGACTACTCAGTTGCTTTAACAATTGTGATTGCATTATTTACGCTGATGGTGCACCGATATTTGCTGGTGCCAAAATCTTACCTTACCGACGCGACTTAACGAGGACCGTGTAAGCATTGTACCTTGGCGTAATGATAATGCGTTGCACATAAACGCCACACAAATGTGCTTCACTGTTTTCAGCAAACCTTATTAATTCCGAGCATAATTCCGGTTTACCCAGTGATTTATCCATCAAATACGGCCACATTTACAGGCGGCGTCCATGAACCTCACCTGAAATTAGGAAACAAGCGATGTCCCTTGTTAAAACAATGGTATTGGTATAAGTGTATTATTCAAATGCAGCCTTATTTCCAACAGCATACTGTACTGTCACTCTATCGCTCTTTCATACACAGCCACCTCACACACTACCTACCTTCCCGGAGAAACACGTACGGAACTCGCATGTCTCACATTCAGCACTTGCAGAACCAAGCTGTATGCCTTATTACATCCAATCATGTCCCGACATCTGCCCTTCCAATCTACCGGAATCTGAAAATTATTCCACTTGCATACTCACCACAGCGAAAGCTCGGTGTTTTAATGCATTGAATCTGCAATAAAGGCACTGTCATTAATAACATTTCTGCCCGACAATTCCTAAACCCCGATAATACCATATTCACGGAACAAAATAATATGCTACCAACACCGCGCAGAGATTACGGAAAGCACACACTGCTCTTCTCAGGATAATGCTTTGGAATTCATTGCCCGCGAACATCAGCTTCATCCATTCTGAACACTCCATCCATAAATAATTAAAAATCACTTGTGGTCACACTCTGCTACTAATCGATGGCCATTATCCACAATGAACCTTGCTTTACTCTTCACGACTGTGAAGTGTCTATCCCGTTCTTTTCATATATATCTGTTTAATTATGCTCAATTGATATTATGCGTTTTGCTATCCATTCTTCTTTGTCAATATTGCTTCACTGTTCCGTAACTATCTGCTGGTTTGTGTGAGTGTTTTTTTTGTACTTGGCATAGGAGGTCCCCTCGGCACTGTACACTCTGGGACCTCCTCCTGTAATAGTAATTGTCAGCAGGGTTTGTAGTTGGACATGTTAGTACATCATTTAACGAAACAGCGCCACACAAGGGATGAAGAAAAGAAAAGAGGACACAGGAGCTGACTCAACTTTTTTAGTCGGAAAAACCGGGCGTTGCATAAGCGATAGGTTAAGGGAGCATGCCAAAACACTGAATATGGGCACGGGCAGCATGCTTGCTCAACACGTCAAGGCTGCCGATGCACACCACAGTTCGGGAAATGCAGTATCTTACTGAGTAACTGACTGAAAAACATTTATTTACAGAAGTTTTTAGACAAACGGTGGGGAGCGGTCCTTAAGTGCCCCCCGTACAAACACTAGGTGGGCTCCCCCTTACGGGATCCCAATGGCGTCGGCCGCGGCCCGGGCCCGCCCGACCAGGGCCCGTTGGGCCGTCAGGTCAGAGCATCCGAGCAGGGCTGCGTCCCAGTCCTCCCGAGAAGTGTTGGGTAGAAGGGTAGGTTTGGGGTTTGCTGGCACGCCCACACCATGTGGAAAATGGCAGAGAAATGTTCCTCACAGTGCGGGCACTTCCCCGTGCAAGCGGGGTCGAAGTGTTTTAAGACTGCTGGGCACAAGAGAGTTTTGGTATAAAGGCGAAGGAGGATGCGCTCCTCCGCTTTCGTGAGGCCCCTACAGGGCTTGGGATAGACGGAATGCCCGGATAGATAAATCTGTGTGACCTCCTTAAAGGTGTAAGCGGGATTGGGTTGTTGGTGCGGATCGGTGGGGGATGAGGATGATGCCCGGAGACTGAGCGCACGAGCAGCGTCGTCAGCCGCCTCGTTACTCTCAAGGCCCGTGTGAGCCGGAGCCCATGTGATCCTTCAGTTGGCGGGGGCACCCAGGTGGTTACTGCTTTGCACATTTTTGTAGCCAAAGTACGGAATGCACCCCTGTTCGATATTTCGGCAAGCTCACCTTGAGTCGGTGATAATGACCAGCGAGTCCTGATCTGCGGCGGCTAGCGCGATCGCAATCATCTCTTCCGCGTGTGTAATGTTGTGTGCACGGAAGGTGAGTCCATTCACTGCTGTTTTTTGGTGGACGACCGCGGCGGTATACCAACCCACGCGGTTCGGGCCGGAGGCATCTACGTAGAAGACTCGGTATTTATGACCATAGTGGCGAGCCAATGCTTCTGCCCGAGCAAGGCGTCGACCAGTGTGGTCATCTCGGGTCATGTTGGCCGGAAGAGGACGCACATGCAGGGCGTATCTTGAGACTTCAGGAATCTGTACGTACTTTTCCATGTGTATTAAGTGATGTATGTGTAGTCGGCCAAGAAGGCGGCAACGCAACGGCGTCTTAGAAAGTCAAGTGTATTGGTTCGTCAAGAGCGCCTCTTGCAGATCCTTGAATGTGTTCATCATTCCCAGGCCTAGAAGGCGCTGGTTGGAGGTGTGGACCGGAAGGTCTAGAGCACACGTAAATGTTACGGAGGATGACCTCCAGTACATTCTCGTCAACTTTGCGTAGGTGGAGGCATGGAGCCGAGTACGGGATTCGGCTGGTTGAACTGCATTTGTCAGCCGCAAGGCATCTTTCCATCGTAACCTCCCGTGCTTACTGTAAACCCGGCGGATCATCCGGCCCATCTGGTAAGATGAGCCGGATTATCCGGCTCACCTTACGCAATTTGGCCAATGTCATGTCTCTCAGCGATGTTGGTGAATAAACAGCCTTAGTACTCTGATCTCATCCCCTTCGGGTATGGCTCCGCTGTGAAGGGAAAGGTTGATTTTCGGGGTGCACTTTGGTGAGGGGCGTATGTGCATGAATTCCGATTTGGCCGGGGAGCACTCAGGGCCACAGCGACGGGCGTAGTCGCCCACGATGTCCGCCGCTTGCAGAAGGTTGGCCTCCATGCATCCCGCAGAGCCGTGTGGCGCCAAAATGGGGACGTAGTCGAGTGAGAGAGAGAAAGAAACTTTAATCACAGTTCAAGTGAGCTGTTTTGAGTTCGAAGTCTCCAGTCCAAGACTCCGTTGGTACGGCCGGCTGTCTTGATGCTTTACGCTAGCAGAAACTGCGTTTCAGGACCACAGCTGGCCAGCGTACTCTCCCACTGCTCGCGTCAGGGGATGGGGATGAGTGGAAGATCTGGGTTCAGTTGACATTGCCAGACAATATGGCACGGCGTGCCTAGTGCTTGGGAGTGAGTACATTGCCAGACAATATGGCACGGCGTGCCTAGAGCTTGGGAGTGAGTACATAGGGGATTGTAAAGAGTATAGTGGGTGGCGTGTAGTCGTGTTGGGTGGGGGTAGGTATTAGTCTGTAGTTGTCTCAGGATGACTTCCTGTTCTTTCGTGGCCTGATTGGTGACTAGTGGATAGAGTTGTCTCGCTAGTCGGCAATATTCGGTAATGTTGGTCGTATGTGAGGAGTGGTTGCCAGGTTCGCTCCTACTCTTCTTGCGGTGCCTGGTGGGCGCGTTCTCGGGCCAGGACGTGTGCCGTCTGGTTGCCGCGAAGAGCAGAGTGGGCCGGGGTCCAAATTATTGTGATCTGCTTCTGTGGTGGTCGTTCAAGGAGAACCCGAAGAGCTTGTCTTGAAACCCTACCTGCTTGGTATGCTCGGCAGGCGGCTTGGCTGTCCGTAATAATTACTTTGGCCTTTGTCTGGGAGAGGGCAATCACGATAGCTGTCTCTTCAGCCTGCTGTGTGTTAGCCGACCGAAGCGTCATACAGGAAAGAAGGTCGGTTGTGGAGGTAACGGCCGCCGCTCTTACCGCGTACCTCGCGTATTCCGCCGCATCTGTATAGACGACGTGGTCTTGTCCTCCGTACTGTTTTTCTAGCGCAGTAGCTCTTGCTATGCGCCTTCCCTCATGATGTTTCGGGGAGGTGTTTCGGGGAATTTAACGGAGAAGAAATTTGGTCCTTACTTCAGGAGGATGTCCACTGCGTTTTCCGTCATGTGCGGTGCCGTGTAACCAAGCGTAGCTAGCGTATCCCTACCCGATGGGCTTGCTCCAAGTCTTACTTTCTGCGCCGTTATGTGGCTCTTCGATGGTGTTGTGCAGCCCCAAAGCCGTGAGTCGTACCGTACAGGTTCTCGCAGGAAGTGCCAGGGCTTGCTTGTATGCGTTTCTAAGAAGGACGTCTAACTTTTCGCGCTCCAATACCCCCAATAGAGCACATGCCGGATGCCTTCGACCTTTGCCAGATGAGCAGGGAGCCTTATCATTGCCAGATGCAATAGGAGGGGCGAGAGGGCCGCTTCCTGAGGGGCCCCTCGCGTGCCTAATTGGTAAGGGCAGTGTTCCACGTCCTGAATTCGAATTTATCATTATCGGTCAGTGGGTAATTGCTTAATATTGCCGCGAACCATGTATGGGTTTCTTTATTTATGGTTTGTTTTTACTGCCCGGCCACGCCCGGCTGTGTTATCTGCGTTCCTAGAAAAGCGCGTCTTCCATTTTTTTATTTTATGCCGCACGGGCTATCCGATTCATATAAGCAGATTGTTTCGCCCTAACGTCGCTAGACCAGAATAATCTTCTGTGATCTAAAATGTTCTGGATATGAATGGACGGTTCCAGAAACACTCGCGCCGAAAGATAAAAGCCTGCAGAGCAGACGCCGCGGCATTCGCTTCAACGACACTCGCCTGTGCAAATCACTTTGTTGACCGCTGCTTCGCCGCCTCTGTATTCTTTTGAGTGGTTAGGGGAGCACAAGTTCGCTCCAATAAACTTGTTTCTCCTTCAAGACAACTGCGTTATCCTTGGCTTCATGACATCTGGTGGAGGTGCGTGGTACTAAGCCTTTATGCTCCATACGACATCTGGAAGCCGCCAAGCCAGTCCAACCTGAGAAAGCCGCCGACTGCAAGGATTGCTACCCGAGTTAGGTCTTCTGCCAGAAGTGTCCAAGAGAAAGAACGCTGCAACCAACACCATGGTGTAAGAAACAACGTCGCCAATCGTCCTGCAGCAGTCCCGGGAACCACCATCGTTCCGGGGAGCCCCCGCTGAAGACCCCGAAGAATGGTTGGAGAAGCTGGAGCGCGTCCTTATCTTCAAGAGGTGGGAAGACAAAGAAACTTTCCGGCATGTCTTCTTTTTCTTAGAAGATGCTGCTCCAACTTGCTTCGAGAACCATGAAGACCCTCTTGACCGACTAGACTCAATTCAAAAGGGAGTTCATTAAGACATTCACTACCGTGGTGAGAAAAGAGCGAGCTGCGCTTTTGCTTGAAACTCGAACGCAGCACCCCAACGAAGGGGTGGTAATCTTCGTTGAAGAGATAAAGCGACTTTTTCGCCGTGCGGACCCCGAAATGACCGAGGAAAAGACGCTCAGGTTTCTAATGCGAGGTGTGAAGCAAGAGCTTTTTGCTTGTCTAGTCCGTAACCCGCCGAAGATGGTGGCTGAATTTGCGTCTGAGGCCGCCGCGATGGAGAAGACGCTAGAAATTCGAACGAGGCAGTACTACCGCCCTGTCAACGCACTGTTCTCGGAGACCATCGGTGCCGCAACTGTAAGCACCGATACATTGCGCGAGACCATCCGAACAGTGGTCAAGGAGGAGCTTCAGAAGCTTTTTCCAACGACGCCACAACCTCAAGTGGCTTCCCTGAATGATGTCATCCGAGAAGAGGTTCAACAGGCGCTGGGGACTTCAACGCCTTCAGAAGCACCCCGTCAGCCCCAAGCGATGACCTACTCCGCAGCTCTTCGTCAACCGTGCCCTGCTCCAGTGGAAACCCGTCGTCAAGAGGCCGAGCCATACCGCCGTTCAATGCCACCCGCCCGACTCCCTGTTGACCAATACCATACGCCAAGGAAGACCGACGTGTGGCGTACGCCCGATAATCGCCCGCTGTGGTACTACTGCGGAGAGACCGACCAGATCTACCGTCGCTATCCCTACAAGAGGCTCGGTTTGCGAAGGTTCTCCGTCGACGCCCCACTCCCACGATACGTCCAGCGCCCCGCTGAGATCGAAGAATACCTCTTCAACACCAACCGAGGACCAGGCGGCTTCAACCGTTCACTGTCGCCCTACCCGTATCAATCACCGAACCACCGCAGCACTGCTGATTTCCCACGTGGAAGGTCCCGCATCCCACGCGGGGGAAACTAAAAGCAGCAAGTTCTGGAGGTAAAGTTGCACGACTGCGAAAAACTGAAGACCCTTCAAAGACGCAGCGACTCGCTGAATAACATGATTCACGACATGCCCTCAGCCCGACGACCCAATCTAACCCTGACGTGACTCCAGAACACGACGACAGCAAAACGGCGCGACGTGTACCCGACATGACCGAACCTGCCGCTCAGAACACGACAAAGACTACGACGCATAGTGCCCGACCGTCAACACATACAAGCCGAGATACGACGCCCCGACGCACCCGAAACAAGAGGAAAGCGGTGTCCGAAGTTCAGCTGTCCATCGACGGCTTTGATGTAGTCGCCCTCATTTACACGGGAGCCGACTACTCAGTAATGAGCGGACCATTTGCGTCTAAGCTGAAGAATTGGTCGGTCCGCACATTCGCAAAGCAGGAGGCCACCTCGTGACTCCAGGTGGAACGTGCACATCATGCGTCACCATAGACGGCACAACGTACTCTGCGGCGTCCGTCATTTTGCCTAACTGCTCCCGAAACGTAATTCTCGGAATGTGCTTTTAGGCGGACAACGGCGCAATAATTGATCTACAGACCAAGTCGATAACTTTTGCCTCCGATCACTCCACGACGCCGCAGCAGAACCCCGAACACCGTCCTGCTGTAAGGATCCCCGACGATCACATCACCCTGCCACCCCGCGCAAGCTTGATGATCACCGTCTACTGTGAAGGTGCTGCTCCTGAGGTCGACGCTATCGTGGAGAGTGATCAAAGGTTGCTTCTCGACCGCGTTGTGTCTGGCGCGGTTTAAGCAACGCAAACCCCACGTTTTGGTCACCTATGTCACCGAGGAGTACCAGCATATAAACAAGGGCGCTCCAATTGCGTTCTTCGAAGAAACGCAAGAAGCAAGTGACGTGATCACAGTCGCTGACTTTGAACTCGCACCCGAAGATACCTTCAAGTTTCCGCATCCCTTCGACGTGAGTCCGGCGCTACCGCAAGAAGAAAGGAACAAGTTATCGGCTTTGCTGCGTCGCTAGAGCGAGTGCTTTTCGTCGAACTCAAAATTACGTCAGACAACTCTCGCGAAGCACCGGATAATAACTGAAGATGGAGCCCGACCTACCCGACAGTCACCATACCGCGTCGCTTCACACGAGTGCGAAGCCATCCGGACTCAAGTCGACGACATGCTCAGTGACGACAGTATAGCCATCGAAAAGTGCGTGGCTGCGCCGATCGTACTCGTGAAGGAAAACAACGGCACTTTAAGGTGCTGGTTTGACTACCGGCGACTGAACAAAATTACCAAAAAGGACGTGTACCCCCTGCCACAAATCGACGACGCTTTCGGCCACCTCAGCCGTGCGAAGTACTTCTAATCGATGGATCTGAAGACCGGATACTGGCAAATTGAAGTGGACGAGAGAGATCGAGAGAAGACTGCATTTATAACCACGGACGGTCTGTATGAGTTCAAGGTGATGCCGTTCAGGCTGTGCACGGCGCCAGCAACGTTTCAAAGAGTCATAGACACTGTGCTAGCCGGCCTGAAGTGGCACACCTGTCTCGTATACCTCGACGACGTTGTGGTATTCGCCAGAAATTTCAACGAACACCTTGCAAGATTGGAGTCTGTACTCGAGGCTATTCGCACGTCGGGGATAACGCTAAAGCCTGAAAAGTGCCTCTTCGCTTACGAGGAACTCATTTTTTTTGGACACGTCGTCAATGCTGCGGCAGTCCTGCCTGACCCGGCGAAAACATCAGCCATAGCGAACTTCCCAAGACCGTAAGACAAAAAGGGCGTGCGCGTATTCCCCGGACTGTGCGCATACTACCGGCGCTTCGTCTCACACTTCGCACTCATCCAGAGCCACTCACGCGCCTGAGAAAAGATAGCACCCCATTCGCATGAGAGAACGCCGAAGAAAAAGCATTTTGCCAGCTGCAACAACGCCTGCAACACCCGCCCGTGCTCGCTCATTTCGAAGGAAACGCCGAAACGGAAACGCACACCGACGCCAGCGTTATAGGCTTGGATGCCGTTCTCGTCCAAAAGCAAAGCGGTTGCGAAAAAGTAATCGCTTTTGCCAGCTGTGGTCTGTCGAAGGAGGAGAAAAATGACTCAGCCTCTGAAAAAGAGTGCCTCGCAATTATATGGGCCATTTCAAAATTTCGCCCATACGTGTATGGTAGACCATTCAAGGTTGTGACAAACCACCGTGCGCTCTGTTGGCTCGCCAATTTGAAGGACCCCTCTGGCCGTGTTGGGTGGTGGAGCTTGCGCCTGCAAGAGTTCGACGTTACAATCGTCTACAAATCCGGCAGGAAACACTCCGATGCCGCCCGCCTGTCCCGCGCCCCCGTCGACCCACCACCACAAGACTCCGAGGAAGACAACGCGTTCTTCGGAGTCGTTACGGAGAGCGACCTAGCAGCCCAGCAGCGCCCCGACCCTGACTTGCGCGTTATGATCGACTACCTAGAAGAACGCAATGTCGCCATGCCTAGGGCGTTCATGCTGAACTTCAGCATTCAACTTCAGCAAGTGGAACTTCAGCATTCAGCCTCAAACACTCCATCCTCGTGCAGAAGAATTTCAGCCCCGGAACGAGTACGCATTATCTACTTGTCATCCCCGCAAAGCTCCCTGACGAAATTCTGGAAGCGTGCTACGACGACCCTTCTTCCGGACATCTCGGCACAGCTCGCACTATTGCAAAAATAAAGGCGAAGTACTTCTGGCCCCGCCTTACATCCGACGTCACCCACTACGTACGGAGTTGCCGTGACTGCCAGCGACGAAAAACACTGCCGGCAAGACCCGCCGGCTTTCTGCAACCGATCGCCGTCCCGTCGAGGCCTATTCCACAGATTGGAATGGACCTTCTAGGCCCCTTCCCTATGTCACAATCACAGAACATATTGGATTGTTGTCGCGACAGACTACATGACGCGCTACGCAGAGACCGCCGCTCTTCCGAGTGCGATTGCACAAGAAGTCGCAAAATTCTTCATAAATCCAGTTGTACTACGACATGGAGCCCCTGAATTCCTAATCACGAACCGCGCAATGGCCTTCACATCGGAACTTATGCTTGGAATCTTACGCTACAGCAACACGGATCACCGACGAACGACGGCGCACCACCCGCAAACGAACCGACTAACGGAACGTCTGAACAAGACGATCGCCGATATGCGGTCAGTGTACTTTGACGTTGAACACAAGATTTGGGACGAAGTGCTCCCGTATGTCACGTTTGCGTACAACACGGCATCCAGGAAACTACGCAAATGATGCCGTTCGAGCTTGTCTACGGAAGACTGCCGACTACGATGCTTGACGCCATGCTTCCGCACGTAGAAGAGGACGATTTCAACCCCGACGTCCAAGGATACCTTCAGCGTGCGGAGGAGGCCCGCCAGCTCGATCGAGTTCGTACAACGGACCAGCAGCTGGTGGATGCCGGGCGCTATAACCTCCGACGCCGAAAAGTTGAGTACCATCCAGGGGACCGCGTTTGGGTTTGGACTCTTATCCGACGACACGGACTCACTGAGAGCTTCTGTGACGCTATTTCGAACCGTACCAGATTCTACGACGTGTCGGTCAACTTATCCACGAGGCGATTCCGGAACATCACGACGACGCACGCGGCCCGAAGTTGTCCACGTGGTTCCGCCTGAAACCTCGCTATGCAAGATGACGGACTTCTTTGTTGTTTGTTCGGTCTGTCTTTTATTTTAGCATCGGCTCGATGCACTCTTAGAGGTGGGGGGGGGGGTAATGCCGCGAACCATGTATGGGTTTGTTTATCTGTTGTTTGTTTTTACTTCCGGGCTACACCCGGCTGTGTTATCTGCGTTCCTAGAAAAGCGCGTCTTCCATTCTTAATTTTTATGCCGCACGGGCTATCACATTAAGATAAGCAGACTGTTTCGTCCTAACGTCCCGAGCCCAGAATAATCTTCTGTGATCTACAATGTTCTGGATATGAATCGACGGTTCGAGAAACACTCGCGCCGCAAGGTAAAAGCCTGGCGAGCAGACGCCGCGGCATTCGATTCGACGACACTCACCTGTGCAAGTCACTTTGTTGACCGCTGCTTCGCCGCCTCTATATTCTTTTGAGTTGTTAGGGGAGCGCAAGTTCGCTCCAATAAACTTGTTTCTCCTTCAAGACAACTGCGTCGTCTTTGGCTTCGTGACAATATTGTTGAAGGCATTTTGGCCACAGTCCACTTGTGAAAGATGTCCTTAGGATAATTTCGTCGCTCACGTTATCAAAGGACCCCTTCAAATCCAAAGCGAGGGTAGCTTTGTCACTGAGGGTTTGCTCGACTGGATCGATGATCTCACGATCGAGCTGGAGCAAGACACCCTCCGTCGACCGGTATGGGCGGAACCCGAAGATGGTGCGTGCAAATGCATTTTTGTTCTCCAAAAACTCGGACAGCCTGTCGCGCACCATTTTCTCCATTTCTTTTCCCACACAAGAAGTAACGGAGATGGAGCGGACGTTGTCTGCGTCAATGTCTTTGACGCGGACAATCTCTTTGATTACTGTGGAACAGCTGGCCTTGCGCGGAATTTTGCGAGGTCTGTGGCGGAAGACAATAACAACATTTGCTCTCTGAGAGGGATAGATGATGTTCTTAGGACCCGTATGACGGGTAAAATAGATCTATCCTTAAGCTCAATTGAGACCGGTTTGGTTGCTAAAGGCGCACGACTTGTGGAATCGGATAAGTAAGGGTTCTTCGCTGTACTTTACGAGTCGACGTTTACGGAAAGGGCAATAGCGGCTGTGCATAAGACTTTCGCAGAGGTATCCGACCGCGGGAAATGTGCTAAGGATCGGGCTCTTGAGATGTGCAAAGTTTGGAAGTTAGATGGCTTAGCTGTGGCTGTCAAGAATCAAGTTAACTCACACTAAAACTGTTTTTTGCAGCTAAAACGCACACGCCGGCTGTCGCGTTTCGTTCCACAGTTTCGGAGTGCAGCTCATGGCAAATGGCTGCTTCCAGTTACCTACAAAGACACTTAGAACCTTTGACCGTGCCTGACCCCTTTCTTCGAAATTCTGAAGACATTGCACAGTTTTTAGACTCTTGTGTGCCGTAATGTCACAGCTATTTGCGTAGATGCAGGGGACCTGCTTTTCGTCCTGCCAAAGGAATTGCTGTTGAAATGTATTGGAATTACTGACCTTCTACCTCAACATCACTGTGGTAGGCTTCATTGAGCCATTCTACGCGCAAAAAAAGCAGATTATGCATAGGGTCGAAGGTGGCCCCAGTCCTGAGCCCTATTTTTATGTATAGGGTTGTCTGTGACCTGGACCGTGGTATGCGAGAGGCAATGCACTGAGATGTTTCGTTTATCGTCCCGATTTTCTGGTTGTGGCAAGCAGCGCTGATATAGAATTTTTGAGACGTATTGTTTTTGCCGTCTTTGAGGCCAGAGGTAGAGGCTTGAGTTTCCCATGCGAGGTTTCCTCAGACGGCTCCTTGAAGCATGTTGACCTAACCTTAAAATTTTCTGCCCAACATGTGTGCTGGATGTATGCCTCCGGTCAAGCAAGCCCCTTCTTTGTTTGAGTTCTTTCCACTCAAAGACACTAAAAAAGAAAATTGCGCTCACGAGCCTAAAATCAGCCACTATCAAGTCGTGTCACCATCTGGCGCAACGCAGCTTCTGTGAGAAGATTGTTCGGGTGAGAAATGCCGGCTGTGTTGTTTCTGTGTTCCAGTCCATCTGTCAGCGTCTTGTGAAACAACTGAAATGCAGCGCAATCCGCAAGCCTAGTTTGGACAAAAGGGAAACAGTGGCTGTCACACCGTATGCGCATGCGTTGTCACATCGTTTGAAAAATACAGCTGACAGATTCGGCCTTCGGGTGGTTTCTTGTGCCAAGAATAAACTGAGCAGTATATGTTAATGATCAGCAACAGCCGACGCCGGTGGGCGCGTTGTCGCTCGTGATTGTACAGTCAAGCACGAAATACGTTTTGTACTATGCAACACTAATATCGCGTAGTTCCTCATTCTGACCTGTGGTCGTGTGTATGCGGGCCGTACTGGCCGGTGCATGAATGTACGCCTCAGGGAGTATCACTCTTCGTTGAAGGGGATACCTTGCACTCATTTGCCGCCACATCGTTCCTAATGTGGCTTTGAGCCGAGCTTTTACGACACGGAAGTTCTTTTTAAGCACCGTGATCGCCCAACAAGAGAACTGGCCGAAGCATTCCACATACTGACCAGCTGTGTCCGCCAACCCTCTCTCAGTATTTCTAAAAAGGAAGTAGCAGCTCTTAAGGAAAGAGGGTAGGTGCAGGGGTCAGCAGAGTTTTTTTAAGTGGAGACCCCTTTAGGGGTTCGCCTTGTCGTCGTAGCTAGCTCGCTGGACCTAAGTAGAGCGACACGGCGTTCCGTCGTAGCGGCGGTCGTCGCGGCGCAACCCAGAGGATTCGAAAGCCAAGCTGTTGATGTAATCATAAGCGTTCGAAACTCGTGAACCGCTGGCGCTTGTCGTACATCTTCCCGTCGTTTAGCGCAAAGAAAACTGTAGGTACGTTCGAGGCACAATATACGTATTTAACCGCCAGCGCCCGTGTTTATTTAGTTAGGAACGCTCGTT
This sequence comes from Haemaphysalis longicornis, assembly GCA_013339765.2. Taxonomy (NCBI): domain Eukaryota; kingdom Metazoa; phylum Arthropoda; class Arachnida; order Ixodida; family Ixodidae; genus Haemaphysalis; species Haemaphysalis longicornis. Next base: position 144,445,535 of record CM023449.1, on the reverse strand, counting down.
GTGTTGGTTTTACGAAAGTAAGCGAAAAAAAGTGGTACTGCAACGACGGCACATGCGGGAGTAAAAACAAGCACAAAAAGAACAGAACTCCCGCTGACGCAGTTTCAGGAAGAGGGCACGCGAGCACTGTGAAGGTGGGAAATTTAAATTGCATTGGGTGGTAGCAGTAAGCAGATAACGTCGCTACAGCCCATTATGGCAAATCACTGCTCTGCACTTCCGGCAGCTTTTACATTGAGTGGAACGGTTTTTTTTTTGTCGTACCCACGCGTGCGCATGTGCAGTGGTGACACATGTCTGCTTTGGTGGCTCCGAGGGTGCATTTATGTGTTTGCTGTGAAAATGAACCTTTAAGTTGTCAGTAAGCGCCGGTGTCGTCCTTCGTTCTTGTCCGTGTTCTATAGCTCGCGCGTAATTTTCAACCATGCCTGTTCCCAAAGTTTTACTGCATGATTTCCGAGTTTTTAAGCGTAGCTCCACATTGGCTAGAAGGGATACCGTAATGGGGGCTAAGGAATAATTTCGAGCCCGTTGAAAGGAAAGCGCTTGTTATTCCCAATGCAACGGGCGAAAGGAGGGAGGTTGTGATCGAACAAAACGCCGACGCGGAAGCTTTGCCTTGTATTTCCGGTATGCGTGAGCTCCTAAATGAACCATTCGGCTGCTAAAACAGCCAAGAGGCACCAGCGTGGCGTCGTTGCCCCTTGCACCCATTCCCTTTACAGGCGTGCAGTGTGTGGCGAGGTTACCACGTATCTCAGCCGGCACGAGTAAACAAATGTCTGCAAAGCTCCACGTAAGCTTTTGAAAATTATTCATTATAACTTTGTTGGCTCCAGTAGCGACTGTTCATGCGACGGAGGGCTTCTTCTTGCTGGGGCAAGGTTCGCTGGCGCAGCGAACCGTTTGCTGATTCTGCCCAAGCTCCAGAGCGAATGTGGGTTTTCTTCAACGCGAACCGGCATCGGGGCTCGGAAAGGGGCCGCCGCGGCCACAATCACTATTACGTTGACTCTCCTGCTTCGGCGAGATCTCCAAATAAATGCCACCAATGCTTTCTACAGTTCTCTTCCTCTGTATGGCGGGAGATGGCGCAGAGTTCGTCGTCTAAGACTGCGTGGTGCACTCACTTGCAGGCCTTCGCTGACAGAGTTTCGCGCAAAGGCGTCCGTATGTCTAGAAAGGGCGGACAGTATAGCAAGAGGGTTGCGGGGAAGAGGGAAAAGGTAAGAAAGCTTCCAGTGAATAACGCCCTTTCTCGAATAAGTGCCCGAGTCGCCGACGGCCACAGCAGCAAAACACAAAAGAAGTGAATTGTGGAGAGACAGCTGGCGCCGGCACGTTGGCGCCGTTGAAGTAAAAAAAAATCACGAGGCTTAAGAGGCGGTGTGGTTTCGCACGACGGATATTGATGACCTGGAGCCGCGCTTACGCGAATAATCCAGTCAAACTTCCGACGGAATTGTCGCGTTACTCATAAATGCACCTTGCTTGTAATCAGCCAAGCCATTTTAAAAACGCTGGTTTATTGTTCAATATCAGGCTTTGAGTTACTAATGCTGGAAATGTTGGCTGGTTAGCTCTATTTCGTACTTTTGCATATGTTGGCAAAAAACAGCGTGTGGACGACAAAGCGCTCTATTTTGGGAACAATCCATGTAATTTCTTCCCATTCCATTCCGTGCAAATTGCATATACGGATAAACTTTGACGTAACAAACCTCTATGTAACAAATTTCTGGCTTTAACGAAGTTTCCAATTACCCATTTCCAGCCCTATTGAAGCCCATGTGTTTCGACCTGCATGTAACGGAGGCGTTGCGGCGGTTAATTAACCTAGATGCAACGAAGTCGCTAAGCTGATCAGTAGTTGTTTTTTGCACTATTACTACACATTCGGCCGGAGAAATGCACTAATTTAGCGAATGATAGCACTTCTGTACGAAGCCAGCTGGTATGAAAACGTCTAGAATTGCCCAAAAACTAAATTATTCACGATGGTCATGAACGGAGCGGGTAGCATCATTCCGTGGTTAACTTATAGCATCCGTTTCTGGTTTGGCTTCTGCAGCGTGACACCACACCAGGTAGAAAGAGTAACTACACTTCACTTTTTTACCGCCAGAATCGCAAACTACCGTGCTTTTCCACGTGTGAATGCGGTATCGGTTCGAGACTTCATATTTGAGATGCCACGCCTTCCTGTCGGCTTGTAGTCACGCATCTCTGTGGTACAGGTTCAGGGATGATAAGTTCTAATGCCACAAAACAAATTTTTGTCTTTCCAAGGCTAGCTAACAATTTTAAATGCCGTCTTCGCCGGCGGGAAAGAATGCCGGCGCCCGTTACAGCGTTCAAGCGCCCTCCTAACAATTCTGAGCGCGGAAAAGAGCATGACGTTCGCGAAAAGGTGCTCCTTCAGCGCACGTTTGGTTCTTGAAGCGCGTTAAGGCACTGAAAAGTGTAAAAAGCAGAAGCGATACTTAATTTCCGTACACGAATTCGGGGGTGCGTGACCTTGCCGCTTTGGAGTGCCAGTGCCTCAGCTGGTGCGAAAGCAGTAGGCGCAACTCGCGCTGTTTTCACTGTGAAATAAGTTGTTACAGAGAGTTCATCTCCACTGATTTCTAGAATTTCGGCGCCGTTTCTGCTCAATTCCCGCGAGCCTTAACTCGACACCTTCGTGTAACGAAAACCAGGGTGTAACAAAAAATTGCGAACTATTGCCAACTTCGTTACCTCCAGGTTTTACTGCATATATATATAACCGACGGGAACGAGCCCACTCGTCACAAGCCCACTCGTCACAGGAAAAACTCGTCGTAGGCCAACTCGTCACACCGGCCTTTTCGTATAGTGCCATCACGAGATAGGAACTCTCGTGCCAGGTGCCTTCTCGTCACATGGATTTCGTTACACCGCGGCCGTGTGAAAAAAGCCTAGAAGCCCTGAACCGGAAATTGGCATTAAACCGGCCTGAGACTGGTTTCTACAATGGTAAATTCGTTACGGCTGTTTAGGAGGGGGTGCGGAGGTCTGTGTGAGCAGCAAGTGTGCATAAAGAGCTGTTTTTTTTTCTTTTGCTGGGGAGGGGAAAGGGGGGGGGGGAGAGGTCAGCGCGATTTACACTTCTTCAAGTGCTGATCGTCAGCGGTGTTGAGGTGGTGTACGTCCGTATTTTCGCACGTATAACCTGCCCTTGCATACAACCCGCACCCCCACTTTCAGACTGCGAATAATAAAAAAAAATTAGCGAAGCTTGCACCAACTCGCGCAAGGCTTGAACCATAGCTAAGCTGGAAGATTTCTTTCTATGTAAACACTGAAGGACACACCACCAGGCATTGCATTAGGTTTTAAATTGTTTATTGGTTGATTTGATTGATTGTGGGGCTTTAACGCGCCGAAGCTGCACAAGTGACCTGGCACGACGTAGTGGAGGTTTCCAAAATCATTTTGACCACCCGGGGATGTTTAATATGCGTGCGTTGAAGTCTCGAACACACGGACGTTTCCGATTTTCGCCTCCATCAGAAAAGCGTCCGCCGCGGCCGGGAACCGAATGCGCGAATTCCTTGGGCTCAACAGCACAGCGTCATATCCAGCTGCGCCACCGCGGCGGGGAATTGTTTTTTAAATAATGATAATATTTATTTCACTGCACTGAATACATATTCGGGCCAGCCCAAGCCAAAAAATCTTGTGGGGCCTTTTGTTAACCGTTCCGTTGTCGCTTTTCACGGTGGTGATACTAGTCATCGTCGGACGGCACCCACCACGGCTCGCCCGCAAATACCAAGATGACAACCATCGCATCGCAAGAATCCTGGCTGATCACGACGGCTGAGCCGCAGTCAATACGCTTCGGAATATTGCCAGCAACATCCGCTTCCGGTACTTATGAAGTGAACAACGTCGCAACCAGGCGTTGAAGACGCCTACACAACGAGACAACAGTGCAATAGTACAAATAGTGCAACAGTACAAAGGGAGCGCAATAAACACTTTTTTATTTCATGTACATCCTGTTCACAGCGTCATTCATAACAATTTGTTTACTTTTTTGCGTGTCATGTAATACAAATTTGCAGGGGCATATTTACCTAACTTCCTGCGTTAAAAACTTTGAAAGAACACTCGCTCGCCCACATTATTGTGAAATGGACGACGTATATATAGCAGGCGGAAACATCGCTTTAGAAAACAAGCTCGTAATGCGAGTTTTCCGTGTGACGAATATTCCGGTGATACGAGAATTCCTCGTACGAAATGCCCTGTAACGAGTTGGCCCTCCTGACCAGTTTACCTGTGACGAGTTGGCCTATGACGAGTGGACTTGTGACGGCTGGGCCTAGACCCATAACCGACCCCGCCATGAAAAAACAAGGGCCGGCCCTTGGGTGCTGCGTGCTAAATGCCCCGGCAATTCGGTTTGTATAATCGCAGCAGCCGCGGCGGTCGGATTATATTGGTGAATCCCGCAAACGCGTATTCCCCTTTACTGAGGCAATAAAAGTGAAGATTTTGCAGCGCATCCTCCGTAAGCAGTCGCGGAAGAAAACTGGCATGCGAAGCGAAAGGTTACAGCGTCGATGACAATGGGAAATTCGACAGTTTATTCGTTATGAATAATATGCTCCTGTCGAATAAGGAGGCCCCTAATAGAATTAACGAGCGGGGATTACTTGACTCCTCGTGCGCAGGACGCTAAGAAGCGACGCTATACTAACGTCGTTCCGTGCACTGCAATTTCACTCGAGTCCATTCCAAAAGCAAGGGCACTGAGTACTTTTCTAGTACCAAGTTGTGACCAGCTTTGATTTCAAAGCTCTGACTACAAACTAACACGACAGCGAACGGACAGAAGTGCGCACTTTCTGTTGCTTTGAAAACGGCGATAACGACGATAACGTGGCACCTCACAGTGACAAAGGTACTACCATCGCGTACGCCGGTTTGGCAGATCAAACGAACAAACATGTTCACTCAATCACTCACTCACTTGAAAATGACGCTACCCCATTGCTGCGAAAGCGAACAATGATCATAATAATTTATTATCAAGAAGTACATCCAGAGGTAAAATAGACCCGCCAGAGCCAACAGGTGGGACTGTGCGGCGTCGCCTGGAAGCGGCGGCCTTCATTTCTGTCTAAAGAACTCATTGATAGCGATAACCCAAATACAGAAAAAAAAGAATAAAAAGGAAACAGAAACCAAACAGAAAAGACAGACATACAGACACAGACACAAACACATTAAATCATCGTGGGTTATATTGTTGGATTTTACTCATCACCAAGAAGCACTTTGAAATCAAGGAACTCACCAAATAGTCACCGCGCACACATAAATACTTCAGCAACATTCTAATGCTCGAATAGCGAAATTATGCCGCGTAGTTGAAGAGAACATTTCGTCAGGGAGTTCATTCACTGCGCCAGGGCGCCTCGCCCTTTTCCGTCCGCGTCAACGCGAGAGATGCAGCAGGCAGGCGTGGCCGCGGACGCAGGCTTGCCACACAAAGCATGGCCAATGGCAGAATTCTGCCATGGCCAATGGCATGGCCATGGCAGAATTGGCCACAAAGCATGGCCAATTCTGCAGTCAAAGGGCGCCTCTATCCGAGTGAAAGGCGCGGGGGGAGGGCAGTGACCCCCTGCTGTCGCATTGCACAGCGGTACGAAAAACACAGATGGCGCGCGTTTTTTCTGCCTCATTTGGGCATGCACAGCTCGGAAGACACATGCAACAACTTGTTCAGTGTATTGTATTCAGCCCTGTCTATTCGTCATGTACACGCGGTTATACTTTTCTTTGAACCTCAGTACTTTCTTATTCTTCCATCAATCATGCATCGTGGTTTTTTCTTGCCTTTTTTCTGGTTGTGTAATTGTCCTAGCCCTGTATTTCCTGTATATGCACGCGGTTGTACCTTTCCCTAAACCTGTGTATTTTTCTTATATCCCTGTCAAACGTGCCTATTTAAGTGCACTTAAACAGAGTGCACTCGGATAAAATGTCATTCGGCAGCAGCGAAACGGCAAACGCGAATGACACTTTAAAAGGAACGCACTTTAAGCAGAGAGTGGTCCCCAAACACACTCACTTTACCGGAGCCAACTCGGCGAGTGAGTAATCTCGTGAACAGAAGTGCGAAAATCGGAAAAATTAACCTAAAACCGCGAGCGTTTAGATGATAATAAGTAATGTTAAAAGGTAATTATGGATATATTGCTTATTTATTTTACAAAAATTGAAGCAGCGACGAAAAATAAGCAAATAACCTCTCCCTCAACAACGTGCCAGCGCCGCCTGGTGGGTGTTTTGCTCCATGGCAGCCGTTCTCGGCGGCGTTCTCGTAGGTGGTTTCTTGTGGCCCTGTTATTATGTTCCTGCTTCAGCCTATTTCTGCTGTATTCAACGCTTTCAGATAATTTCCTCTAAACCATACTGCTGCTGTCATTCACTGCGCAGTGAATAAGAGTGAAGATGTCACCGCCGGCGTTTAGTCGCCGTCCAGACTCTCTTTTTTGTGGAATTGTGCGAGCCCCAGATTGCGATTGTAAACAATGCAATCACACGAAATCTTTACATTATTGCTCACGTGGTAAAGAGGGAGAATTTAAAGTAATTTTGCGTAATATTTACGACGGCTATCGTCACTGACATCACGGCCAAGGACACTTTATTTCGTCGTTTAGCAGCGCGCAGCCTAAGGGTCACTTGGGAAGCCCGAGTGCATTCGGCGGAAGTGCACTTAAATAGGCACGTTTGACAGGGGTATTATTCTTCTATCAATCATGTAGAGTTCTTTTTTTCTGATGCATGGCTCTTTTCTTGTGTAATGTGTCATTGTACGCGGTCCACACGTTGTCTAAGCTCCCCCTTATGTAACGTCCTTGGGCCTTTGAGGGTCAATAAACGAAATGAAATGAAAATAGCAGGTGCATAATACGGCCTTGCAGCCATTCCGTAATGGGTGCGGACACTCGGCACCATATATCGACGTATGTGCCGCAGGGGTATACGTTTAATATTAAGAGTTCGGTAATCCGTATACCAGAAATATTTTATCACGACGATTTGCTTAAAGAATTCGCCACGACACACAGTGCTGGGTGCAGTGGGCAGCACCTCTCGCTGGTCTGTAGGCCATCTGCATGCGTACGACGATATACTACATGTGGGGCAGAAAATGTGAGGAGCAGTAGACTGGGAAGCCCTACAAACAAATGAACAAACAAACGAACGAAGCCCTTATCAGCGAGTTCGCGTAGCCAGCATGGCGGGGACAGCAGTGTTCGGGCTAACCACTCCGCGAAGTACGAATATAAAAGGGCTCAAGCAATTTCGCCCTCGTAACTATATCGCTGAAGACCATGCAGAGACAGAGAGAAAAATCATAATGCAGGAGCCCGGTTCTCAAATTCAAATTGGGTAGGCAATTTCACAACAATAAGGTTAATTACCATCGATGACAAGATAGCAGCATGAGCAGCGCGTATTTTACCATTCGCGTTTTGAAGATACGAACGATAAATTTCAGAAACTGCTCGACACAGTAGTGATCCGGTATGTTCCCCGATTTTGCAAGGCGAATGAAGAGTCAGACGTAACGTATGGTTCTCGTCAATCTCCAAGAACGCATACACTAACTTCAGCAGGAGCCAGGGAACAAAACAAATGGGTGCAGTCGGCGAGTCAGCATGACAAATACTGTGTCAGGTGCTTGTGAAGGCAATCTGCACGTTGCGAAAGGCACTATAATAAACAATTGAAATGCTAACACAGAGGTTTGAACCAGAACTTGCAGAGTTGAAAAAAAAAAGTGTTCGTGGAAGTGAAATAATATCGCCCTATTTGTATATCGTGAAAATCAGATTTTCCAACTTTGATACTGCAACAAAGCCATGCTTCAGTTTCAGCTCCACGCAAAGAAATCGCTCTATTTTTGGGTTCTGGTTCATCTTTTCGCATTCGCATTTCATTTGTCTATGACTGTACTCGGCGTATATATGCACCGTACCACGCCGCAAAGACTTTTGTGCATCTTGCAATAAAACACGTGCGCTGAAGTTATCAGGTGCGTCAAACAGGGACCGCAGCATATCACATGCCTCAAGGCAAGCACCGTAACTGTCGTAGAAGGATGTGTGCCGCCAGGTCCGCGTGAAAGCGAAGTATCACAACAGAGAGCCGCCGCAACCAGTAATGACAAGTGCTGATACATTTAAGACGCAAAGGCCGAGAAAATGGGCTGCTTCTTTCAGAACACGACATTCACCCGTCCGAACCATTCAGACATTCTGATAGGAGAATCTGTGAAAGGAGAATTCAACAAGAACATGCACTCACAATTTGCGGCTTAGAACAGGTATAAATGGCAGCTGTAGCAAGCAAGCCAATTATGCCCATCAAATACTATGACACCATGCCACGGTGCTTCCTAATGCTTCCACAGAAGCGCCCAGCGGTAGTAAAGTGCGTTCGTTTTGTATCGACGACGTCACTGACACCAATGCCGACACAAAACACCACGAGCCAGAAAAATTGTTCGCCGTGAGTGTGTAGAGCAGTCCCTCCATTGGTAATGACACGGAAAAGCATGAGTGGATTATGGTGTCACACGGCCCCCGAAACTTGGCACGCCAACGGAGAGTTAATTCTACAATGCCCCATAACAGAATTGCAGCGATGACATTGTCCCGAAGGTAAATGTAGTCCGGGCGTTAACTAGTGGCCGTGCGTACAGTAGATAACTCCAGCAGTAACCACCACAGCGGGCCGCTCCTGCGAAAATTGCAAACAGCGACTACAAGCGGTGCTCAACGCGCTAAGCCCGCACATTGCACAATTAGCGCGAGTACACTCGCCGCTCGTCAGTGGTGAGCGGGGCTTGCTGTGACTGGCGCTCGCCGTCACGAGGGGTGAGCGGTGCTCACCGAGAGTTGCGTTAACACTCGCAAGTGGTGTGACCCGCTCACCGGGAGTGTCGCTCGGAATCGCGAGTGGTCATCGGGCTCGCCGCGAGGCTCGCACTCACTCGCACTCCACTCACCAGCAAGAAAGGATGGTAAAGTTCACTCACCACTCACTCGTGAGTGGTAAGGGGGGGGGGGGGGGTGAGGGCACTCATGCACTCGGTTGCATAGGACTGCCGACCTATGCAACCAATGACCTTTTGCTTATAAGTGCTCCCATAAAAATCTTCCGATTATACAATTATCGCTTGAACAGTTGATTCAAAGTTGATTGCGCATATAAACCATATGCGTTATCTGGCTGGGTTTCGACACAAGAAAGTTAATTACCCCTTAAGGAATAAACAGCCATCGGCGGTGCCCGCAGCTCGTTTGAATACTGGGAAAGATAGGTTACAGTATACTCTGCCTTCTCTCTTAAATGTGTTGGACAGGGCTAATTCTGATGTTTACACATGTTCGAAGCGTCAACTGCAGGACCTGTATATAAAATATCTGGTTAGCCTTTCTTCTTGTGCTTCTTGGTTTTCTCCTTTATTTTTCTGGACGCGGTGGAGCTATCATGAATTGCGTGCGATGCTAGGAATCAAACACTAGTTTTCTTTTTCTACAGCTTATTTTTCTGGTTCAGCATCATCATCACAATTATTACCGTCAGCGTACTCAGGTCCTCGGCTGGACAAGGGCCTCCTCAACTGACCTCCAACCGCTCCGGTCCTGCGCTGCTGAAGTCTACAGTTTACCCCCTATTTTTTTATGTCACTCCTTTATCGGACTAATGGGCTTCCCCTTCTAGCTCCATCTCTTGGTATACACTCTGTTACCTAACTGTCCACCGGTGGCTGGTTCGTCTCACTACATGGCCAGCCCAAGTACATTTCTTTTTCTTTATTTGAAGTAAGATATCTTCTCCGTTTGTTTGTTCTCTGTTACAGGTAGCTCGTTTCCTCCCCCTGAGTGTTACGCCTAACATTATTCGTCCCGTGGCCCTTCAGCCGACGTAAGTTTTCTTTTTAGTTGTTTAGTAAGACGCCAAGTTTCAGCTCCGTATGTCGTAACCGGCAGTATGCGCTGGTTGTATATTTTCTTGAGTGACATGATTATTTGGGAGTGCTTCCCGAGTGCTCCCCAAGCGATACATATTCTGCGCCGGATTTCTCTCTCGAGGTTGTTGTCAGCACTAGCCATCTCTCCCACAATGTTATTCTTTTACTTCATTTGGTTTCCTAAGCTGAAGAAGCTGTTTTTGACGTGCTTTTTCCTCATTACCTTACATTTATGCATATTTATGTTTATCCCCATGGCTGTGCTTTCTGATTGTAGTTTTTTAAGCATTGTTTGCAGGTGTTCTGCAGTCTCACTCAGCAAGGCAATGTGGTCCGCCAACCTAAAATGGCTCAAATATTCCGCGTTTATCCTTATCCCTATGTTTTCTTGCTTAAGCTTTAGAAATAGTCTCCAGACATGCTGTGAGGAGTAGTAATGAGATGGCGGTCTTTGCTATAACTATTTTTTGCTTTTTCGGGACACTGTTGACCAAAATAGGCTTGCGGCCTCGTCAAGCTGTCTGGGACAGCTCTTTTCCGCCCCTCTTTTTTGTGTCCCTGTTTATGAAGCACAGATAAGCGTTCGTTATTACGATTGTTATTTACGGAGTCCGCTAAGCATCACTGGTTTTAGGCCGATGTAGGAGACACGTGGTAGGTCCACGCTACTCCGTACCCTAGCGCAGCCTAGCCGCTAGGGGCCGACACGACCTTACATACCCACCAGCGAACCAGCAATGCCTGCTACCTGTTTTCCACACCAACCGTTCCGGCATGATGTAAGGACTCTCCTGATACCGCTTTCGTCAAGATCGACCCAACCGGCGGGTCAAACTGTCCACTCAAAAAGCTACCCCTACCGCCACAGCGAAGAACAGCATCGACCACGCCTCGCGCCGAAGCTGTGCGCGGCCGCCGGCTGCACTCCACAGGACGTGCCGTCAGCCTTTACTCCGCTGCACGAGCGCGCCGGCCGTGGTCAGCGTCTCGACAGCAGCATGATGAAGGTTACCGTCGAGGAAGATAACATCGCCCCGGAGGACTTCGCCCGACCCCTCTTGGGTGATGATTCGTCCCGCCAACAATCCCTTCGTGGACAATCGCTCCAGGCCAACTCTGCCATCGCATCTTCTTCTCATCATGCCTCTTCCAGCCGATGGAGCCGTCGACTGGCGCGCATGATTCCGCCGGTGCTCTCCTTGCCTGAGGATGACAAAAAACTGACCCTTCGACCGAGAGCTGGTCTAGCCCTCACCCAAGTCCCTCTGGCTACTCTGGCTGACACGGTGCAGAAGCAAGCGGGACTACTTCACCATGAAGAAGATCAAATCCGCATTCACGCGAGGGCGACGTTTATCTTCACTAGCACCCGGACAAAAGCCAAGCGCAGAAGTATGCGAAGCTCGAGGCGTTAATTCTGAATGGCAAAGAATTCCCGCTGTCCACGCACGTACCCGCCCCATCTAATACAGAGACGGGCGTCATTTTCAATATCCCAACCGACGAAACGCCAGAACAAATCCTCCATAGCATCTCCCACTTCAACCCTGGACTCGGAGTCATCGACGCCAGGAGGCTGAGTGACTCTAACATAGTCCAAATTCTCTTCGATGGAACTACCGTCCCTTACTCGGTTCGGTATCGCGCCGCAACATACCGCTGCAAGCCATTTCGCAAGAAGTCAGAAGCCTGAACTTTATGCTGGCGGCCAGGACATCGACGCGACGTCTGCCCAACTGGACAAGCCCCTATCTCGGTGCTCAACCTGCGGAATCGTCAATGCCCCCGAAAATCATCGATGTGTTCTGAAATGCATCGTTTGTGAGGGCGCTCATGCTACTGGAACGGCGGCGTGTCCCAAGCGCTATCAACCGCGCCGACCTGCCGTGTCGTACGCTAAGGCTGCAGCTTCTTCAGGGACTCTTTGTGCCACAGACTTTCTACCGCTGCAACCTGCCAAGACCTCAGAGACTCTTTCCTGTGGACGACCAGACCTTCCGTGTCGCGCCGGCCCCGCTCAGCTCCCTCCATCGGGCATCCACAAGACAAAGCTGAGCTGCCAGCGCTCGCCTCTCAGTGCTCCACCGTCATCATCATTATCCTCGTACGTTACCTCCTCTGATACGCAAGCTGAAATTCTTAAACAATTTAATTACGAGCTATCAGTGAAGAACTACTAACCTTGAAGCAAGAAAATGGCGCATTGAGACGCGAAAACAGCTTCCTAAAGCAACTACTGCACACTCGCCCGCTATCCCCTTCGTGCAATCTGAGCAGAAATCAACTCCGGCCTCCCAGGAGGTTTCCACTCCACCACCAATTAAGCGGAAAGCCACGGCTAACCCTGCCACCTCCGACACTACACCCACCCTAACAAACGATCGTTTCGCAGGGATCGGGGCTGCATGCAAGACAGCTCTCGCGCACCACAAGGAAGAATATTTACATTCTCTTTGCCAACCAGGCAGCAATGCAGGCAACCATTGAATCCTTTCTTGCCGATATACATAACTGCATGCGGGGAATCGTCGCCACTACCAGCGACCACACTTTGCCGCAAAATACCCCCCTTCCGCCTAGTGAGTTTTACGATGAATAAGCGGGACGCCGAGTGTTCTGTTTGCCAGTGGAATTGCAGAGGCTTTACCCGCAAACGCCCCAACCTGCAGTTACTTCTCTCCACAGAACAAAGAGCCTTTGTTGCAATAGCAATAGAAGAACCTGGACCTAACGTCAAGTTGATGGGCTATCAGGCCTTCCAATCTCTGGATAACCCATACACTGCAGTGTTGCTTCAACGTAATATTCCCGGTGAACGCTCCCAATTTGACAGCATTGATATTCCACATGATTTGGTTGTCTCCTACCCCCCAAGCGCAAAGCCGCCGGATTGTTTATTCTCAACGTGTACAGTAGCCCCCGTGCGCACTCACACAAATTCGAGCAACTTTTTCACCTTGCTATTCAGGCTTCGTCACCTCACCCTCTACTCGTATTAGGTGATTTCAATGCCCCCCACACAGCCTTGGGTTACACACACTACCCGCACGGGCCGCTACTTATGGGAGCTCACCCAGGGTCAGCGCTTTACAATCGAGTCCGACCCCTCCACCCCCACAAGAATCGGCAATAGCCTACAAAAAGATACTTCCCCGGACCTTACTTTCTCACGCGGGATCCCAGAAGTTAAATGGCTCTGCACACCACATACGCTCGGCAGCGACCACTGCATTATACGACTCGATCTACGGCTCCAATCTGAAATCTTGCGCCGACCCCGACAGCAATACCTTACAGATTGAGATGCCTTTAGGAAAACCTGTGCAGTGTCAGAGCCCCCTGAAATATCCTCTGACACGTACCATAGCTGCGTCAGCCACATTCTCGATAACAAACGCACTCACGACAATCCCGTAGACCCCGAAATACCTGCGGAATTAGTAGATACCCACCTGTATCATCTGTGGGGCGCATATCGCCGCATACAGCGTAGATGGCGTAAGCAGGAACAGAATAAGCACCTTAAAGTTAGGTTAGCTTCTCTCGCTACAACAATAGAGACTTATACCTCTGAACGTGCGCGTGTTCAATAGGGGCCAGGTATGTGAACAGATGAAAGGTAATGTCAGCATGAGGGGTACTTGGGCCCTTCTTAAACACATATTGAATCCCAGTCACTCGCGAATAGCTACTAATGATCGACTCAATAAAAATTATTCAACCATTTCCAGGTGAAGATAACTCCTACCCGTCTTCGTACTCTCTCTAGATAGCTGAAGGGGATACCATAGAGCTGCCGTCATACACGCGCGATAATAATCCGGACTTAGACGGAGAAATCGAGGTCAGAGCGGCCCTCATGAAGATTAGGCCTGGATAAGCCCCTAGGCAAGATGGTGTAACCAATAAACTCCTTCGAAATTTAGACGACCACTCCATCTACATCCTCACACTACTATAATCGCTATTGGACCACAGGCACTTTGCCTCCTTCATGGAAGCACGCTAAAATAACCCTAATACCTAAACCGGGAAAACCATTGAAATTGGAGTATCTTCGCCCACTATCCCTCACGTCAGGCGTAGGGAAAGTTCTTGAGCACATCATCCATGCCCGCTAAGTTGAACATCTTACCAAAACCAATGCACTTCCCCACACCATGATAGGCTTCAGGCAGGGTCTTTCGATACAGGATCTGCTTTTGCAACTTCAACATGAGATCATTATCCCGGCCTCCAAAGTAGATACAGCTGCTGTTCTAGCATTAGATCTCAGCAAAGCCTTCGACAGAGTTTCACACCGAGCTATACTCCAAAATCTGGCAATGTCTAACCTGGGGCAACGGGTTTAAACTTATATTGAAAATTCCTTACAAATCGTACTGCCGTGATTCACGTCGATGACTTAGTATCAAACACCATTCACATGCCCTCCTTTGGTACCCCTCAAGGTGCAGTCCTTTCTTCTCTCCTTTCTAATCTGGCCCTCCTTAATCTCTCTAAGCGTTTAGCTCAAGTTACACATCTTAGACATAGTCTCTGTGCTGATGACATTACTCCGTGTTGCGCCGGAGGTAGTGATGCACAAATTGAGGAGGCGCTTCAGTCAGGCACAGACATCGTCGTAGCGGAAGTGAAGCTGGCCGGTCTTGAATGCTCCCCAAGTACGTCGGAGCTCTTGACCATCCCTGGCCCCCGCCGGTCAGGTTCCACTCCAGACGTAACAATAAGAGTACAAAATAATCCCATACCATGTGTCCCTATTCTTTAAGTCCTCGGTTTGATCATACAGCGTAACAGAGTCAATATGCGATATATCTTTCAACTCACCTCACATGTCAACCAAGCTATTGACCTCATCCGTCGCATAAGAGCTCGAAACAAAGGAATGACGGAATTTGAGCGCCTCCGACTGGTTCAAAAGCATTCGTGCTCAGTGGCCTGACATACGCGCTGCCGTACCTTAACCCAAGTACAACGGAGCTGTGTAAAATCAACTGCCTCATACGAAAAATATACAAAATGGCGCTTTTACTCCCTCAAAGTACTTCCACTGCCAAACTGAAACGCCTAGGCATTTACAACACAGCTGAAGAGCTCATAGAAGCCCATTCTGTCAGTCAACTTTCCCGTATTTCTACCACTTCTACTGGCAGTTACATCCTAGAGTCGCTCGGGCTTCATGCACCGATTGTTACTGACCCCCGATTATACATCTCCTTTGGAATTGCACAATCTCCTGCTTGTGCGGCCGATTCCCCGCAATATGCACCCGGAGCATAATATTACATGCCGTGAACATCGCGCACGCGTCCTAGCCCGCAAATACCCCATGGGCCAGTCCACCGCCTATGTGGACGCCGCTAGTGATACTCCTCACAACGCCTACGCAGTCACCGCCATCTTTGATCCAAAAGCAACCTGTTACCACTCCCTTACTATGCGAACGTGCTCCCCTGCCACTGCGGAAGAGGCGGCTATTGCGCTAGCGCTCACTCATCGGCCTACCCCAACAATTGTTACCTCCGATTCGAAAACGGCCATTCGATATTTCGCCCAGGGGATTATTTCCCCGCATGCTCTCAAAATTCTTCAAAATCCGACCACTTCCCACGCGGCAGTTGATTTGGACTCCTGCCCATGCGGGGCTGGAAGAAAAGGAAGCGGCTAACCTAGCAGCTCGAGAGCTAACCACCCGAGCTGGGCCAGGTCCCCTTCTGGCCCAGGACCAGGCCCTGGGCCAGATTGGGCCCCTTCTCATGGAGCCTAATCTACCGGCGACAGCCTTCTGACTTTCCAGGAAATTATCTGCCACTACCGCCTCTCTCGCCGGCGCTACCCTCCACCCCTTTGGTCACCATCTATCACCGAGGAACGGTACTGGCGCCTTCTCCAAACAGCACCCTCCCCTGTCGCGCCAGGCTGCACGCAATTTATCCCTCAATATTTCCTTCTCCCCAATGTCTCGACTGTGGAGCCCAGGAAACAAAACAGTAGTTCATATCATTTGGCAGTGCCCTCAAAACTTATTTCCTCTCATCCCTTGTGTGGAGTACTGGGAGACGGCGTTAGGCAGCCCGGATCCGTGGGTCCAGCAAGGACTCGCTGAACGAGCAGCCCAGGTCACCGGCGCCCTCCAAGCGCTGGTCACCTCTCGTCGTCGACCCAACGGTGGTTGTTGTGTTGTTGTGTTGCGCCTTTTGGTATGGCACATACCCAATCAGGGGATCGGCCAATCAACAGAGGATGGTTAAAATGAATGGAATTCTTATCTAATTTAGATAAGAAAGATAAGAAAGATAATTTAGACCGGTTTGAATAATTTTTGAGAAAATAGGAAAAAGAATAAAAAAATCCTGAAAAATCAAAGCGAGGGTGACCAATCGCAATCATAAAGAGAATCGTTTTGAATTTTCAATGTAGCGCAGGAGGGCAGAGCATACATCCCGGCGGCAGAACCCCGTTTCGGATGCCCCGAACGATAGAATAGCCGGCACTGTTAGGGATATCCCCAAACTGTAAAGCGGCACCTCCAGGGACTGACGTCTGAGTCGGGAAAAACGTCGGCATGTCAAAAGGTAGTGATCGACAGACTCGTCTTCGTTGCAATAGCTGCACAGAGCTGTTGGCGCCAGACGAGACCTGTGCAAATACCTATTTAACTTGGGTACTCGGCAACGTAAGGCTGTAATAATCACTTCTAAGTTGCGTGAAGGGCACCATTCAGGTTTCCATGAGAATTTAAGATGATTAAAATCCCTTAATGATAATAAAACCGATTCTTGCTGTACTTGGAGTTTCAGCATCCTACGGTACCTAGCTGCTGTTATTAAAGGTGTCGGCTCCAGAATAAAGTTCTTTCTCCTTCGCTCCGCCGCCTAAAAAGCCACTGTGTCCAGGAGATAGAGACAGAACTTTATTTCAGCCAAACTGGAAGAAGGATGGGGGCTAGTGTGAGGAAGTCGCTTTTTCCTTCCCCGTTAGATGGCGGCCATGAGCACGTTGGCCCTAGCGGCATCTTTCGTCAGTAGGACGAGTTGCTTCTGGGTATAGAAACCCAGAAAAAAATTACTTGTGTGAATTGTGCGTAAGGTCTCCGCTTTTTCCTACATGCAGACAATAAAGCCTAAATAACGTGGTTCAGGACTAAATGTCTTGCTTGGGGAAAGGGACCTGGAGATGTAACTTCACCTCGTGGGTTTGTAAAGGTGATGGATTCTTATGTATTGGTCGGTCTGATGTGTTATACTGCCATTAAAATTCCATGTGCCTCTGCCGTAATGATGATGACTTTTTGTGTGATGTCTTTGTGTATGAAAATAGTGGTCATATGGAGCACGTGGTATTATGGATCACTTGGATATATCAGTGTAAATGACAGTGCGTGGGTATCCGCGTTGTCGAGGTAGGCGGTGCAATGTTATAATTTCCTGGGTTATTCTGTTTGTCTATTTGTGTTGAAGTTGATCATAGGGAATAGGAAACACTTCTCAAATTGGAACAACGTTAGAAATATATGACCTGAACCTATCATAGAAAGAAACCCCCAATTCTTCTGTACAGGCAAGAAGAAACGAGCAGGTATTGAAGAGTGTGTCTATTACAAATGAACGGAAGAGGTGTAATTTTTAATTAAGTAACCTGTACGATTGAACATAGAGGTCTTTTTAATGGCGTACGCCAGTGGTGTGTAAGTACGCTCGTGTTCATGGCTCCACTTATCAGATTCTACATTTTCTTTACATTTGCATGCGCCCGAACACCGAGTGGGGCTCGTCGCAAATACTCCAGATGCAAGACAGATACCCTGGTGCAGTACTCTTTTAATGCGATTTTGCAGGTGCTCTCAAACACAACTCTGCCATCGTCCAAACGGCAACCTATACGGCCAGTAAAAACCGAAAGCAAAAGAAGTTTGTCTCGTCCGTGTTAATGTTGCAACAGGACCCTCACACCACCGGTTGATTTTAAGAATTTTTGTTTAATCTCTTTCTGAGGCGAACAAATGTTCGATTCTAATCAAGTACCCTGACGAAAAACTTGACCTTTTTTACAAGAATTGAGAGGCCACTAGACTTTATATAAGGATATTTTATATCAGGATCAGGCCGGACCCCAGCTCCTGGGGGACAAAAGCAAAAGCTTATTTCTGGCTTCGGCTTGAAAACCGTAGTTGTCTGTGCCCAGTAACCGATATTGTTGACTCCAAGCTTCACTTGGCGTTGCTATACTGAGAGGTTACACGAATTGAAAGATATCTGAACGTCGTCTACATACACAATAAGGGAAACAGTTTGTGCCAACGCCTTTCTTAGCTAGTCATGTGAAACGTAGAGCTCGTCTTTAAGGAACGCTGTTTTTTTGCCCGTAAACCGTACAGACTGCTCTACCAACTCTCAAAGGAACAATTCCTTTCGACATGTATTTGTCAAGTGCATTCAGAATATTGCAGGACAAATTGAAACACTTTAAGTCCCCGAGGACGCCGTAGCGCCAAGCGGTGTCTTGGGCGTTTTAAATATAACAATTACTGCTCCGTAATATTGTGACGTGGCAACAAAGGAGACGTATTCACAAATAGTATTCCCAAGGATCAACGGGATAGCAATGGCAGGTAAGGCAGCTCCGATTTCTCAGAAACAGCACGCACACCAACATCCGCGAGCGTCTTCGTTTTCCTCCTCTAGGTTATGGGTCCCTCTTATCCCAAAGTAGAGTACCCGTAGACACGGCTTGGCCACGGGTTCAGTTGATAGTTCAAGTAGCAAGGAGCCAAGGAAACTATCCCGTGACATGTCCCCGGGTGGCAATAACCAACGCCCCGGTGCTTACGGCGGTACAAGCTGATGGCTGAGCATAGTCGCTGAAGATGTAGGGCTTCAGGCGGCACGCATGCACAAGTTGAGACGTTGGGTGCGCAGTTGACGGCGAGCGTGTGAGTCGAATAATTTGGTAGGTCACACGAGTAACCAAGCGAATGATGCGGTATGGGCCTGTGGAGCGGGGCAGTAGTTTTTCCGTTAGCTCAAAACGTCGTTAAGTTGTCCACAGGAGGACCAGGAAGACAGGGGGGAAGCACACATCACGGTGGGTCTCGTCGTAGCGACGATTCTGATTTGCCTGTGAAGCCGCAATCTTGACGCGGGCAATCTGCATGGCGGGACAGCCTGGACAATGACGTCACGTGCATATTCCGTTCTCGGCGTGGTCGAGTCAGGCAATATGGTGTCCAATGGAAGCGCAGGGTCACGGCAAAAAAGGAGGAAGAAAGGAGAGTAGCAGGCACCGTCGAGGCGCGATGAATTTTAGGCGTAGGTACCGTAAGGGAGAGGAACTTCTCAGTACCGATGGTTCGTTAACACGGACATAGCACGCACATCCATGAGTGTCTTGTTAAAACGTTCAGTGAGCCCATTGGTCTGCGGATGATAGGCTGTGATGAGGTTCTGCTTCATTCGGCAGGGGCGAAGAAGGTCATCGAATGCCTGAGATAAGAAGCACCGACCACCATCCGTGATCAGCTGACGAGGAGCACCGTGATACGGAAAGGTGGCGTGTAGTAGAAAATCGGCGGCGTCCGTGGCTCCGCTAGTGGGGAGGGTACGCGTGATGGCATAAGGCCTGGTATAATCGGTGGCGACGGGGATTCTCCCATGCCCAGAGGGGATACAGAAGAACCACCTTGAATTCCTTCTGGGCCAGCAGCGCAAGTTCTGTAGACTTTTTTTAATGCGATAAATTGCCCTACGGCATAACAGGGAGGTTTATAGGTACAACATTGCGCCAGTTGCACGCCGAAAGCCAAGAAGAGACCGACACTGGGGTCCCCAAATCCAACGCTTAAGATCGTGGGGTCTCCCATGATGGAGCCCTGTGCCTCGGTGGTGTTGGATTCTGGCGTTTCTAATACCTGAACAAGTCCACAACAGGTGTTGAACGTCAGCTTCTGGCGCAGGAGTCACAAAGAAGGGGCAGGTGTCCGAAAACGAGGCGTGGTATCGGTCAGGCCAAGCTTGAGTACTGCTGGGGATAACACCATCCCAACTCGAAGCCTCCGCAGCAAGACCTCCTCCCAGCGAGCGAGCCCACTGGGGAGGTCAGTTCCACGCGGCGGAAGTAAAGCACGCGTGGCGAGGCGGAGGTTCTCTTTTTCCACCAGCAGTTCTTCTAGGGTAGATACTCGAAGTAGTGGTGGTGGCCATGGGAGGTCTCTTCGGTAGGAGGCGCGATCTGCCACAGTGTGGGGAGGAAGCGTGTCCCGGCGAACACATGAAACGGGGACAGGGCATGGATAAGTGTCCATAATCTCGTGAATGCGTGCGGCCAGGCTTGTACAACGCGCAACGCGACGCAAATCCCGAATCGCTGCCGTTGAGTCCGTGTAAAGTTCCAGCTTGTCCCCAGCAGTCAAAGTCAATGCAAGCGCCTGCAGGCCATCCCTAATGTAACAAAAGCTTGATGTGGGTGAGTTCGTACATACTGATAAAAAAATTAACCTACTTCGTCCCTCTTTTTGCGCCGATTAATTTTTTTAGCATCCCTAATGGCAGTACGTTCTGCTAGCAGGCTTGGAAGTGCACGGAGTGACTCGTACGCGCAGCTTTGATTTAGGGCAGGGTAGTAGGGACACGTCAAAGCCGTGGTGATAAAGCAGTCTTATGCCCCGGCGTCCACAAAAGCCTGGACAACCAGCGGTTGCGTCTCAGGCGCCCAGTCAGGGACATGAAGGACGGCATCTGGAGACTGGTGAAGGCCCGAGGTACGGGCGTGTAGCATTGTGAGAAGCTGGTTGTTCGTCACCTGATGGAACAGAAAGGGCGGCCTTGCGGCGGAAAAGGCTGGCATGGTATTCAGCGGCTGGCCCATGTACGCGGCGAGAGCTGCTGCCTCTGGAACCAGTCCAAGTTTAAGCAGGCGTGCGGAACGACGCTGATGAATGAGTTCATCAAGCGTGTTTAGCTGGGCTTCTGCCTGGAGCTGTGGAATTGGTGTTAGGCGGTAGAGTCCAGTAATAGTGCCCATGGCTACCCTTTTAATAGCCTCCAGCCGGTCCCAGTCCCCTTGCGTCATGTGGTGCAACTGGGCCGGGTACATGAGCCTTGGCTGTAGTACATAACGCACTAGTAGACGGGCCATCGTCCAGCAGGCCCCGCCAGACTTCTGGGAGATGCGGCAAACAAGGTGGAGCAGTTGTCCGGCTTTCTGTCGAGCGGATCGTATCCACTGAGCTGCCGACCCTGAGGCCGATATCTCTAAGCCCAGAACCCGAAGGTGTCTGAATATGGGAATGGCGTTACCGTTTAGTTGTAGGACGATCGGCGATACTGCAAGGGAGCGACGGCCCCAAGCGTTGGCGACTGTAAGTGCAGCAGTATTCTCTTGAGAGAGGGTGAGGCCCACATACTCGCACCATTTCTGGCAGTATGTTAACGCTTGCTGGAGGCACTCGGCTTGTCTTGGCAGGTCTGGATGGACTGTCCATACAGTGATGTCATTCGCGTACATGAGGAAATACAGGTCTTGAATAGTGGCCAGGTGCCAGGCTAGTGGCAACAAGACGATGTTAAAAAGTAGCGGAGACAGAACAGACCATTGTGGCACACCGCGCAGTGGTGTAAATGAGCCGAAACTTCCATGTTGATGCGTACGGAGAAAGACGGTTTTGTAGGAAGGGCCGTACAAAGACGCAGACTTGTTCCTACGGAAACCATACTGTGCCGAATTAATCAAGTTGAAGCGGTTAGTAAAGAGGTTAGGCGTGTAAAAATTATTTTTTCTAAGCCTTTTGAAAACACTGGCAAAACCGATACGGGACGGTAGTTAGACACCCCATTTCTAAATTTTTTATACACAGCAGTTACTTTGGCTTTCTGCTTATTACGGCGAAAACACCTTTTCATACACACATATTAAAAATAAAAGTAAGGCACAGGGCTAGTATATCAATGACGAATTTCACAGGCTTCATTTGAATATTGTCAGCGTCCACGGCTCTACTATTGCTGAGGGTCAGGAATGCAGCTACAAGCTCATTCTCAGACACGGGCTCTAAAAAATGGTTGGGGTTATTCGGTTCGTCATATATCTTAAGTCGCAATAGGAGGTGGTACTGTCACCTACTGAAACAAAGACGTCGTTAAATGAATTGGCTAAGTCCTGTCCCTGACGTTCGACCACCATTATTAACGATCTTTGTTATAGTCTCTGAGGCATTGCTAAATACGGTTTAAGTACCTTCCAAACCTTTCCTGTGCGTCCTTGTGTTCAGCTAAATTGGTTACCAAAATATTGCTTTTTACATCACGGGGTGTTTAGTGACAAAATTCTTTACTTCTTAATCTCTTTTACGGATTCGGTGGTTTTACTCACTATAAACGCTTTAAACAATTGGTCCCCTTTTCTAATAAGCTTGAGGCATTCTTCATTATCCAGGGTTTCCTGCTTTTTTTGCATGTTTGGAACGTCTTGACAGGGAAACACTGAAAGTATAGTTCTGTGAGCTTTTTCATAAATAAGTCTAAAGCTGAGTTGGAATCACCCGCTGCGAATACATCGTTCCAATTTGCTCCACTTAAACAGTCTCTAAAAGCTTGTAGCATTTGAGGAGTAATGAATCTGTAAGAAAATTCCGAACGCAGTGGTTTAGGTGTGCTGATGAATTGACTCACAAACATAAATATAGGCAGGTGGTCGCTAATGTCGTGGATTAGAGTGCCAGCTTTAACAAGAGAGTGATTTAAATTGGTTATAAATAGGTCTAGAAGTGTTTATTCCAGAGTGAGTCGCGTGGGGTACGTTATAAAGATTTGACAGGCATGAGTATTTAACAACGATTCGAGGTCAAATTTAGTAGTGCTGTTGGCTGACATATCAATGTTTAAGTCACCTCCAAGTATACCTGTGTATTTTCTTTCATTAACATATTCTAAAAGAGAGTCCAAGAAGGATAAAAACATACGTACATTACATGAAAGAGATAACACAAAAAAACTGAATTACCAAGCGATTCATAGAACCGAGTGATACTGCTAAATTCAGGTATCAGTTCAGAATCAATTGTTTGAAATTAGCATTTCTACGCCCCCACCTCGTCTATCTGTACGATTCATATAGTACGAATTGTACCCTGGAAATGAAAACACCTCCTCTTGCGAAGCAAATCACGTTTCCGAAAAGATTATAACATGAAACCGTACTGGCGTGTCACTAAAAAATTGATGGAGTTCATCTTGCTTATTTCTGCCTCATCTGAGGTTGAAATGTACGCTGGTGAAGCTTTTTTCGCCCGAGGAAGTAGCGGGGCCGCGGCCAAAGTAGAGGCGACACCAACCGAGACGACGTCAAGGCCGCGTCGCGGCGAAGTACCCTAACAAGACCAGGGCGACAAGCCGTCTGCAGGCACTGTCAATAAAGTTGTCGTACCGTACCGTACTGGTATCATATATGTTTTCAAGGCTTGTCAATTTTACCTGCACACTTGCATGAAGCATGACGAAATAAAACAATAAGAAATATCTCAGACACTCCCGCGTTAAGTCATAGTCAGCCTGTCGAGGTCAGCCGCCGAACAAATAACAACGGCGTTGTCGAGCTGACTCTTCTGCATAAGAATCTTGCCGTTGCAATGCCAGGAGAAACGGTAGTCGTTGCTTTCTCCCCACTCTTTTGTTTGGCGAAGCAGCTCTCGATTATGTTGGGTCATGGTTTCACTAATAGAAACAGTTGATGAATTATTTCTGAGAGGATTTGGCTTTTGCAGGCACGTATCACGGATTGATTGGCGGGAAAATCGGACAATAATTCCGGGCGTTTCGTTTGGCCTAGAAGGAAGCCTGTGAATTTCGTCGATGTCGTTTACACTAAGTTCTGGGAGGTTAATAGACTTGGCCACTTCATTAACTTACACAGCAGATCCGCGTTTGGTGCGACTGGAATGCCGTGCCCTTCTATTTTCAGCTTCCTGCTTACGAACTCAAGGTGGTGGTGGTGAAAACATTTATTGATCATTTGTTAGCCGAAGAGCAGCCTCTATGAGTGGGGTCCTCAGTCCAGGAATCCAATGGCGGACGCTATCCGGCGGGCCCGCTCGAGCAGCCGTTGTTGGTCTTGCGGGGCAGTGCTGGACAGAGCACCTCCCAAGAGGAGAGGGTGGGATGCGTATAGGGGTGAGCCCGTCTGGTGGACTGCGGACACTCCCATACAGAGTGGTAGAGGGTAAGAGGGGGGGCTCTGGCAAGCCGGGCAGTTGCAGCGTATTGGTGGGGTAGAAGAGGTGTTTGTGGTGTAAGCTCCAGGACACGTGTGTGTCTGGAGCTGCCGCCATGACGTGGCGTCTTCGCGGGATAGGGAGTGGTGGGGTGGAGGTAGTGTTTTTCTTTCTGTGCGGTAGTAGGCGAGTGTGAGTGTATAGTTGAGAGGTTCGTGGGATGGGATGATGGAAGCTGATGTCTTGGAGCCACCCCGGATCTGTCTGTCCGCTTCCTCTGACGCCCGGTGGGTCATTTCTCGGGCGAGCGCGTGTGCGTGCTCATTTCCAGGAAGGGAGGCATGGCCAGGGGTCCAGACGATACGGATGAAGGGAAGCTTGGATGGATCGGAGTGTCGAAGAATGTTCTTTGCTTGGATGGAGAGGATTCCAGAAGAATATGCCCGGCAGGCGGCTTGCGAGTCTGTTATAATTGCCCAGGTTTCGTCGTCGTCAGCTTCCGCGGGTCGAGCGGTGGTGATGTGGGACACAGCCAATGCTATGGCTGCTTTCCTCGGCCACCCTGATGGAATCGGTGCGTACAGAGCAAGTTGTTTGCGCATTGCCAGCCACTGCAGAGGCCACTGCCACTTTAGCGTTGGGGTTGGCTGGCTAACTGGCTGCGTCGGTGTAAATCACATGTGGGTCCTGACCGTACCGGCGGGCTAGCGCTTCGACTCGGGCGCGGCGTCGGCCCTGGTTGGTTTCCGCGTGCATGTTCTTGGGGAGCGGGGCAACTTGTAAACGTGCACGAAGGACAGGGGCGAGAGCCACAGGGTTTGGTGGGAGAGGTGACGACGGCTCGGGGTATCCCAGGCTGGCAAGCACGTGACGACCGGTGCGGGTGGTGCTAAGGCGGATAATGCTGACCAGCTCGTTGTTCCTCAATAATTTCCTCTATCGTGTTGTGGACACCCAATTGAAGGAGACGTTGTGTAGAAGTGTACGGGGGAAGTCCCAGGGCTGCTTTGATTCCCGTCCGTAAGGCAGTGTTGAGGCGCTGGAGTTCGGAGCGCAGCAAATTGTGAAAGGGGACGTGGTAGGCAAGGCGGCTGATGAGTAAGGAATGAACTATGCGGAGGGTGTCTGCTTCCTTGAGGCCGGCCCGTCTGTTGGAGATGTGACGGATCATGTGCGTGATTTGCGTGATTTGAGTTTTGAGGAGGTGAACTGTGTGCGTGGCGCGGCCGTTAGACTGTAGATGGAGTCCTAGGATTCGGACTCGGGTGACGCACGGGGATCAAATTACTGGTAAGGTAAACGGATATTTCTGGCTTGGTTACTGTCGCATGCGGGGAGGCAACACAAGAAGGCCGGACTTCTCCGCTGCGCAAGACAGGCCCCCAGAGAGGCATAGTTCAGAACTACATCTGCTGCCTCTTGCAGGGCGTCCTGTATTGGCCGTCCGATCCGCGTGTTGCCACATGGTCACATCGTCCGCGTACAGCGCGTGGCGAAAGCTCCGGAATTGCGTTGCAGTAGAGGAGGCAGCTTAGCCATGGCCACATTGAAGACTATCGGGGATAGAACTGAGCCCTGGGCGTTCCTCTTCCAGTCAGTTGAAAGGGTGGTGAGCGGTGCTCACCTACCCTATGGTGGCTGTCCTATCAGCCAGAAAGGCTCTGACGTAATTGTATGTGCGTTCTCCACAATTTATGATGCCAGATTGTCAAGAATGAGGTCGTGTGCGACGTTATCAAACGCAACCTTTTAGGTCGAGTGTCAGGGACGGGCGCGTGTTTGGGCTCTGTTGGGAATGATCCAGGATGTCGTGCTTGAGTTGGAGGAGCACATCCTGTGTGGCCAGGTGGGAACGAAAACCGAACATTGTGTCGGGGAAAAAGTGGGTGGCTTCGAGATGTGGTTGCAGCCGCTAGCAAGAATTATATGTTCGAGAAGCTTGCCCAGACACGAAGTAGTGAGATGGGGGCGGAGGGTTGCCAATGAAAGGTGCAACCGCTCGTGTCCTGTGTAACCTCTCTACGTCCGTGTTTTTTTGCGCTGTTTTTCAAGGTGAAATGAAAGAGGTTTGCCCGGTTTGGGGATCAGGATGATGTCTGCGTGCTTCCATTCCTGTGGTAGAGTGCCCTTGCGCCACGCATCGTTGTAGTAAGCCGTCAACTGGGTTATGGCGCGGTCGTCCAGGTTGCGAAGTAACTTATATTGGATGCCGTCCGCTCCCGGTGCAGTGCTTTTTGTGAGGTGTTGAAGGGCCGCTCTCACTTCTGCCTCTGTGATGTAAGCATCGAGCAGGACATTCGTGTCAGAGGTGTCTGGGTAAGGCCGATACTGGGGGCGGGGACCGACGCTGATATAGCGCTGTTTCAGTGTAGCGAGAAGGGTCGTTGACAGTGGCTCTTAGGTGTTGGATCTCAGCGGAAGCGCAAACAGTCTCTAATTTTCCAGGTCGCTTATTTAAACTACATATGTCTTTTTCCTGCTTTGCTTGGCGATTTAAGATTTCGTCATATCTCCCCTACTTGAGTAGGCAGCTCTGTTAAAGCATCGAGCCTCCGGTTATGTCTGCTAAACAGGCAGTTAGCTCTGGGTCCATGTTCGTTTTGTCTTCACCTTTGTGTTTAGATGGGCGACAGACAACGCATCGCCACGCCTTACGGCCACTCTCGCCTTTGGTCTTGAATGTTGACTCCGACCAACCAGAACAACTATCGATATGGCAACATGACTCACATTCGCTGCATGTCAGGACCCGTCCGTCGTCAGGCAGGGGCTCATCGCAGGACTGGCATGTGTATGCCGTGGCACGTGACACAGGCCTAACTACAGGCCTACATGCATTTAACTACAGGCCTATATGTATTTTGCTACAGGCCTACATGTATCTAACTACGGGCCTATATGTATTTTGCCTTTCTTTGGTAAGCTTATTGATCAAGTAATTCTTATGCGATTTACCCATTACCTTGAAGGAGCACTGACACGAAAATTTTGTTACACTTTTATTGCTTTTATCGATGCTTCATGGTCTGGCGAACCTGAAACAGCACTTAAAATACTTCAGCGCGCGATAGTTAATTACATTGAACGGCCTGAAAATCGTTTGTTTCAAATTCCCGCGCTTTCATCCCGAACGGCACATATGATAGAATCCCGGCCTGACCTCACCGCTTTGTGCGGACGTCACCGGCGCCCACTTGAGAGGGTGTTGAGCCCGCTCGCCGTTCGTGGGGCCGCGCGCGTGAAGTGACGTCACGAGTTTTTGACGAGAGCTGTCGCGTCACTTCTTTTGTCTTCGCGGGGTGACGTCACTTTGTTGTCCATTTGCTGAGTGCCGCTCCGCGCGCTGCTCCGTCAGCGCGATAAATGAGATCTAATTGAAATACGTTTTTCGCGTCGCAGGCCGCTCATATTTCAGCCAGGGTATTCTGTTGAGTGAAGGAAGCGAACTGTGCAATAATATTAACGCCGAACATTGCTGTCAGTGCTCCTTTAATAAATTTGACACTAAATCCTCTTCCCAGTACGGCTTTCGACAAGACTATTCAACTGACCTAACGTTAGTTTCTTTTGCTGGTCAACTTAAAACGATAATTGCAATGTATGTTACAGAACTTAAATTTTTATTGATTTAACAAAAACTTTAGACACCATCAACTATATCATTCTTTTCAACTAATTAGAAGTCATTGGCGTAACTGGACCACCTTTGAAATTACAACAAAGCTAATTGTGTGCTAGGACACAGGTCAGTTTCATTTCCAGAGTTAACTCAAATTCTCCTACTATATACATAGGTGAGGCTTAAGGCTGTACACTAGGGCCACTATTATTTTTAATTTGCATAAATGATTGATCTAATAGCATTCATCTTAAAAAGCGGACGACACAGATTTTTACTCAGGAATAAAGTATGATGCCATTACTTACAAAACTAAACACTAACTTGAATAATGTAGTTAGTCTGTGTCATAACAAAGGCTACAAATTATTGCCCCATAATTAAATTTGTTTGGTTTAACTCTGAAGAACGATACACAACTTCAATTATTTTAATTTACATTTCACAGCACCCTGTAAACGCAAGCAAAAGCTCATCATTCTATGGGTTCAGTTAGATTCTAACTAGAAGTATGATCTTCACGCTGCTTACGTTGGAAAGAAAATGGCATATGGCATGCGCGTACCCATCACACCCCGACCATATTTCAGTCGTCAGACACTCACCACGCTTTATTATTCTTTTGTTCATTCTAACATTACCTATTGCATAAGTTCTTGGGGCAACATATACCAAAGTCATCTCGCGTAAGCTCAAATAATCCTGAATCAAACGCTTAGGATCATCACATCAAGTCTGTAGCCTGCTGTAACTGAGTCTGTAACTTTTTTCTTTTGTGTTTTAAACTTTTGTCTTTCGTGATTTTTCTGTTCTCAAGTAGACCCTTCTTTTACAAAGGAAGCCATGCAATTGTATTTACACTAGGGCACATTTCACATATACATTTTATTTAAAATTTTACACATTTTTGCTCGAAATTGTACCCATATGGTTTTGTTGCATCACGACGCCAGTGTTCTAAAAGCACATCACGATTTCAGAGGTGCTAGTTTTCTATTTGCCTGGGTTTACTGTCTTTCAATTTGTTGGGTTAACCTCATGTGCTCTCTGAACTTTATTTTTTGTTGGCCTTGTATTATGCACTAATTACGATCATGGACAAATGAAACGCTAGCACAAAAATATGAACCAGCACACACAAATGGAGCGCTTTCTTTACCTGCAAGTCAAAATAGCACAAGACGTAGCTACAAAAATAAAGTTAGGAAATGTGGCTTTCCAAATATAGCCATAGCGCGCCATTATTCGAGCCCAACTAACAGTATTTTTTTGATTTTTTTGCGTGTTTTGGTTCATATTTTCATGCACGGATTTTATTTGCCCATGGCTATACATTGATTGTTACTTAGATATGTGTGCTAACTCCAGCTTTCCAATTCAAGTACCTCTTTGCTAGGTCTCCCTTATAAATGTAAACTTTTGTCGCCGTGACGGTTTTGTTGCCCTGATCAAAATATCTTCTCAATTTTTTTTACCACAAGCGTAGATTTTGGAGTATTTTATGTGCGACCAATTTTGGGACAATTATCCACAGTACGTGGCTGCTCATAAGCTGTTTCTACTCAATACATTGGCATAAAAGACAGTGGCATAAGGATTTCTGCCTAACCATCGTGTGCGGGCAAAAATGAAAAAAGATATTTTTGGATGGCAGAGCGAAATTAAATTAAACGTCCACCCAGGCGTACGCATGGTATAATGTCGGCCCATGACGACACGGACGGCCTTGATGGCAACCGCATAGTGCTAGCGCCGATTCCTCTCATGTGTATGTAGCAAGAAACTTCATGGGGCAAACGCCATTGGACGTAGTTCTCGGTCCTCCGCCAGGTCCTCCTCTCCAGTACAATAAATGTGTGCCTCTCCTTCCCTCCCTCGCTTCCCTCCCTCCCTCTCTCTCCCTCCCTTTCCCTCTCTCTCTCTCTCGATGCTTGAGCGCGATTCGGTTTGCCTGTAGTGCCGTCGGTGGCACTCATGGCGGGCGTCTTCGGGATCTTCAAGGAACAGCGCAGCCGGTTGAGGGCCCGACATATGGGTTCTCGGTACGCCAAGGTTTCGAAGTAATCTCGCTCAGTTTCGTCACAGTCAAGAATCTCGATAATAGTTTTGTCTACCTCATAAAGTGCGGTTTCTTTGCTTGCGATATGATCAACTGCCTCATGCAAGTCGTGCGGAGACGGTGAAGAAACTTGCAAAAGCTCGCTTGCTGCCGTAAGCAGTCTTGTAATGGGGCCGCCAAGATGGCGTTGCTGTCGAAGCAGCTAATCTATCGTAGATTTACTGTCGCTCGTCACTAGGTGGTCAGGGCCAGCTATTGCGACCCTCCGGCTGAAGGACGCGCTGGTCAGTCAACGGCGGCCAAAATAACGAGGTTCTATGAACATCAAGCCGGGGGGACGTCGGTGGTCTCCTGCGTGGCGTACGGTCATCTGCCCAGATCAAACGGTACCAAAATGTAGTGAAGAACTACGCAAGGCAGACAGGGCCGTGGCTGCCCGTAACGAGTTTTATAGCTTTAATGCCACGAGAAACTTGTACCCAATGATGATGGCAGCGATGATTGGCGAACACCCAGGTGAAGATTCAAGAAGCACCACATGGCTTATGCTTGTCTGCGTTAACTCGTCCATATGTTGCACACGACCTCCGAGCTCTTGTTGTTCAGAAATATTTTTTCCCTTGTTTGTTCGAACTTTACTTTGTATATTTCTACACATTCATTTCTAAACGAACCTGTAGTGTCCTCAACCGATGCCGTTGCCGGCGTCTACCCTACTGCTCCATTTCCACTTGGTCGAAGCGAACGTCAAGCAGCAGCTAACGATACGCGCCGTACACCCCAAACCCAAACATTAGGCCTACGGCGCGCACACCCGATAGTTGCTGTGGGTGTTCTAGAAAAGTGGTGCGTACAACCAGTAGCACACACTCGCTGTATGCGGGATGGGCCAACTCGCAGTGCGAGATGGGCCAAATTTAGTCACAGCAAATCATGCTGGAAGTGGTTGAAGTTGTTTCCACTTGAATGGCAGGTCAATCTCGCCTAAGCGAGACGAAGTGTTTTAGTTATTAGGATCTTGCGGCCTGTCATTCGATATATTATTTTTCACCGAGACGTGGTACACTGAAGATTGTGACCACGTTGTACTCCCGGGCTACAGCCATTACCACTTGAATCGCTCAGGCACAAGCGGTGGAGGGGTGGCCATTCAAAGCGCAGTCTCAGGCTTTGAAATTCCTAAAGGTCACACTGCAATCACCAATGACAACAAAGTGCTATCAATCAAGAACAAAAAAACTATTTTTACGGTCCTATACAGACCACCAAACGGAAGCTTCTCAGCATTTTTAAGCTACCTTGACAGCCTGCTTTTTTTTTTTGCTGCAGAAAATCAGTATGTGTTAACGATTGCGGGAGACCTAAACATCCACGTGACGAAAGACACCACCGCTTCTCTTGACTTTCTTATCATTTTGCAAAGCAATAATTTTCGTAACGCCATAGCTACGCCCACGCGTATTTCTTCCATGACGTCATCTGTGCTTGATCTGTTTATCACAAATGCACCTTCAGATAAAACAGATAAAACCATGTAAGGCAGAATATGCGCCGACATCAGTGACTCCTTGCCTATCTTTCTAATGGTAGAGCGCAATAAATCTCTCGAAGCAAAACAAAATCAAACGAGGAACTTTTACAGCGATATATCATCATCCACTATGCAAAACTTCCGTGATACGCTTATGCAGGTCGACTGGCAGGTCGAAATGAGGCATATCAAAAATTTCTCGAAATGTTTAAAACCCACTATTTCGCTTGTTTTCCTCTCAAAACCCATCAACACACGAAGTCCCGCAAGCCCTGGGTAACGAGGGAACACATCCGGTTAATAAATCAGAAATTAAGACTTTATCGATCTTTTATTCAATCACGGGACCTGACTAAACTGGAAAAGCTGAACGTGTTCCGAAACAAGTTAAATAAAACTTTAAAACAAGCTAAAATGGAATACTACAACCGCGTTTTTGATAGCACTTGCTTACGGAATTCTGAAGTGGTATGAAAAAAACTAAATAACGTTATTAACCCCAACAAAGTCAATGATCCGATTAATAGCCTTGTTATTGACAACGAAGAGATAGGCGGTAAAGAACTTGCAGATCATTTTAATAACATTTTCATCGAAATAGGAAAAGGCATTCACTCTCTCGAAGCTGCGGCCGACATTTTAAGTTGAAGAGAAAGCTCATTTTTCTGCCCAACCCTTATGAAATAATAACGCTGTTTCAGGAGTTTAAAAACAGCCATTGTTGCGATGCTGATGACTTGGAAATCAGACCAATTAAGCATGTGTTGGACTTGATTGCCTCACACTAACGCACGTTTTTAACGCGGCACTTTTAACAGGGGTCTTTCCTAACAAAATGAAGACTGCGAAGGTCGTAATTATCCACAAAGGTGGAGACAAAAACATGTTTAGCATCTATCGTCCGGTCTCAATTTTGCCGGTTTTCTCGAAATGTCTAGAAAAGATCATTAATGTTCGCATCGACAATTTTTTAGGTAGGCATAAACTCGTAACTGACTCTCAATTCGGCTTCAGAGAAGGCCTCTCCACGGAAAGCGCTCTACTCGCCCAAAAGAAAATAATATTGGAAAATTTCGAAAATAAACTTCTGACACGTGAGTGTACCTCGATTTCAGCAAAGCATTCGATCGTGTGGATCATTTAACTCCAATTGCCAAATTAGAAAACTATTGTTTTCGTTGATTAGCTCAGAACCTAATTCAATCTTATCTCTGAAACCGTTACCAGTTTGTTGAAATAAACAAATGCAAATCAGAATTGAGACCTATTCAATCAGGCGTCCCTCAAGGCGGTATTCTTGGACCGATCCTTTTTCTTTTTTATATTAATGATATTGTCATGTTAGATAAATCTTGCAAATTTGTTATCTACGCAGATGGCTGTGCAGTTTTCACTAGTGGCAAGGATATAAAAGCAATAACACGAACGGCTAGTAATTTCTGCCACCAGCTCCAAGAATGGTGCAGAAAAAACAGCTTAACTCTGAATGAAGCAAAAATCAAAATGCGTACTGTATAGCACCAAAAATACCGATGTATCCTATCCAGACACAATTACTCTAGGCCCCTTTAGTATTGCGGTAGAAAAATCCATAAAAACACTGGGCGTTACGTTTACCCAGCACATGTCGTGAAGTGATCAAGTTAGAAATTTGTCGATAAGGCTCAGCAAAATAATCGGCATGTACAACCGCAATAGGCAATTGCTACCATGTAGGATTAAAAAGCTCCTCTACAACACGCCTTTTTATTCGCAACTCTATTACTGCGCACTAATGTGAACTAAAACTACTTCATCTAACCTACACAGAATTTATTTACTCCAGAAAAAAGCTATTCGTATTATAGAAAATGTTTCATACCTACAGCACACAGCGCCACTTTTTGAAAAACATGCGATATTGAAAGCGCA
This sequence comes from Haemaphysalis longicornis, assembly GCA_013339765.2. Classification (NCBI taxonomy): domain Eukaryota; kingdom Metazoa; phylum Arthropoda; class Arachnida; order Ixodida; family Ixodidae; genus Haemaphysalis; species Haemaphysalis longicornis. The sequence goes on along the minus strand of CM023449.1, from coordinate 144,412,179 downwards.
AAATATATACATATTCAGACTTTTGCGTACCTCCAAAAGTGCCGTCCGGGGAAGGCTCTACATGTTTCTAGAACATGATCATCTCAATATACAGAACAATGTATACGCTACAGACCACCATGGCAGATACCATTTTCTAGTACTACGTACGGAACGGAACGAATTCAACACGCATTACCCGCTACACTAAACTACTTGGATGTGAGAGGCATAGACATCCTAAACATGCCTTGCAAAGGTATTTTTGCATTGTTCGTGTGAGGGCATTTGTCAGCACAAAATGTCACTTTTATTTTATGTTTACCAAGTTATGCTTCCATCGCATGTTTCTACAAATGTATAATGCCTCAAAATACTTTGCTGTACCGCAAGCAGACTGACCTTGTCACGGCACTCACTTATTGCCCTTGTTTCGTTTGTTGTCTGGTTGGTTATTGCTTATTTAATGCAGTGCTGTCAGTTTTACGCCCTGTGTCAATCTCCAATATTGCTTCTTTGTATGGCGTGTGAGTTGCGGTATCTGCAGTATATGTATACTGTAATGAAGATACTACGAGCAGCAAAGGCACTTCCTTAAATGGGTATGTGCGTAGTATCGGGACAATTCCCCCAAAGCAGGTATGTGCTCGAATATGGGACTGGCAGCCCCACCGAGAGTGCTGTGCTCGAGACTGCTTCTGAGACCCGCCGAGAGCTCGCTCTGACCCGTTTGGACTTCACGACAGTAAGACCTCGCTACAACGTCCTGTCAATAAACCCCACTATATTTTGGTGGGGGTGCTACACTTTACAAGGTCCCCAACCTGGAATTACGCATCAAGCGAGTGCTCACGCCCGCACCTGGAGGAATCGACCAGGAGGAAATGGTGTCGCCGCAGCCCGCACCCATCATGTGCTCCGGTGTTCTGCTCCAACGAGAACCGGCCCACTTCAACGGCCAGGATGATACCGACGCAGAGGACTGGCTGACCTCCTACGAAAGGGTGAGCATTCATAATAAATGGGATGACACCATGAAGCTGAACAACGTCGATTTTTATCTGGACAAAGTCGCGAAGTTGTGGTTCCGTAACAATACAACTGATACGCGCACTTGGACGGATTTCAAGGCCCGATTCCTGGCAGCATTCGCTCGACCTGCTGTGCGAAAGCTTCACGCTGAACAACGCCTACGCACGCGAGCCCAGGAAGAGAACGAGGCATACACGAGCTATATAGAGGACGCCGTGGACCTATGCAGGCGAGTGAATCCTGCGATGCACGAGTGTGATAAAATCAAACACATTCTAAAGGGCATAGAAGACTATTCATTGCAGATGCTGCTAGGAAACAACCCGCAGACTGTGAGCGAAGTCACAAATTTGTGCCTGAGCTACGACGAGCTGCGAAAGCAGCGCGTTTTCACACGCCAGCGTCCGTCGCCGAATGACGACTTCTCCCGAGGATCGCTATCATCCTTAACCTTGCCTCCTGACCTGTCGTGCCTCTTGCCCCACATCCAGCAGTTCGTGCGGGAAGACGTTACGCGGCAGATTTCCCTGCTCCCCAGTGCTCCTGTGCCTGCGGGTCCACTGCCTCCGACTGTGCGCCGCCTAGTCCGACAACAGGTTGCCGAGACGCTTCCTTCAATGGGCCAACCGCCGCCTCTGCCCGCACCCGTAACTTCCGCTGTAACTGCACCGTTGGCTTCTCCTTCGACGGTGCCCTTCGCGCAACCCGTAGGGGCACCTCTGGAACCCCAACTGGCAGTTCCCCTTGCGCCACCGGTGGCCACACCTCTCGCCTCTCCTGAAACGCTACCGCTGAGTTACGCTGCAGTCGTCCGACAGCTGCAACAAGGCGCTTTCCAGCCTTACTACTGTACGCTAGATCTGGGAACGATGGCGTATAACCGGCCGCCAGCCCAAACACCGAATCCCTGGCGCACTCCCGACAACCGCCCGATCTGCTACGCGTGTTGTACTCAAGGAGGTTAAAAAAAATTGCGTGCGCCAGGGATTCGGTGTTTGGGCTGGCGGCCGGTTATACGCCATCGTTCCAAGATCTAGCATACGGTAGTAAGGCTGGAAAGCGCCCTGTTGCAGCTGTCGGACGACTGCAGCGTAACTCAGCGGTAGCGTTTCAGGAGAGGCGAGAGGTGTGGCCACCGGTGGCGCAAGGGGAACTGCCAGTTGCAATTTTTTTAACCTCCTTGGTTGTACTCCAGGGCACGTGGCCCGGTTGTGCCGCCGCCGGCCATCGTTTTCTAAGGACGCCCCGTACCAAGCGCAGGCCTATGGACCGCAGCAGTACTTCGCTCGTGTTGACACGTGCCTGACTCAGAGTTCGTACCCTGCGAACCAGCGGCCCTTTCCGCGCCGCCGCTCCTCGTCCCCGCGTTCCCGTTCCCTTTCCCCCATGCGCCCTCGCCAGAATCCACCCCCCGAGGGAAACTGACGGCTGCAGTTCCCGAGGCAAGAACTGCACCGACGTCTAAATGCCGAAGTCCTCGTTTTTCACCCGCCAATGTTATTGAACTGACTGTTGAAGGTGTAGCCACATTAAGGCTTGTCGATACTGGTGCCGCTGTGTCCGTCTTAAGTCAGCGACTCTGCCGCTCATTGCGGAAAAGTGACAACGCCACTCTCCGACCTTACTCTGCGAACCGCAAGCGCGCAAGAGGTTAAACCGCTAGCCATGTGCACCGCTCGTGTTGCGATACAAGACATCACATACGTCATCGAATTCATTGTCCTTCCTTCATGTTCACACAACGTCATCCTCGCGTGGGACTTCTTATCACGCCATCGCGCCATCATTGATTGTGCTCGTGCAGAGGTCGCACTATTTCCGTCATGCGAACCGCCATCGTCTGACGTGTCCATGAAGTTAATCGTGATGGACGACACGTCTCTCCCGCCCAATTCATCCGTGCTTGTGCCTGTTTCTTGTGACGTCACCCCTGATTCCCCTGTTGTTTTCACGCCATCCAGTGTATTTTCGTCTCTGAAATGCTTTCCTTTGCCCGCTGCTGTCCTCGACGTCCAATCTGGGTCCAGTGTTATGCTTGTCAGCAATCCATCGTCTTGCCCATCAACATTATATCGTGGGGAATGTCTCGGATACGTGGAAGCTCTCGACCCCATTCTGATCATGGCCGTCCCGGAGGAAAAATCCTCGTTTTCGGTTAATGTCCTCAGCCCTCATCCCAAGGAAGACCCCGATGTTTTTCAACGATCCCTCGATGGCGGTCTCACCCCAGCACAACGGGACAAAATCCTCGCCATTCTCGATCGCTTCCATCAATCCTTCGACTGTCATCACACCGCCTTGGGCCGCACGTCTACAGTTGCACACGAAATCGATACCGGATCCCACGCCCACTGCGGCAGCGACCTTATCGTGTTTCACCTGCGGAACGGCGTGTGATTGACGAACACGCCACTGACATGCTCACGCGCCACGTCATTCGACCCTCTTCAAGCCCCTGGGCATCGCCCGTCGTGCTTGTCACGAAGAAAGATGGGTTTCAGGTTTCAGTTTTCAGGTTTTATTGAAAAATATTTGCATACAGGAGAAGAACAATGGCAATTATTATTACAGAAGGAGGTCCCAGAGTTTACACTGTCGAGGGGAGCTCCTGTGCTGAGTACAAAACAAAAGCACACACTGGCAGGTAGAGCGTTACAGAGATCAGTGAAGCGATATTTGGCAAAGAACAAAAAAACATCAATAGAACATAATTAAACAAATATATTCAAAGAACGGGTTAGATGTAATAAATTAATGTAATTGTCACTGATTACCGGCAAACTGTTGACCAGAAGTGATTTTTTAAGCAGTAATAAAATAAGCGTTCAGAGTTTATGAATTTGATGTCTGTGGGCAATGAATTCCAAAGAATTATTCCTGAAAAGAGGACTGTTTGTTTCCCATAATTAGTGCGCACTTTTGGTAGTAGCATATTGTTTTGTTCCGCGAATCTGGTAATATTAGGGTTTAGTAATTGTGGGGCAGAAATATTATCAACGGCAGTACCTTTATTTCGAATTCGATGAATTAGAAGGCCGAGCTTTAACTGTAGTGAGTATGTGAGCGGAAGAATGTTCAAATTCCGGTAGATTGGGAGGGCAGATGTCTGGACAGGATTGAATGTAATCAGGCGTACTGCTTGGTTTTGCAAGTGTTCAAGGTGAGACATGTGAGTTTCGTACGTGTTTCCCCAGGAAGATAGGCAGTATGTGAGGTGGCTGTGTATGAAAGCGTAATACAGTGACAGAATAACATGCTGCTGGAAATAATGGCGAGATTTGATTAATACACGTATACCAAAACCAATTTTTTAACAAGCGACATGGCATGTTTGTAAATTTTAGATTACAGTCAAGCACAACGTCCTAAAAACGTGGCCGTATTTGATGAATAAATCACGTGGTTATCTAGAATGATGCTCGGAACTAAAAAGGTTTGCTTATGATGGGTATGAAAAACCATGAAGCATGTTTTTGTGGCGTTTATGTGCAGCGCATTATCCTTACACCATGACACAATGTTCACCAGGTCGTCGTTAAGTCGCGTCGTTAAGTTGTTAAGATTCTTATCACCGGCAAATATAGTCGTGTCATCAGCGTAAAGAATTCAATCAGAACTCTTTAGGCAACTAGGTAAGTCATTAATATACAAAAGAAAAAGAAGCGGGCCTAAAATGAATCCCTGCGGAACACCTTGATTAATAGTTATTGGCTGCGATACGGCATCGGCAAATTGAACAACCTGTGTGCGGTCACACAGATAACTTTTTAGAAGGGTTAGAGCCGGTCCACATATACCATATGATTCTAATTTTGAAAAAACGTATACTGTGGGTAATTGTATCAAATGCCTTAGTAAAATCGATAAATATTGCCGCAGCCCAGCAACCGTTGTCAATAAACGTTTTAATCTGGTCAGTGAATTCTATAAGCGCTAGCTCCGTAGAAAAACTGGGCCGGAAACCAAATTGCCGTGGTGTGAGAAGGTTAAATTTTTCTAGGTACTTGGTGAGGCGGTTAGCAAGAAGTTTCTCGATTAGTTGGCTTCTCCGCGGCGTGGCCAAAACGTGTTGACGCGCTGTGCATGGGCTCCCGTTTTACACTCCCCAATCTTCGGTCAAATCCGCCATCCGGTGGATTACTTGGCACCGCGCGATTCCTCTCTACAAGCGGCATCTAACAAGCGCACACTCAAGTCGGTGAGTGGACCACAAAGAATTTTACGACGACTTAAAATTCTGAAGCGAGGCCTCTCATGAAAGTATAGAACTCACGAGCGAGCGTAGCAGCCACTTGCGCGTGCACCGGAGCCCGCCGTGGCCGAACGCCACGTGCACGTGCTCGCTCCGCAGCCGCCCACCGCCGCAGAGAAACGCTTTGGAGCAGCAGCGATGGAGGTCGTTGTCGACAGTGAAGAGATTCCCCCCGAGGACTTCGCGAGCGAAGAATGGGCCGAAATTCGGCGCAAGCAGCGAGCACTGACCTTGAAGAGGACCTCAACCACCGGAAGTCCCAACACGACGCCCGAGGTGGTTTCACCGAATCCCCGCAAAAGCCGGCCGCCACGTCGAGGTCCACCGATGGAGCGCTTGCCGGAGACCGACATCAAAATCGTGCTCCGACCGCGAGGAGGCCTTCATCTAAGGTCGGTAGCGCCTGCAACTATCGCCAACACCATCTCTAAATCAGCACAAGTCCCCCTGAGTCCAGGAGATCAAGTTCGTGTGAACCAAAATTCCAACTACATTCTGATCAGCACCCCCGACGACATGCGAACCCGCAAATTCGCAAGCATCACATCCCTTGTTCTCAACAACAAGCAGTATGAAATCTCCACGCACGTCTCGGCCCCCGCCAACACGGTGCTGGGAATTATTTTCAAAATTCCCGAAGACGATACTCCAGAAGAAATAACTCGCCATGTGGTCGACTTCAACCCAGACCTGCCCATCCTGTCGGTCAAGCGACTCGGAAACACTGACGCCGCTCAGATCCTCTTCGACGGATACAAGGTTCCGTTTTGGATTCGATACGGCCACACCACGTACCGCTGCACGCCATTCCGACACAAGACAGAAGCTTGTACGCAGTGCTGGCAGCGAGGTCACAGGCCTGACGTCTGCCCGAAAACCAACGACCAGGTGCCCCAAATGCGGCATCGCCAATCCCAGTGAGGGACATCCGTGCAACCCAAAGTGCATCGTGTGCGGAGGAGCCCACCTCACGGGATCCACAGCATGCCCGTACCGCTTCAAGCCACGTCGCCCCCTACGCCCGCCGCCAGAAACAACGAGGGGCGGAGAGGCGAAAAGGGGAACTCCGCCGAGCACTCAAAACCACCAAGAGTGGCCCGCCCTGCCAGAACGCAGCTCTCCCACGACCCAGACCCCGGTAAGAGGAAGAGCCCCGTCGAGGTCGCAATCGAAGCACAAGTCGACATCCCCATCGGCCAGCAGCGCCAAAGCCAACGCCACGAGGTGGGCCACCCCCCCGACCACGTCACAGAAAACCGCCGATAATGGAAAATCGGTAAGCTTCGATGGCGGGGCCTCCCACCCCTGTGCTTCGTACCCGATCCCTCAAACCCCTGTCAAAGAACTACTAACTGAGCTAGCTAACATTAGAGCGGAAATGGCTGCCCTTAGGAGAGAAAACAATGACCTCAAGCAAGAACTTCTTAAACTCCGCAGTCAAAACGCAGCTAGCTCGCAGACAAATTCTACAGACCAAGAATCTACCTCCCCCGCACCCAAAAAGCGAGGCGATTGCGGTGGCCTCCGTACAAAGCCCCAACCCAGTAGAAGAATTCCCTCAACAACAAGAACTAGAACGTAAAATAGTCGCTCTCGGGAAAAGCAATGGTGCCCTGCACGAAAATATCAACATCATGCAGAACAGCATAGAATCCTTCCGATCGGAAATGAACCTCTACAGATCAGAACTGCATGCCTTCATGCAAGATATAATGAACCGGCTCGGTATTGCTCCCAATCTAATTCCTCAACCCGAAACACATAATGGCTTACAGCAACAATAGCAAGGACAACCCTATTAAGGTCTGGCAGTGGAATTGCCGAGGGTACAAACGCAAAAAAACATAATTTACAGGTGTACCTTCAAAGCATAGACTCTCCCCCAGAAATTATAGCGCTGCAAGAGACAAATGCCGTTGTCAAATTACCCGGTTATAAGGCCTTTCAAAGTGCGACGGACCTCAAAACGGCGGTCCTTGTACAGAGACATATACCGGCCTAAGGAGCCAATTCGACAGCATTGCAATTCCCCATGACCTAATTACTGTCCTCCCACGTAAAAGGGGAGCGCAAAGACTTTATATACTGAACGTCTACAGCGCCCCCAAATCTAAAGCCGACCGATTCAATCAACTATTCTCGCTCACGAGGAAGGAGGTGGGCCCGCACGCTCTGCTCATACTTGGCGACTTCAATGCGCCTCACACGGCCTGGGGATACCCAAAATGCGAGCCAAAGGGAACAGACCTATGGGAACGAATACAGACACACCATCTGACTTTAGAAACAGGCATGCATACCCCTACACGCATCGGAAACAGCACTCAACGCGACACTACCCCGGGTCTCACCCTCTCCCTACACGTAAACAGACTAAGATGGGGGGTTACTGAACAAACGCTTGGCAGTGACCACATAATAATTGAGATTGTGATGACTCCGAATCAAAAACTCAATCAAAACCTTAGACAGCAAACTCTGACCGACAAATCACCAGCAAACATGGCGGCGAACGCGAAAGTCCGGAGTGCATTAAGGACATAAACGTATGGACGCAACAATTAATTGCAGACATAAAAGCAGCCACTAAAGACCTAGACCCTGAAATCCCTTCCGATATGGTAGACTCCCGCCTCAACCACCTTTGGGAGGCATACCGAGGGATCCAAAAACGATGGCGTAGAAACAAGAGCAACCGGAAACTGCGGCTGAAACTGGCCAGACTGGAAACGGAGATTAGAACGCACGCGATCACTCTCGCGCGCAACCAGTGGAGCCAGATTTGCGACGAGATGAAAGGAAACCTTGGAATGAAGAAGACATGGCAGCTGCTTAGACACCTCCTCGATCCAGATCAGAGCAAAACAGAACAGAAACACCGCATATCTAAAATCCTTCACTCATACTCAGGCTCCGACGACGAACTAACGGCCCAAATCCGAGACATGTACCTCCCAATAGGTCCCAAAATCGCGCTGCCCCCCTACAGTGGGCATCCTAATCCTGAATTGGATAGAGATATAACCGAGGCAGAGGTCCGACTGGCAATTCGCAAACTTAGGTCTAACTCGGCGCCTGGTCCTGACCAGATCTCGAACCGGGCACTAAGAAACCTCGACGACTTATCAATCACCGCAATAACAGCATTTCTCAACACATGTTGGATAACAGGGCAAATACCGGAATCATGGAAACATGCCAAGGTTATCCTCATTCCTAAGCCAAACAAACCACTCACGATCGAACACCTCCGCCCCATTTCCCTGACGTCATGCTTAGGAAAACTCATGGAGCACGTAATCTTAGCCCGTCTCACAACATACATGAACGACACTGAACAATTCCGCCACAGTATGATTGGCTTCAGAACTGGTCTGTCAACTCAAGATGTACTTTTACAATTATCAGAGCAAATCATCAAACCCCCCAGCGGCCTAGACACGGCGGCCATACTGGCCCTGGACCTGACCAAAGCATTTGACAACGTTGCGCACGAGGCCATAATGTCGGGTCTAGGATCGGTCAATCCGGGCGAAAGAATTTACAATTACATCAAGGACTTCTTGTCGAACCGGACAGCCGCCATACATCTAGACAGCCTCGTCTCTAACACTATCCCGCTAGGCAGTCGAGGCACGCCACAAGGAGCCGTCCTGTCACCATTACGTTTCAATCTAGCAATAATAATAAATATTCCCCTAAAGCTAGCACAGATTCCCCACCTCTACCATAGCCTCTACGCAGACGACATCACCCTCTGGATGAACCGGGGGAGTGATGGCCACATCGAAGAAACGCTTCAAAGAGGCGTAGAAGTGGTGGTGGAGGAGGCGAGGAAAGCGGGCTTGACCTGCTCCCCGGTCAAGTCTGAGCTACTATGTATTCCCCCGAGCCACAAAAAACAACTCAGACCCAACATCAAAGTTCACATCGAAGGGAGAGAGATTCCAGAAGTCACTTCCCTCAAAGTCCTTGGGCTTCAGATACAATCATCCTAACTGAATAACAACTTTCTCAAGACGATAGAACGGCATGTAAACCAAACTACTAGTCTCCTGAAGAGAGTCACCAATAAGCACTCGGGCCTCACCGAGCAGGACAGGGTCCGCCTCCTCCAAGCCTTCATCGTGAGCCGAATAGTTTATTCCATTCCATACCTTAAGCTTACAACGGTAGAAACGGACAAAATAGACGTCCTCATTAGACGCGCCTACAAGGCGGCGCTACGCCTGCCCCCCGGCACGTCAACTGCCAGACTGGAAGGGTTAGGCCTTCACAGTAAGGCCAGCGAACTTGTCGAAGCGCTCCTGATGGGACAATACGAATCGCCTCGCTCGCAGTCCCACAGGAAGGCACATCCTCCAAAACCTAGGAATAGGATACCACACTCTATATCAGGATGCAACAACTATTCCCCATAATATTCACGCTAACATCATAGCCAAACCACTTCCCCGCAACATGAATCCCACGTACCACACTGATCGGAGGGAACAACGAGCCCGCGCCCTGCACAAGAAATACAAAAACGACCCGTTAGTAGTGTACGTAGATGCAGCGGAATACAGGCACCATGAGGCTTTCACCGCAATCGCTGTTTGCAATTACTCCCAAACCAGCATCATTGATTCCATTACAGTCCGGACGCCCATCCCAGAACCGGCGGAAGAGGCGGCGATAGCGCTGGCCCTTTCACTCTAACCCTACCCCAGCAACAATCATTACAGATTCTAAAACCGCTCTCCAAAATTTTGCCGCTGGACGCATATCCCCAACGGCGCTCAAAATTTTGCTCAGGAACCCCCCTCAATCCCAAGTACGACTGATCTGGACCCCCCCGCATTCTGGGCTCGAGGGAAACGAGGTGGCCCATGACCTAGCCCGAGGATTTACTATCCGGGCAGGGCCGAACCCGTATCCTTACCACGGAGCCCGGTCCGCGCGGGACCGTCTGATCGGTTTTCACGATATTACCACCTACTACCTCCTCTCCCGCCGGATCTATCCTCGGGCGGACAAATCCCTGACATTAGAACAAAGCCACGTCTGGCGCCAACTCCAGACGGGAGTCTTCCCCAATCCGGCCGTTATGACGCATATCCACCCCAGCCTTTACCCAACCTCGGCGTGCCCCTTAAGTGGGCGCTCATGCCAACCTGGCCCAACTCATCTGGGCATGCCCCCAGGACCCTTTCCCCGAAATCCATTCTGAGGAGAGGTGGGAGGCCCTGCTTCGCAGCCCCGACCCGGACCTACAGGTACGCCTGGTCAAGAGGGCGGAAGAGGTCGCCGAAAGGCATCGGCCTACGGTCACCACGAGCTCGCCCACCTAACTCAAGGAGAAGACGTCCTGGTGGGGTGGACGTTCAGCCCTTACCCGTCGCCAACATAAGGACTTCAATTCTCCTTGGTCGCTTCCTCAGCCAATAAAGTGTTTTCTCTCTCTCTCTCTCTGTCTCGATTAGTTTACTTAAGAATGGCAGTATCGTTATCGGGCGGTAGTTACCCAACGCATTTTGTTCTCCTTTTTTGAAAACTGGCACAACTTTTCCAAGTTTAAGTCTGGAAGGGAAAATGCCTGTGGTAAATATGTTATTTATAAGAGAAGCGAGAACACCCGAAAGCTCATGAGCGACAAGCTTAATTTTTGATGGTTGAATGAGGTCTAACCCTGGACCCGTACATTTTAGACTACACAAAGCACGGAAAACCTCCTCCGGTGATGTAGGGCGTAAGTAAAATGATTGGGAACAACGAGCATAATGCGGAATATTACTTGGTGGGATTGAGGATACCCTCGAAAAAAATTTGTTGAACGCATTCGCTATATCGGAAGAATTAGTCAAGCACTTTCCATCGTCAACAATTTCATTTGCGCTGGGTGCTTGTTTAGACAGGTTCAAAAATTCCTTAATTAGTTCCCAATTTTTGCACCAGGTCAAGCTGGAACGTAGGGTCCTTGCTGGTCAACGAGCTTGACCTGGTGCAAAGGGCCCGCGCAGCCAGCCGCAGCCAGGGGATCCCGGACTAAGGATCCCCTCCACCGGGCGGGTGCCCTAACAACTGCACCTGTTGTTTTAATAAAGATTTGTTTCATTCATTCCCAATTTTTGTGATTGTTGTTACCATTCTTAATAATTTGATTTTGATAATAGTCCCGTTTTGCGGCTTTTAGAACTTTAGATAACGTTTGGGAGTAATTTTTGAACCGCTTCTGTAAAGCTAATTAAATGGGCGCTTTTTAAGTTTTTTATGTAGGTTGTCCTTTTTACGAATACACCGTAGTAGATTGTTTGTGATCCACGGGTTTCTCGGTGCAGAGTAGCGTTTGTATGTCACAGAAAATGATGAGCATAAATTAACTGTTTCCGTAAATTTAGTAGAAAAATTGCTGAAAGCGGCTTCAACATTCGGTTCCTGTCAACATTCAGTTCCAGTCAATGTTTGAAATTAACTGTTGAAACAATTTGGTGTCGAAGAAAGACCTTGTTAGAGTTTTTCCCTTGCATTGGTTATGAGTTCCGACCAACAAGAAAATGGGGTAATGGTCCGTAATATCAAAGTTAACGATGCCCGCAATCTGAGGCGAGATGACGTTCGTTAGAACATGATCAATGAGAGTGCCATGGCGGGGTGAAGTGCAGCGTGTAGGCGATTGTAACAATGATTCCAACAATTCCACGGCCAACAAAACAGTTTACGTATTCTGCGCAGCAGCTGCTCGTGATATCTGTAATGTCAATGTTTATATCACCAACTATGATTATATTTTTTGTTTTCGTGATTCAGGCGGCTCAAAATGATTTCCAGTTCTGCGCAGAAATTCACGATGACGAAGGTGAGCGATAAATGGAGGCAATTATGGTGTTTTTCTTAGACGGGAAAGAAGTTCCTTCGGGTTCTGCGTCGATTATAGGCGTCTGAACAAAATCACCCGCAAAGACGTCTACCCGCTACCTCGTATCGATGACGCTCTTGATTGCTTGCAAGGCGGTGAATTCTTCTCGTCTCTCGATCTACGTTCAGGCTACTGGCAAGTTCCCATGGCCGAACCTGATCGCTCAAAAACTACCTTCATGACACCTAATGGACTTTACGAATTTAACGTCATGCCTTTCGGACTTTGCAATGCGCCCGCAACATTTGAGAGAATGATGGACAGTGTTCTACGGGGCCTCAAGAGGAAAACATGCCTTTGTTACTTAGACGACATTGTCGTGTTTTCGCCCGATTTTACCACTCACCTTGAGCGCTTAGAACAGGTCTTGACGTGCCTCACGTCTGCTGGATTACAGCTGAATTTGAAAAAATGCTGCTTTGCTGCTCGCAAACGGACCATTTTGAGGTCATGTCGTCTCAAAAGATGGCATCCTTCCCGACTCCGAGAAGCTTCGCGCCGTCGCCCAATTTCCGAAACCCGCCACGGTTCAAGACCTCCGAAGTTTCGTTGGATTATGTTCCTATTTTCGCCGCTTTGTCCGGAACTTCGCCACCATCATCGAACCTTTGACGAAGCTTCTCAATGGACCCGGTAGAGAACCTGTCGCCTGGTCGCCTGCCTGCGAGGAAGCTTTTGTGTCTTTACGGCGCTTGCTTACATCGCCCCCAATACTACGCCAATTAGATCCCCTCCTACCAACTGAGGTACACACTGATGCCAGTGATTGATTGATTGATTGTGGGGTTTAACGCGCCGACGCAACGCAGGCGATGAGGCGCGCCGTAGTGGAGGGCTCCGGATTAATTTTGACCACCTGGGGATCTTTATCGTGCGCCGAAATCTCGTACACACGGGCGTTTTTGCTTTTCGCCTCCATCAGAAAAGCGGCCGCCGGGGCCGGGAATCGAACCCGCGACCTCGTGCTCAGCAGCGCAACGCCTTAGCCACTGAGCCACCGCGGCGGGTACACTGATGCCAGTGGTGTCGGTCTTGGCGCTGTACTGCTCAACGAAAAGAAGGCGTACAGGAGTATGTAGTTGCCTATGCCAGCCGTACTCTCACAAAGGCGGAGCCAAATTACTCGGTCACCGAAAAAGAATGTTTGGCGATCGTTTGGGCGATTCACAAGTTCCGACCTTACCTGTATGGACGCCCGTTTAACGTTGTCACGGACCATCACGCGTTGTGTTGGCTGTCGTCACTAAAAGACCCGTGCGGCCGACTTCGCCGTTGGGCTCTCCGCCTCCAGGAGTACGACATTCGCGTTGTGTATCGGTCCGGCCGCAAGCATACGGACGCCGATGCCCTTTCTAGATGTCCCCTGAAGTCAGAAAATTCCTGCATATCCTCGCTCGACTGCGCCCTGGCGTCACTTGAAATCCGCGACATGGCTGCAGAGCAGCGGAAAGACCCCTGGATTGCGTCCACACTGCGATACCTGTCGAGTCCGTGCACAGTTTCGGCGTCCCGTGCACTCCGTCGCCAGGCTTCACACTGCGCCGTTCGTGATGAACTCCTATATTGGCTCAACTATTTCGCAGACGGCCGCAAATGGTTGCTAGTTATTCCGCGTCATTTGCGTTCCGCTATCTGCTCATCCCACCACGCTGACGCGCAATGCGCCCACGCTGGCGTCCTCAAGACATATCAGCGGCCGCGCATACGTTACTACTGGCCCGGAATGTACACGTTTGTTACAAAGTACATCCGCTCCTGTATCGAATGCCAGCGCCGCAAGTCTCCGCCGCAACACCCTACCGGACCTCTACAGCCACTACCATGCCCTGCGCGCCCTTTCGACCGCGTTGGGATCGCATCTACGGGCCCCTCCCGAGCACAACCGCAGGAAACCATTGGATCATCGTTGCAGTGGATCATCTTACCCGATAAGCGGAAACAGCCGCACTCCCCACTGTCACGGCGCGTGATGTGTCAGAATTCCTCCTGCAAAGGTTTATTTTGCGCCACGGCGCGCCCAAGGAGCTCTTGAGCGACACAGGACGCGTCTTTTTATCCGACGTTGTACAAGCCCTGCTGACCCAGTTCCAAGTCGTTCATAGAAAAACTACAGAAATCCACAAACCAATGGCTTGACCGAAAGATTTAACCGCACGCTTGGCGACATGCTTTCGATGTATGTCTCTTCGGACCATTCAAACTGGGACTTGGGTCTGCCGTTTGTCACGTATGCGTATAATACGGCGACGCAGACTACGACGGGCTTCTCGCCATTCTTTCTACTCTATGGGCGTGAGCCTTCCGGCTCCCTGGACACCATCCTGCCCTACCGTCCCGATGTCTCCGAGTGCAGGCCCGTTTCCGAGATCGCTACGCATGCAGAAGAGTGCCGTCAACTGGCTCGATCCTTCACCGCTGCGGAACAAGGGCGCCAAAAATCTCGTCGTGACGTTTTAGCCACCGCACCTACCTATGCAACCGGATCCCTTGTGTGGCTGTGGATTCCGTCCAAGACACCGGGTCTTTCACCGAAACTCCAAGCTAAATACCATGGACCCTACCGAGTTATCGAGAAAACGTCCCCCGTGAATTACGCCGTTGAGCCAATCACTGCCACGACCGATCTTCGTCGCCGTGGGCGCGAAACAGTTCACGTACAGCGCATGAAGCCGTACTATGACCCCGTGGTTGTCGCATCGCCTTGAGCCGCCAGGATGGCGTCTCTCTTTGCCGGGGGGTGATTGTAATGAAGATACTACGAGCAGCAAGGGCACTTCCTTAAATGGGTATGTGAGTAGTATCGGGACAATTCCCCCAAAGCGGGTATGTGCTCGAATATGGGACAATCCGCCACAAGCGGGTATGTGCCTGGATCTGGGACTGGCAGCCCCACCGAGAGTGCTGTGCGCGAGACTGCTTCTGAGACCCGCCGAGAGCTCGCTCTGACCCGTTTGGACTTCACGGCAGTAAGACCTCGCTACAACGTCCTGTGAATAAACCCCACTTATAATACATATATATGTGTGCCTGGTATGTCTGTGTGCGTATACGCATGTGTATATGTATATATGTGTGTGTAGATATATAATATATATATACCTTTTTACTCCAGCATTAAAGAGAATGCTTCGCTTCTCGATTGAGTTGCATATCATTTTGACGTGGGAATTCTACATTTACATGCATCATCCCGGTTTTATCGTGTTGTATCCTGGGGGAAATTTTTAAGCGAATCTTTTAAGCGAAATTTTAAGCGAATTTTACAGTCTGTATTTTCGTCTGCCCTCTTCTTTATTTCTTTTCTCTCCTTTTTATTTTTTTTTTTCCTTTTTTCGTTTTTTCTCGCACCTACCACTGCTGTGTACGGGTGGATGGAGCTTCGTCAAGCTGCGAAAGTGCGCCTTTTTTCTCCGACCAGCTTTTTTTCGCTGTATATATTGCGAAAAACAAACTTCTTTGATTGATTGATTGATTGATTGATTGATGATTGATAAAGGATCCATCATGAGAAAGCTTCACGTTCAAGCAGTCGTTGTTAGATGAAGAGGGTGCGTGATTTTGTACCTATATTTTTTTATTTTCTACCCTTTCTTGTATGTTGACTGTATGTATGCCTTATATTCCTTATGCACATCTGAGAAGGACCAGAGCGATGGTCAGCAGGTAACAATAAATAAATAAATAAGTAAATAAATAAATAAATACACCGAATTGCTTTGATTTCAGCTCAGTTTTCCGTCCTCCCGACGGACACGGCCCGGGTGCACTGCTTTTTCGAAACGATGACGGCCCGCTGTATGGTGCTCGGAAAGTCGCTTGAAAGGTACACTGCTCCTTGGTTTGCCTTCGGTAAAGTTGACGCACTCACCACACCGGTTCTTTCCCGAGCTTTCCTGTTTCCACTGACGAGGCCACGACGGCGTGCAACAACCGCCGGCTTCATCTGAGCCGGCGCCTCTTTCTCTGGCGCACGTCATGGTTTGGAGACAGTCGTTGCGAACAATTTTCTGCATGGTCTGCGCGTTCGTTGGTGCGGGGGTGGGCGGAGTAGCGCGTACGGGCCCCCTTATTTCATACGCAGCTTACTTCGGTGCCCTACAGAGTCTTTGGTCACCTCCGGTATACGCGCCACTCAGGCCATACGTGAGTTGCCAGAGCGTAATAGCCTACCTGTCACAACACGTCTCCAAAATACCGGTTCCCAGCGAACAGCGTTCTCCTGGCATCCGTTGTGCCATTGTCGGTCATTCTAACTTGTTTTCACGTCTATCGGCGCCGCCTTCTTGCGCTCTTGAAACGGTCGCAATATCCGGGAAACTTTTTTTGCGGCTGCATTCCGTCTGCCCCATTCAAGAATGCGTGAAGTTGTAGCGAGCGTGCATTACCCGTAACAAATTACAAAAGCGAAAGCATCCAGTGGGCGCCTCAACGGAGCGAAGCAAAAGCGCCCAGCCGTGAAGAGCCGCTTTCCAAATATTACAAGAAACGTCATTTTACTTGTGCGCTGCCCGCTCCGCACTGGTCGGCCTCATTTCTCACTTGGGTCGGGGTGTGCAGCTGTTTATGTTTGCGTGCGCATGGGCGCATTTCCTCGGTGCGTGTCTTTGCGTCTGGTCAGCGTGCTTGTGTTTGCCTCCATGATGTACACATTGAACTGAATTAATGTATCGATGCGAGCTAGTTGGTATGCCATAAGTGAATCGGGTTTAAGCGCCAAACACAACTTCAGGAAAAAAGGGTTTTGACAGGACAGGGGACAGTGCCTCTGTCCTGTTAAAACTCTTTTTACATGGAGTTGTGCTTGGCGCTTAAACCTGATTCACTTATGTACACAGTGCCAGTTAGTGTGCCTGCGAGCGTGTGGTGTAAATAATATTAAGTTGTATCCTGAAATAGGTCTGAAACATTGTTGAAAAAATATTAGTGGGGCCCTCTCTCTCTCGTCACCGAAACTAGTGTGGTGCAACGGGGAAACCGCCACTTCGTCTTATCTGCTCATATCAGCTCTATATCCATACTCAGCTTTGGCCATCTGCTTTGGTCGGTAGTAGGAAGAACAGATAAATAGATGCGCGCACAACTTGTCACGGGGAAATGCTATTTTTTGACCGTGTTACCCGTGCAATATTTCGCATCGCCATACATAAATAATTTGATTTGATTGATTATGAGGTTTTACTCTCCCAAGCTGCACAGACGATGAGGCGCGCCGTAGTAGAGCGCTCTGGATTAATTTTTACAAATTGGGGATCTTTAACGTGCGCCGAAATCTCGAAAACACGGGTGTTTTCGGTTTTTGCCTCCATCAGAAAAACGGCATAAATTGCTCTCATGCCAGAAGTATGCAAAGTTCCCCAGTCTAAGTTACAACGGTCAAGATAAATGATGCGAATATCACAGTGAGTGAGTGAGTGAGTGAGTGAGTGAGTGAGTGAGTGAGTGAGTGAGTGAGTGAGTGAGTGAGTGAGTGAGTGAGTGAGTGAGTGAGTGAGTGAGTGAGTGAGTGAGTGAGTGAGTGAGTGAGTGAGTGAGTGAGTGAGTGAGTGAGTGAGTGAGTGAGTGAGGGTCATCAGTGAGGCGAATGGTGAGCTGACTAGTTGGCAATATCCATGACGAAACCTGGTCAAACGAAACCTGTCCTGTTGTTCTGTTTGTCCCACGTTTTCAGTGTTGCGCTTTTTGGAGGTTTCGTCATGAGTGAGTCGAGTGAGTGAGGCAGTGAGTGAGTTATTATAAGTGGGTGAGTTGGTGTGTGTGAGTGCGTGAATGAATGAGGGAGTGAGTGTGTTTGTGTGTAAGTGAGTGAGTGAATGAGTGAGGGAGTGAGCGAGTGAGGGAGTGAGTGAGTCGATGAGTGAGTGAGTCAGCGAGTGAGCGAGTGAGCTAGTTATTTAGTTAGTTAGTCACTTAGTCAGCTAGTTACTCAGACAGTCTGTTAGTTATTTACATCGTGAGTCAGTGAGTTAGGTAGGTAATTAGTTATTTGGTAGTTAGTTGCGAGCAGACGGACCTAGCCTTGAAGAGTCTGCCGGCAAGTGTTCTGCCCCGCACAATCTTTTTTGAAAGCACTCTCGAAAATCAACAATTGACACAGAAGTTTGTGGTCATCGGAAAGTTAGAGACCTAGAAATCTAGTGTCCCTAAGGGTCGGCAGGAAGGATGTATCACCGCCATGTGAGACCCAGTGCACCTGAATTCCAGGTTTTGCGGCAAATCAGAATGCTAGGCAAACATTGAGTTCCGATTTCGCCCTTCTTGCAGTGTTGCTAAACATCGTTTAATTTTGTTCTATCAACTTGTTACCAACACACGAATGAAACAACGATTAAAACAGCTCTCCACGTTCCTGCTCTTTCACGGTGTCGAAGATGCCATCGTTTCTGCTTATTTCATAAAATTTACTACCACAACTCCAGTATAAAACAGACTTTTCACTCGTTCCTCGTACACTTCTCCACCTGACCGCATGCATAAAGTAGGCGTCCACTAACACGCATCACGATTAACTATATCGTAAATCTAGGAACGATTGGAACCCTCAATTGTCAACATACCCGATTCTGGTAGTTTGAAGATGCTTTACATGGTGCCTTGAATTGACACGGTGATGTTTCCTGTACTACCCAACATTGTACAACTCCTTTGTGTAAAGCCTCGGGAGTTTGAAAGTATTCCAATGAAAAAAAATAAACAAAGAAATTATTTCACAAACTCGCCAGTTTTCAAATTTGATATGATACACGTGGATTCTAACGCTTCCATGCACTCTTTACAATTGCTCCGTTGCAGCTGTTTGCGTAGCAGCTGTACCGATGACGTCATCGTACTTTTTTTTCACAAATTTTATTGATCCTTAAACGGAATCAACGGATACTTGAAAACCTACTACTGTCAATTTGGGCTGCAAAAGCTCGTCAAATTTGAGAACAGGAGCGATTATGCCTTCTTTAAAAGCATAAGAATTTCAGTTTTCGTCACCAGATCTCAAGGCGAGTCACCATCTCGGCCCGCATCTACTTTGGCTGAGGTGTGATTTGGTCAGCGACCCTTCACGCAAACCCAAATGTCTTTTTTACCCTTTTTTATTACGCTGCTTTTTCACCCTATTGTTACAGCATTGTTATTGGTACTATATTCACCTCCTGATATAGCGAAGACGTTTTGTAACTTCCGTGATGGTACACTCTGCGGACTACGGACTGGGTGGAGTTCCAATTTTAGGGTTCTCGCTATGCCAGGCGTGCAGTCGATGCCGACATCATTGTTTGCCATTCAACTGAGTGTTTATTTGCTGACATTGTATTCTAGTGTTACTTGATGTTTATTCATTTTTTTAGGTTTTACAATCATAATGGCAGGTCGCCGCCTGCAGTTCTTACCTTAGGACCCCTAGTGCCTCTGTACCCATTCACTTTTCATGCTCACGCTTGGTCAATAAAATTCAATTCAATTCAATTCAATTCAAAAGGGGAGCAGAGGCTGCGCAGGTTTAGCCGCGTAGTTTCAGCCGGCAGTTCCGAACGCCAGTTTTGGTCGGCACCAGTTTCAATCGTACGGGCTGTAGAAAGTGCATGATAATTAAACTGGCTGCATAGGAGATTTCTTATCTGTGCACGCGAGGAGCCCGTGATGAGGACTACTGCAAGCATACTTTCAAATAACTTGAAAATAAAGTGCAGACGGCCGTAATAGCTGCTGCAGTCACTTAATGGCCACGCGCATTTCAAACTTCCGCACAAGAAGTACAAGAATTTTTCGTGTGCGTGTTAAAAATACCAAGAAAATGCCCAGCGCTCGTGTGAGCGTGCCATTCGACGACCGCCCGGCGTCCGTGGCTAAGGTTTGTCATGCCAAGCCTGCCTACTTCTTTAGAATTGCCAAGATTAGCAGCCAACAAAAAACTCCGGCGTTTGCCGTGATCGTGGCAACACTTGCTCGGCACGAGACAGACACGTCATTCCGTACGCCCATCCTAGGTGATGTCCAACGATTATCACTTCCCCAAAATGAAGGAAGATCACACGTATTTCAGCAATGACAAAGTAAAGTCGTTGCGCAGCAAACCAGAAGCAAATCGGCTGCAATCGTGGACCATCGCGATGGGCGTGAAGGTCGCGTACAGCTTCGCTGCCTTCAAGTCTTGCGCGTTGTAAGCTTCGTTCATTTTTTTCTAACTGCAAAATTTATCGCCAGAATAAAAACCTAAAACATTCACTACTAAACGCTTCCACTTACATTTCACGACGCATTGATCATTCTCGCAAGGTTGGCATTCCGCTTTGTCGCACTGCTGCAAATTCCATTAATTTATTCGCAACACAGCATCAGAGTGAAACCAACTACGAGTATAAATTGCGCTTATCAACAAATTTGATGAATTCAAAAGACGTTTGAATGACCTCTATTCTATCAGCTGAGTGAAGTCTTTCATTCCATGTACAATGTTTCATATATTCCGCTGTTGTACTTTATCGTGTTATTCTTTTTCACGGGTCACCTTTTCACTGCAGCATTCACACCTTATCATTGTCACATCGCATTTGTTTCTGGTAGGTCTTTCATTACGAGTATGAACACGCTTGCAGATTTTTGGCTGTATCGCTAGCTTTTTCCTTTACCATGTACACAGGTTGCCAAGTTGTCTTATGTTTGTCATTTTTTGTTTGTGTTGTACTGCTCATGCACCCCTCCCCTCAGTATTGCTCCTAGGGCCATGAGGGTAACTTGAATAAAGAAATAAATAAATAAAAAATAAATAAATAAGCAGGTGACCCAAAAAGCCTTTCGCCCTTTTTTGCCATCAGCCTATCTTGTTTATCTAGTACGTTCGTGAATTATCCACGCTCTCGGAGGTCTTTCTGTTGCTGGCAGCACTAATTTGCATGAAGTTATTGACTGTTGAGTTAAGAGGGGCACCCACTGCTAAAGCTAAATGTAAAAAAAACTTCCTTGCCAGCTAAATGTAAAAAAAAAGCGTCCTTGCCCTGTCGAATCACCAGGTCCTTCGGTAGCGAATCTTATGTGAGCTTTCACTCTCCAACGCAGCCAGTTATCGCCTGCCCTGGTTCAATATCACATTGCTATCCTATACGAATGTCACTTCCGTGCGGCCTTCGCAGCCCGCGTTGCAAGCTTTTGAGCGATGATATCCCTGCCTTACCTAGGAAGAAATGAATGCCGCTGACGTGGTGACATTTCCGTGCGCGCGAAATGTGAAGGCTAAAGGAGAGGACTGCGCTGTAAGTGGTGCAGGCGTTAATGCAATATCGTGCTTGGCGGCGACGAAGGGGCGTGGTGGCCGGCGGAAGGACGCACAGGCTGGCCCCAATTAACCCTTATCTCTGCGACTCCGGCAAGGGCGCGTATCGCATTAGTGGCTTACGAGGTTGCGGCTGCTCCCTACGTCGCACGTAATGACTGCGCCGCACGTTATGTAAACCTGAACCCGTGAAGTTCTCGATGAGCGCGATAAATGTGCGAGTTGCCACAGTTGCTATGACTCTCAGTGGGATGGTGTTGCCCTTGCACTTCCGGTGCTCTTCCTTTCTTGCTTGTTTGGGATAATATTTCGGAAGCAGCTCAAACCACTTTTTTTAACGCACGAGTTTCGTCTGGTGCATGATTAAGCTGCATCGACAATGTTTCTATGACTGGAATGGAAGAAGCAAAGTGTACCTACGTGAACGCTTCGGCACTTGAAGAAAAAAAAGAAAAACCTTGCAATTTTGAGCGGCACTCCCTCGGGGTTTATAGGTGACCCAGAAATGCCTCCTGTCGTTCGCAGTCATTAAACAGGCTTAATGATTAGTTAGGTTTTTCTTAATGATTATTCGCAGTGTTCACTTGCAAAGAAAGAAAGAAGAGAGGCTCACCAACCCATCCGAGCGTGAAATTCAAGGGCCTTCCGTCGTGCGACTGGGGATGACCAGCTGAGCAGTTTAGCATCGGCGGGTATATATATATATATATATATATATATATATATATATATATATATATATATATATATATATATCCGTTTGTCGTAGATAGCCGCGGCATAGCAACGCACAATAAGGAACCATTGCATGTTTGTGCACTTTGAACGAAGGCCACGTCACCACGATAAGGAAGCAAGACGTCTTTTGCACGTTCGCGCTTCACATCGCAAACGTTGCCAGGCACCTTGAAGTAGCTGTCCAAGAACAGTGTCTGTCGCACACCGTACTATTGATTAACAAGGTCAACTGTTGGGCGAGTTGGTAGTTCCCTTTAAAATAGCTCCAGCACGAACAGAGACAAGGACAAAGAACAACGGTCGTCCCACTCAGCTCTCGTCCCGTCGTTTTACTGGGTCCTTGTTTGTTATCGCGCTGTAGCTATGTTAAAATGTACTATTGAATACGAAATGATCGAGAAAGTTTCTCCGATATTTCGCATACACATTCTTGTGCCCTTCTAATTTACTGGCGCGGATAGCTGCGGTACTTCACCGCATTGCCCTCTTCGAAGCAGCACTTTTCCTGTCGAGCCCGCCGCTTCCGGGCAGCCTCTCGGGTACGATCTTCGGATTCGCCGTGCGCGCTGCCGACCCAACTCGCGTTAACGTTTGGCTTCGGAGAAGCTTCCGCTTTTTCCGAGGCAGCGGAGTCCACGACTCCACCGAGCGTGGACCATCATGTGGTAAAGCTGGTTTCCTAGCTTTCGTTCAGTTATGGCAGGCGTCACCACATGATTTACCAGTTTCATCCGCATACTCATAGAAGGCGGTGTTGCGTACAGTTGGGCGGTTTCTTAGTATTCCGCTTGCGGCGACCGGCGTTGGCAGATTCCCTTACTGGCTTTCTTCGCCTATTCACAGAAGGGCGCTCAAGCGTATTCTGACCGGTACATAAAAGCATCTATGAAAAATTAACCACATACAGAGCCACTGTAAAATAATACAACCAAGAAAACCTCGAAACAAGGCGAATTAGCGCTAAAATGCTCCTCGATGTTCGTGGCAATAATTTGCGAGTGGTTCTTAATTCGCTCATCATTGGTATTTACCATTACACTTCCCCTTTCCTCGGAAGGCAAGACACTGTTCACATGCGGCTGGATGTGGCCGAAAACACGAGAAGTTTCTAGACTCCCCTGCTGGAACGCGAAAAAAAAAAAATCGTCGCTAACAGAAGAAGGCCTATTTTTGTGTCGTCAGGAATGCGTGAGCGACTCGCTCCTTCCTCTGGTCAGTAGTGCGGTCACCGTAGGGCACATTCCGGATTATTTTGACGCCTACTCGGCTCTGCAGCATCTGCGGATGTTGGGCAACAGCGGTGACGGACGGTGGCAGCAGTGACGCCACTTCGGCCGTTATCCCCTGGTTGAAGCGCGCCGACCGAAACTGGCCAAAGCAGGAGGGCGCGGGAAGGCAGCGGAGGCGGACCCTTACATAAATGGTTAATGAGATTGAATTGAAAGTCAATTGAATTTACTCAGTAAATGGTGTTTACAGTCAACTGACTTTGAATAGAAATTGTGTATTGAGTTCTTGTTGAAAATTGTCCGCCGTGTTTCAATTGAAACTCAATGCTCTGTTTCAATTGAAAGTCCATTGACTATAGTCAACATGGCTGTTCATTTCCATTTGACTTTCTGTTGACTCTCAATACACTTTTCCTGTTGAGTTCCTATCGTGACGTATCAATTGAAAGTATATTGAGAAAAGTCTGTTGAGTTCCAGTTGAGTCGGTGTTGACTCCCTATTGATTCTCTTGTTGAGAAATGTCAAATGAAAACCTATTCAGCCTATTCAAGACAGCTCGTTTGATTTCATTTCAGGTTTTTATCAAGTCATTTCAACAATTGCCTCGTAAAGTTCAGTTTACTGCACTAAATATATACTGAGTCTACTTCAATATTGCAAAAATATTTTAAGAACTGTCATCAAGGTGTGCATTGAGCAAGTGAAGGTTTTTTCATGGCAAAGCTTGCGTTACTGCTCAAGAAAGCATCACGGGAGAACTGGAGCCTTGGAGGTTCTACTTGGCTACCTGACTGTGTAGCCTGCAAAATACAACAAGAAGCAGACTTGTTTGTTTGCACCAGTATAGTACGAAATGATTATTGCATCCCTTCTTCATTAAGAATGCTGGTTGAAGTAGCTTGCTAGTTTATATGTTAGATGGTTTGTATTTTTGGAAAGCAAGCCAAGGAGACAGCAGTTCAACAAATGTATAAGCTTTTTTCAGATTTTTATGTCTCAAGGCAAGCTAGCCACATCAATTAATTCTACAATAGGTAGGGAGTGAAATGCCTTTACTTGAATGCCTTCCGCAAGAAAGCGCCTGAAATCTAAAGGAACGACTATGTTTCAAGGCCGGCAGGGAGCCGCAAACTCACGCGCATGGGCTCGTTATCGTGTCTCCCACATCTTTGAGGCTCAAAAGAAATCCGCATAGGCCTATCAAGACTGGGTGAGCCACTAGCTGAAAGGAGAAACCCCAAATCTGTCCAAAAGCATACCTGTCAACCTGTGGATTTTGTTTTATTTAATTTCAATGCTTTAAATGTCAAAACAAAATTAGAAAACTGTCAACGTGCATGAACTGGTTTACAAAATTGATTAAAAAAATACTAGTGTTAGATGGTACTGTAAACTAAAGTTACCCCAACCGGCAATCATTCCAAATGGCTTTATGAATGGATGGGCGCATAATACTTTGTGCTTACGGACTAGTAGAAAAAAAATACATGAACCGTGGAAGAAAAAAACTTGCCAGAAAGAACGTGACAGAAAAAAATACGTAAGTTGAATTTCGCAGTGTTTTACACTCTTGTAACGCTGAGGAATGGTGCGTGCCTTGTAGTACGTTTAACAAACAATCAATTAGCACTAAGCGGCAGCTTGAAGGGATCATAGGAGATATGGGTATACCCACATTTTTGCCTTATCGTAACAATGCCAGAGGAGTGTCCCAGTATAACAAGGTCGTCTGATGCCAGTTTACACACAAGGTGAACACGAAACAGTTTTGTTTGGTGAGGGGAAAAGCAGCAGAGTTGCTGTAAATGAGGAATAATTCAAAAGCTTTTTCTTCCCTTTGCTTGGCGAGATTTTCTATTCAGTCGCAGCACTAAAACAGTATAGTGATACCGTGCCGACCACTCATTTGGGTAATTCCTAGAGGCAGAACATCGGTCACAACAAACTGACTAAGCCCTCGCGCAATGCTGGTGTAGCATCAGTCAGTGGCACGTCTGATGCCACGTTCGGCCAAAATGTTATTCAGTGATTTTCTATTAACTCACACCACATTCAGCCCAACTTATTCAAAACTGCATCGAGAAAGGCAGTCAGCAGGTTGTGATTAGAAGCTTTGGGAAATTTAAATTTATGCTAGCAAGTCGAGCAAGTGCTTAAGTCAAAACCGGTATTCATCAGTTTGAAAGTTTGACGGCTGGGCATGTTCTAGCGCCTAGCACTTGAGAAAAAAATTGGCAAATGAGAAATTCACGGAAATATACCTGAAGAGAATTGGCACTTTGTGGTAAAAGACTAATATATGACAACAGTGTGAAGTCTATTTGGAACTACTACTTCTGCAACACCCTGTTTTCTGCATTAGTTTTGAATCCAAAGCGTCTGCTTGCCTTTAGGGTGTCAAGGTAATTCATCAGACTTGTGTAAAGATGCTTTGGGTTAAAACTCTAGCTTCTGCGGATGCATAGTCTGTATTTTTCAAGAATTCGTTATATTCTTGGGCATTATTTTTTAGCTGGAATGAAGTACGTTTTAGGCCACATTTGTCACCTGAGTAACTGCTCTGCACTCAGGGAACGCTCTTTCTCCAAACAATTGTTCAAATTAGGGAGCAAATATATTGACGGCAGCCAACACTTTAGCTTGTAAGTAATTTTACCGCCATGTCTCCTGACTGGTTGAACACACTATACTGTTTGTGACTGGTAGATCTGCCTCTCAGCGTAGCGCTGTCAGGTGTGTTTGTATACCGCAGTATTTGTGCGTGTTTTATTGATCCGACAGGCACTTGTTCGATTCGACCTCCTTAATTTTTTTTTCATTTTCGTTAACTTCGTTCGTCAAACATTTTATTTACCTTCATCATTGTGTTCTTTATTTTTTTATGACACTTCCTACTAGGTAATACAAGGGCTGCTGCTCCGTTCTGTAGCGGCACTGCGTCTGGGATTTTATTCTTTCGTCACTTGCCTTCAAAGGTTTTGTTAAATATTGAGCTTAAGATACATACAAATATAGCCCACGCGTAAGCAATACAGCAGCGCGGAAGACAGGAAAATACCGATTGATGTCCAAATGTTGTGTGCGGGTACAATTACTCCCCCTTCAATTTGTTACACTTACGTACAGTATTTTTGAAAGGCTGAAGTTAAATCATAGCCTTAGGTCGATCTCGAGACGGCTTGCATAAAAACACTCTTTATATAGCGACACATAACCAAGTAGTGAGTATAGCCAATCAGATAGGTCAGCACAACGTTAGTCACCATGAAATGTACAGGAGCGCTCGGAAAGAATGAACTTACTTTATAACAACGTCGCTCCCAGCGGGGCTCGCAGCGTGGTGAATTTGACGGATTCCAAAGCGTTACTAACAGGGATGGTAACACCTCACTTCGCAAGCTTCTTCACCGTACGATCACAGCGCACCAACACAACACGGACACAAAAAGGATGTTCACCGGTGGTAGAAGAGCGCATCAGATGGCTTTTCCTTCAACTAAATTCGATGTATCGCCAGCCTGCACTGCAATGTATGACCTTCGTTGCTCGTAGAAAAGATTCGCACACGACACCTAAATCGCCAACAACACGACCAAAGCTGTAAATTTGCACTGACCAGTTAGAACGACGGCACCCTGCTTGCGCCCTCACATCCGGGATTGCGAACAAGGGACTTTGGCTTGGTTGCAAGTCGGTTTGCGGTGGCTATGCCACAGCTACGCATTCTTGTGAAAACTGAGAGTGAAAACATTGACACGAGATATTAAAAATACCGACGGCGCTTGTGAGTCCTATGTTAATATTTATTATCACTTTTTTATATATATTTATTACAAAGCCCGCTAGCAGAAGTAATATTATATTGCAGGTAACCGAACTCCGGCTAGGTCGCGAGGTTGGCTATTAGCGCCAATGGCGGCAGTGGCGACGCAGCCAACTAGACACCCGGGACAGCGCGGTCACTTTAGCTATAGCGCGGGATGGTGCCAGAGGAATCAAAAGAACTGGTTATAGCCGGGTGTGGAGATGGATTGCACGTCTTTCATGTCCGGGTGCCCGCGCCCTTCCCCGCTTCGGCGAACGGCAGCAGAAGAGAGGAGGGAAAAATTCTGGAAAGTCCAATCCTTCAAAACAGCTTTGACGTTCCTGATCTGCTTGCGGGCGGAGGATATTTGCGAGGCGCTTGTGTTTGAGAAACGTAGTCCGCGGACGCGTTGACTTCTTTAAAAGAAATACTTTTGCTAGCGAGAGAGCGGTTCGGAGTGTAATAAGCGGCACGCCAGCTCACTAATTTGTTCGGTTTCTCTGGTTTTTTTTCTTTTTTCTTGTAATGACGGGAAACAGCGGCAGGCTGGTTCTTTCTTTTTGTGTCCCTGTGCAGTAAAGATGAGTTGTTAATCAGTTCTTCAGTTTGTCTTTCTTCCTTCTTTTCTTCGTTTGTTCGTTTAGTTGTGTGAGCGGCGGCGCCTTGGACTGAAAGCCTCTTCCGCTTACGAGTTTGTTGTTCTTTTGCCTTGAAAGAACTGTTTTCACCTGGTTTAATAGAACGTAGATTCGCGTTTGCTCCTTGCGGGATTTTCTGTATTCCACACTGCAGTTCTACAGTTGTTATCGTAAACAGTTCACGGTATCCTCAACGAAAGTTTGATTACGAATTTTAAGGCACGGACGCTACACTGGCGATGAGGCGCTCAGTAGTGAAGGGCCCCGGATTCACCGCCCGAGCCCCGTATCTTAACGTGCGCCTAAATCTCGAACACATTGGCGTTTTTGCTTTTTGCCTCCAAGAGAAAAGCGGCCTCCGCGACGGGGAATAGAACTCGTGTCCTTAAGCTCAGACCACGGTGGGGTGTGCGAGGAATGACTGGAGTTCTGGCTACCCTAATGAAGTTCACGAGCGAGCGACGATGAGGCCAAGATTGCGTTCGCTTGATTTGAAGGCTTCTTTTAAAAGTTCGCTTTATACAAAAATTTAGTTGTTCTTTTTTCGACGTGTGGTGGTTTACATCAAAGTTTTGCTCTCTTCTGAGTATGTACAGGCCCATTTTCGTCACTGGAATATTCTTGTGACTTTGGGTTTGTGAGATAAGTATTCATTTTTGCAAAACAGCGCTGCTAGTATCGTGCCTCCACAGAAAAACACTGAATGATCGCACTAGGATGCGATGTCACATATGCCTTTTGTAGAAGTAGCAGATGAATCTACCTCATTCGCCACCAGTAACAGAACGTACCACAGCATTGTGTGCGTGAAAAGAGGTAGGGGGAGTGATGACTTTTTTTTGTCCCCAGAACTGGGACCCGAAACGTTTAGCCCGCCCCCCTCCCCCCCCCCCCCCCCTCCCCAGCCTTTCCATGTTTTCCCGGCCGAGATATGCATGATTCATTATTCCGCTCCAACTTTCCCGGAAGGCTGACATCCGATATCTGCAGTGCAGCCCAAGCGCGCTAAAGCGGATGCTTAGCAGTAGTGGAGATTGGTCACCCATATGTCAACGCGTGCTAAGGTATAAAGAAGAAAATCAGCTGCTATAGCAAGGAAACGATTCCGCGGGAGTCACGTGCCAGAACAGATGAGTCACTAGAGTTTTGTCAATGTTTATTTCGTCCATTGTTTTGTGCAAACCATGTTGCGGCAGTATTTGAGGAAATGCATTAAAAAATTGTCCAATATAATTGATTTCCCCACTTAGCAAATATAATTATTATTTGGGGAAAGATGCTGCTGGTAAACGCTACTGGATTACCCTAAGGAGACTTATCAGTGTTGAAAATTAAGCGCGAACCATAAATTATGGACAAGAAAGAAGGACACCTGTATAATTTTCAACAATGTGTCTTCACCAACTAGCTCGACTCTCAATATTACTTGAGTTTGGTCAGTAGAAACTCTATTGAGTTTCAATTGCACGAAGTCGTTTGATATTCTGTTGAGTTTTGTCTATTGAAACCTGGTTGAGTTTTTATTGGCTACACTCAATAGCAATGTCAATGTAGAATAAAAAAGCATAAAATTAACCTAGTAGACTTAGTTCCGCAGACACAGTGCGCAGCGCTGAAAAAAATAGCCCTTCAAAGTGTATGCTTCAGCCTGATGAATTTGGTCAATTGGTTCTCCAAAGTGTTTCGATAGACTGGTGTCAATTCGTTTTGTATTGCGTTTTATCAATACAAGTCCTTTTGAGTTTCTAATGACACATCTCAATAGCCAATTGACTTTGAATTAAGTTTCTGTTGACTCAATAAAGACTCAACAGGAACTGAATTGAAACTCAAAATCCATTTTTGTAAGGGGAATGCCGGGAAAGCGCAAGAAGAGACGCCTCACCTTCTTCACCTTGAAAGTGGCTGTCTCGGCGCGCTCACTGTCTCTGGTCTGTTTTTGTTCTTTGCTGTTTGCTTTATGGACACAGCGCTGACACCCTTTTGTGGAGTGACCCGTAGGTTTTGCTGACATGCTCCACCTGCTACTCGCGCAATATATTACTTCTTTCCGGGACTCACACGTATTCCTGCGCTTCCTTGGCACCACAATATTTTTATTGGCGTACCGGCTGGTTCTCTCTGGGTTACTGTAACCTTCACCAAACATCTACAAATGCAGAACGTCGCCGCTGTCCTGTATGCAACATGTACTCTCATGTACCGTTGTCCTAATACCGTATGGCCAAAAAACAAAAAAAAAAAAAACTCCAGCGTTCGCAGTAATCGTGGCCACACTTGGTGCGAACGCGAAAGACATCACTGCGTACGCCCCTCCAAGATAATGTCAAATGCTCGTCAATTCCAAAAAGAATGGACGGAGCTAACACTTATAGCAAAAATGGTGGAGTAAAGGTCGTTGCGGCTGCGAAGAAGAAGCAAATAGGCTGCAATCGTGGACTTAATCCTTCGTGATGGTTGAGAAGGTTGCATACACCTTCGCTACTTTCAAGTCAAGTGGGCTATCGTAAAAACCAACCCAACGTACGCTCTCAATAAATGAACGCGGGAGCTGCCGGTTCTGTGCACAGATTTTGCCTGAAATGTACCTGTAATTTTCTTTGCGCTAAATAATAGGGACATGTACGACAAGAGCCAGCGGTTCTGTAGTTTCGAATGGTTATGACTATAAAAAGCACTTGTTCAAGTAGGCTTTTAACTCTTGGCCGGTGGGACGCGGAGAGAGCTTACCAGGCGGACTAAGTTTCTCCTAACCCGCCCTTACCGATGCGTTGTGGGCTGCCCAGCAAAAGTGGAGCTGACGGAGAACGGCCTTCACACACCTTATTTCATTTCACGATCCGCACCGCACTTGTGTCTGTTCCTCAATATTAACTTCACACCGGTATGGAGCGGAGGAAAGGTAGCGCAATTAGTGCCACCGCATTTCCGAACGCAATGCTGGCAGTAGACACGGCAACCACTACGCAGAAGTGTGAAAGTTTACGGCAGCGCGTTCGAGCGATAACACATCACAAGCCAAATTCATCCGGTAGCTCCGAAGGGTGCTTGCTGTTGCCCGTGCGATCTGCCTCTCGCCTCGCTTGTGTTAGCGGCAATGCTTCCGGGATCGGAGGATGGGAGCGCAACGCTAGGCCAAAATCTCGTACAGCGCCTTGGGCGATGGCGCCCTAACTCCACTGGCAGCCAAATAGCACCCCTAAGTGCTACCACGAGTCTGGAGTGAGTGTACGTATGTGTATGAACTGCCAGGATTTAGTGCGGCGGAGGAGCTCGAGGGAAGGAGGATTAGGAGGTTGGTTTTCGAATGTTGGTCGCTCGATGTCATGCTCCCTTATATTGTTTGTTGGCTCCATGCCATGACCAAGGAGGCTGGCTTGGACTTATATGATCTGTCGGCCGAAGAAACGAGAAGTGCTTTTAAATGCTTGGATGGCAATGTGCCCGCCTGAACCGCCCAGCCACAACCAACCGAGCCGGCCGAGAGCAACACAACCACTCCAGCTTGGCTACCTATCCTGGCCTTGCGAGCAAGATATTTCGAACATCCTGCAAGCGCGCCTGCTTAGCTAGGCGCGGTTCAGGCAAGCGCCTTTCCACTCCCGAGGATGGCGATCGGGGCCATGCTGTATTCTGTGCTCTCGCGCTAACCTAGCGTGAAGTAAACACGGCTCCTGTCTCAAGAAGTTCTCATTAATGGCCCGTGCTCCCCCGGGCTGAAACATAACAAGGGTAGGGCCAACTGATGCACGCTTTACGGGTTGTTTATCAGAGCGGCTCGCGGCGAATGGTAGTCACAAGGAATAACTGTGTACCTTTCACCGGCGACAATGTTCGAACCGGGCGCGGGCACGCTTTTCCTATAGCAGCATCTGCGCGCGGAAGACAAGAAGCTCAGAAGCTCTCCCCCACTTGCAGTACATCTTGTTCATTTTCCCGCTTCCTGCCGGGAATATTGCTTGGAGAAGCTCGTTCGTTCTCCGTAGAAGATTACAAATTCCGCCAATTGCGCACCATTGTAAAACATGCCTTTACCGAAAAGATATCGAAAGCATGAAGAAAGTGTCCTGTCTCGCAATCCATCAAAGCCGTAGTCTGTGTTTTTTCAAATACGGCGAGCTCCTCGAAAGTTATGCTTTGCATTTATTTCCCGTGCTGAACCACTTATGAACTGTGTGCGTTAGGAAAACATTTATAGATACTTCCCTAATGAGCTGTGTCTGTTCACAACTTTTGCGACGCCAGGAGTCGTTGCCCCGAAAAGCGCACAGGGCGTCGTTACGTGTGGTCACGCGTCTAGAATTTTGTCTTATTAAACGACTGTTAATTGCGAGAATAGAGGATTTAGATCTTCGCCGCTGTGATATGCCGATTCAGGCCAACTTATTGAGGAGCCTAAGGAGCTTAAGAGGGTTCAACGCTGGTCGACCATTATCGAGCTGCCGTAGACACTTGAGTCACGGTCCGGTGGTTAAAGAGAAGGTCCCTTTCACCCCGAGTAGTCCGAGTGGCGCTGGGTACCACCCAGCAGAGCAGGAAACAAAAATACCTTAACATGAATACCACAGAAAGTGGAGGGGAAAATAGCCCCGCCAGTAGCGTAGTGGTGATCGCACCAGACCGGTATTCTGGAGGTCGTGGGTTCGAATCCCACCCCGCGAGCATTTTCTCCTCTTTCTTTAAATTTTTTTCTCTGTTTCAATGACCTACCACATTCTCTCTTTTGCTTTCCGAGGTTTTCTTGGCTGCCAATCCTTATTTCTGTCTTATTTCAACGAGTCCCTCATTACCTATTGTTGGCAAACGTTGGCAACAATCGTGGTGTCTACCTTGTTCGATGTTTTCTTGTGTTCTCTACCATCTTCTAGGTTTTATTGCTCCCTATATATATACATTATATATATATATATTATATATATATATATATATATATATATATATATATATATAATATATATATATATATATATATATATATATATATATATATAAGAGAAGAAAAACTTCGAACAAGGTAAAAGCACGATTGTGGCCTACGTTTCAGCAAGAGAACTTGCTTTCCTCAGGCCCTGAGGAAAGCAAGTTTTCGTTGCTGAAACGTAGGCCACAATCGTGCTTTTACCTTGTTCGAAGTTTTTCTTCTCTTGTGTTCTCTACTATCTTCAAAGTTCTACTATATATATATATATATATATATATATATATATATATAGCGAGTCAGAATCGGAAATGAGGGGCTCGTTGAAAATACGACAGAAATAAAGGTTGGCAGTCAAGAAAACCTCGGAAATGAAAGGGGAGGATGTATCCGAACCCACGACCTCCAGAATACCGGTCTGGTGCGATAACCACTACGCTACCGGCGGGGCGATTTTCCCCTCCACTTTCTGGGGTATTTATGTTACGTATTTTTGTTTCCTGCGCTTGGGGTGGTAGCCAGCGCCACTCGGACTACTCGGGGTTAAGGGGACCTTCTTTTTAACCCCCGGGTCGTGCCTCGAGAGTCTACGACATGTCGAGAGGCGTCGACCAGCTTTGAACCCTCTTAAGCTCCCTATGGCACCAAGACTGCCAGAACAGAGGCCCTCGCTATGCATGTAGCGAATTAGAATAGGAAATGAGGGGCTCGTTGAAAATAAGACAGAAATAAGGTTTGGCAGTCAAGAAAACCTCGGAAAGAAAAGAGGAGGACGTGGTAGGTCATTGAAACAAATAAAGAATTTGGAAAAAATGTGGTCTCAAAAAACTCCCAAGCATTTCCCCGAGGGTGAACATGGTTAAGTGCGAATGCACGGGGTGATGCTATGAGGGGGAGTAAAGTTAAAATCCGTTGGCATTCGCCCGTGAGCGCGCGCGAGCCGACCCACGGAGGTCTGGCAGTTTATCGCTGCATATATAGGGGGGTACGCCGCGCCGAGCGCGCCGAGCCAGGTGGCTGAGAGAGGAGGCGAGCGCAAGGGGAGAGGGACAGCGGCGCACGGCAGCTGCAGCCGAGCGAGGGGGAGAGGAGAGAGTGTGACGTCACGGTGGAGAGAGAGGCGCGCGGCAGCTGCTGGGGAGAGGAGGCGCGCTGTGACGTCATACCATGACGTCACGGCGCGAGGAGCGGTGCGGGGAGCGGCGCGCACCCGCGCAGCCACGGCGAGGAGGCGGACCGAGCGCGGTCACGTGGTGAAGTGACGTCACCGCGCCGTTGCTACCGACGCTCCTCTCCGCTCCACGCCGTTGCTAGGGAGAGGAGGACTGCGGACGCCGCCGCCGCCGGCGGTGGAAGGTTTGGGGTCGCTTATAAAGTGCATTCGCACTTAAAAGCAAAAGGGCTGGCAGTTCTTGTGGACTGACAACTGCCACATCTTGGCGCGTAAGACAAGCGACAGTAAGACGTATCGCATTTCATCCGAATCTGACCTGCACGTTTTCACCTAATATCGCTCATCTCATCTCTTGCCGCTTGCCCCGCGCAACTGCGCGCCCAAAACTTCAATGTCGCTGTTATCTCCAGACAACTTTAATCATATTCTACCAAAAAATAATTTTTCATTGATTCCCTTCAACGCGCGAAGCTTACGAAAAAATAATGATGATATCAATAACTTTATCATGTCCCTCGACCACCATTTCTCAGCAATATGCATTTCTGAAACGTGGCTTTCTGATAGCGATAATAACTTGCATGGATTTTCATCTTATCAGGCTGAATACTGTCATCGATCCTCGGATAGCTACGGAGGGGCTGCCATTTTCCTTGATCCCACCGTCGTTTACACCCGCAGGCATGATCTATCTTTGAATATTAGCAACTGCGAAGCTGTTTGGTTAGAAATAGAAGATCCTTTACTTGCACATAATCGTAAAAATTTCGTTCTTGGCTCAGTCTATCGTTCCCCGTATCTTCCGTTCCGGAATTTCTTCATGCTCTCGATACCATTCTTAACAAGCTATCATTCGAAAATAAGAACGTTTTGATATTAGGTGACATAAACATTAACCTTCTCGATGCAAGTGCTAAAGTATATACTGACTACACTGATTGCTTCTCTGGCTATGGACTCGAATCCCTGATTAACACCTACACAAGATGCAGCCCTAGGGGATCTCAAACACTTCTAGATCATGCATTATCTAATCTAACCCTGACTCCAGTATCTGGCGTATTGTGCACTGACATAACTGACCATTATCCCATTTTTGTTTCATTAGATCATTCAGCTTCACTTCCTGATAAACCCTTTTTTACTTCTGTTTTTTCTAAACATATATTTACTGATACCATTCTCAGTACTGACTGGTCTGGTGTTAATACCGCTGTTGACCCTGTGAAGGCTCTCGATGAATTCTGTATATTGTTTTTGAAGGCTGTATCGTTGAGCACAACAACTGTTAAATGTAAAAAACAGTTCAAACACGCATGCAACCTTTGGATGACGAATACCTTACTGACCAGTTTACGTAAAAAAGATAACCTTTATCGGAAAACAAAACGTCAACCTTTTAACACTGCTTTAGCCCAACGTTATGAAAAATATACTAATACTCTCAGTCATCTACTTAGCTTGCTAAAAGGCAATATTATGAAACCGAATTTACGAATAATAGTCATAACCCCCACAAACAATGGAAATTAATCGGTGAATTTTTAAATACAGTGTCCTCGCGTAATAATTTTCACAAAATTAACTTTCACGGGACCGTCTTTCTTCAGCCATCCGACGTTGCTAATGCTTTCAGCAACTTTTTCTCGTTATCAACCCCAAGCATTACCACTACTGATCAGCACTCCCTAACCCGCTCCCCACACTCGTTTTATCTGTACCCCGTTACTGCCAATGAAGTGTACCTAACGATTTGTAACCTCAAAAATACCAGTCCCGGTTTGGATAACATTTCGATGAGTCATTTGAAACTTTTTGCTCATATCGTTTCGGAAACAATAAGTATCATCACTAATACTATTTTTAAGTCTGGCATTTTTCCTAAAAGCTTAAAGATGGCCAAGGTTGTTCCAGTATTTAAGAAAGGTATTGAGGAGTTAATTAACAACTATAGACCAATTTCAATCCTTTTCCAGTTTGAGCAAGATCATCGAACAGTTACTTGTAAAACGCTTAACTAACTATATAAGAAAATTTAACATAATAGATAATTCACAATTGGGTTTTGGTGCGGGAAGTTCCACTAGCTTGGCTTTACTAACCTTAACCGATTTTATTAAAAAAATTATTGATTGTGGTAACTATGTTGGCTCAGTATTCTTAGACTTCACAAAAGCTTTCGATACCAT
This sequence comes from Haemaphysalis longicornis, assembly GCA_013339765.2. Lineage (NCBI taxonomy): Eukaryota > Metazoa > Arthropoda > Arachnida > Ixodida > Ixodidae > Haemaphysalis > Haemaphysalis longicornis. The sequence continues at coordinate 144,376,067 of CM023449.1, read as the reverse complement.
CAATCACAAAATTTTTTTCATGAAACTAGCTTTCATGCACAGTCACATCAACTATGGAATCCACTGCTTGGGGTAACACATATCACATCCACCTATCATCCATTCCGCACATTCAAAATCAAGCTATCCGTATCATTACTAGCAGCCCCCGCCATTCAAGTGCATCACCTCTACTCCGAGAAAATTCTGTTTTATCGGTCACAGCATTGTTTGATTATAACTTAGGTATTTATTTTTTCAAACTACTCAACAACCAATTATGTTTTGAACTTGTTGACGTAGGTAGTTTAGTGAATCATAACACTACTAGATTTGCCTTGAATAATAACTTGTTGTTACCTAAGGTAAAAACTAATTATGGCCAGCAAACATTTCATTTTGCCGCCATTAATCAATGGAACCGCCTACCACTTAATATTAAATCACGTTCTATCACAGCCTTTAAAATATCTAAAAATCTTCTTCTAACCTGATATGTTTCCTAAATTCTCTGTTGTGCTGGTTTGACTTTCGTCATTTGTTTGCACAGTAGTTTTTTGTGTACTTTTGTAAACTGTTAGTATTTAATTGTGTATAATGATAATTTGTTTTTGAATGCCGTTTTTATGTACATAGCTTAATATTTTAGTAAATTCCATATGAAAACCATGCACTACATATTCTTGCTTATTTGTTTTCTTGTTTTTTACGTATTTGTTTTCTTGTTTTTTGCACTTGTTTTTGCTTCCACTGCTGCTTCTGAAACGTTTTTTGTGTACTTCATCATCGAGGGTCCCAGTGCAGTCTCTGACTTCGGGACCCTTGTCCGTAAACTTCCTTTGTAACCGTTTACTTTCTATGAATAAACTTCAACTTCAACTTCAAAGAAAAAATGCCCGCCAGGTGGGATCCAAACCCACGACCTCCATAATACCGGTTTGGTGTGATAACCACTACGCTACCGGCGGGGCGATTTTCCCCTCCACTTTCTGGGGTATTTATGTTAAGGTAATTTGTTTGCCTGTGCTTGGGGGCGGTAGCCAGCGCCACTCGGACTACTCAAGGTCAAGGGGACCTTCTTTTTAACCCCCGGGCCGTGACTCCAGTGTGTTTCACACGTCGAGAGTGGTCGACCAGCGTTAAACCCTCTGAAGCTTCCTATGGCACACAAGTGTATGATATATATATATATATATATATATATATATATATAGACAGTGAGAGAGAGAGAGAGAGAGAGAGAGAGAGAGGACGCAAACATTCTGAACCTGCATCCGTGAAACTTGTCCCTTCATCTGAATCTGTTGACCACTATCCTTAAGCCGCGTTCCCACTCTTCCCTGACATCTCCTCCTTTGCGAACATTCCGTTTTGGGGTTGTTCTCGATTTTCTGTATCACGCGTCAGGCTGCACTGAAATGCGTGTCCTTTATTTGTGCCGTACCAGTAAGTACGTCACACTAACATCTGTCCATACCGCATCGAGCGAACCTCCGCAGAGCTGTTTCAGCTTGTAGTGCAGCCAACCAGCGTTACCGGAAAAAAAAAAGAATTGGCGCATCTTGCACTAGTAGTGGTGCAATGCTGAAAAAACAGCCCAGCTGGCGGCCCTTCCCCGTCGTCGGAGACGCGGCTGTTGCACCTCACACGCATTTCCGAACTTGCCACTGAAAGTTCCCGATGACAGGCAGGTCCGCATCATTTTCTTCGCAGGCTTTCACATCCCTTCCAAAGTGCAGCGCGGTAGCGGGCGCTAGAAATCGCGGAAACCGGCTTCGCGAACTCGCCGTCGGAGCGTCCTACTTCTCGGCGCGAAGACATGTGAACTGGAGAACAAACGCTGGGCAGAGTGTTCTCGAAGGTCGAGCTGGCCGACGCTGGGCGCTCCTCACTAGACCCGCGCTCCCGTGCGCTTGGTATTATCTCTCGGTAATTTTTTCAGAGAAGCCGGACGGTGGAACGCCAAGATTAAACAGCTCAGATTTTAAAATTTACTCTGTAGTGCCTGCAGAAATACCTGCGAGGTCGCCAAGTGCACGTCTTCTTCCGTGGACGTTCTCGCGTATTTTTTTTTCTCGGTGGGTGTTCTCATCGCTCTAAGAGGGCGAGGGTGTGGGCACAATGCTATTGAATGCTAGTGTGGTCACATCGCAACGACTGGACTGAGCAACGTTCTCGGAGATAGCAGAATTTTTTAAACTGGGAAACAGCGCTTTAAACGAGGACAGCGAAGAAAAAGACACAGACACTAGCGCTAGCGTCTGTGTCTTCTTCTTTGCTGTCCTCGTTTAAAGCGCTGTTTCCCAGTTTAAATATGAACCAACTAGCCCAAACCCAAACTTTAGTTAGATAGCAGAATTTGGATTTCTGTGGTAGCGGCTCAAGGAAGTCAGCCATAGGGTGCTGTTTTTTACCTCTATCCTTCTCCAATGGCACAGCCTGTGCAGCTCATAATGCGTGTGTAGTACTGGCGTACACAGATTAAATCGTCGAAGTGAGCAGCCAGCGTGACGGGCGCTGCAGGTGGGTTGATGCGAATGGGGGGATACGAGCGCGCACTGCCTTCATTTTCGCTCTGGTGTCATTCCAGTGAGAGCGCCGAGCTATTCTCGGAACCCAATGATTTTGTAATTGCTTCCCAGTGCGAACTGGTAATCATTGCGTTTCAGAGTGAAGAGCATTCGAGCGCGCAAAAGCGCTCGTTGTGAGAGCCGAAATCGGAGGAGACCCGGAAAGACCGCGTCCAGTTATTATTTTCCTCTTTCGTTGCTTCTTTTACGAGCCTGGATGTAAAGAAAATTGGAAGGGGTAGGAGAGACACTAAGCAGTAGTTTGAGGCTTTCCCAAATCGCAACCTCTCTTGCTAGAGTACCCCCGAGAATAAAAAACAAAACTACAAAAAAATTGTGCGTCTGGGCAGGAGAGACCGAGTGCACTTTTCCGCTTTGGCGCTTTTTTATATTTTCTGCGCGTTTATTCTGTATATTTAGCTCAAGACGTGGCTCACAGATAGCAGCAGTCGTCGACAGAAACCGCACTTCCTGCAGAGATCGGTTCATTTGCCGCTTTTGCTGAGATAACCACGGGCAGCAGCAAACGTTTCTACGCCAAACCTGCGACGGCGTGTTGTCTGCGACTGGCGCGAATCTCGGGCTCGTGGTTTAAAGAACACCGGGAAGCTGGCCCGCCGTATTTTGACGTTTGTAAGGCGAAACCTGATCTAGCGCAGCAGCTCCGTCCGACCTCTTGATAGTAAACACAGGCGAAAAGCCGCAGACTGGTTCTTGCCGGCGCGGTCACGAAAATATATCGGGCTTCATCTTAGCGCCGGAGGTTTCACCGTAGCCGTTTTACGGAAGCCGCTTTACCGAGGGTTCGTATTTAATAATTTTGTCTCAGTTCCTTCTTGTTATGAAAATGCAGGAAGATCGCACTAACTCGTAAGACTTGAAGGTAGCGAAGCTGTACGTAACCTTCACGACCATCACAAGGTTTAAGTGCACGATCGCAGCCGATTTGCTTCTTCGCTGCCGCAACGACCTTTACTCTGTCACTGTTGCAGTAAGTGTACCCTTCCTTCATTTTTTGTAAGTGATGATGATTGGACATCGGAGGGGCGTATGCTATACGTGTCTTAATCGTTCTGAGTAAGTGTGGCCATGATTACGGCGAACGCTGGAGTCTTTCACCTCTCGAGCAAATGTTACCACGATTACGACGAACGCTGGAGTTTTTTTGGTTTCGGCCAATCTTGGCCAATCTCCCTAATAAGGGAATGCTTGGCCCTAAAAACGTGTGCCGGGGACGCTTGGCGGTCGCCGCGAGGCACGCACACAAGGAGCGCTCAGCATTTTCTTGATTTGATGCAGCACTAAACAGGTAAACAGGTCCCCTGTTTACAAAAATCGCTGTTCTTTCCGTATCCTGTTATGAACAGGTGGAAGTGTTTATTGAAGCTTGTTCTCACTGCAACCCTCCCTCTTGACTGCAGCCTGTCGACGCATCGCAGCTTAGTAGTTAATTTTTTACCACGGCTTTCCTTTCACACGATTTCGTTAGCTAAGTTGCTTCCCCGACCCTACATACGTCCAGTATTCCTTGCCGCTAGTGTGTCCAGCAAGAGGAACGCAACTTGACAGCTGGAATTTTTATTCTTTAATTTATGCATCCTATTTACTTTATCCGCACTACGTCGGCTTGCTAGGCCTTACGGAGCCGTCTCATGTCATTCACAACGGCTTTCTTGAGACGTGGAGATAACAAAAAAGCCACCATAACGCAGGTTAGGTCACCTTGATCATTCTCTCCCTCTGTTGCTCTTATGTTTGTCTGCTTTGCTGAGCCCAAGCGGTGCACGTTATTTCAGCCCACAAACTCTCATCTATATTAGTTCCGGCAGACGCGTGTTTTTACCATATCCTCCATTCTCCGGAATCACAACTTCCCAACCGGAGATGTGACGGAGGACCCAATTGGAAGATAACGATCGTATTTAAAAAAAATTTGTGCGTTTTCCTCGTATTTACGCCGTTCTCCGCTTTCAACAGTAGGGATCGCCTTTTACTTGCAAAACTTTTTTATCTTGGAGGATACGCCAACATCGAACTCCGCAGAGAGGTCGGACAGAGGTAATGCGAAGCAGATGAGAGTTCGCTTGTAGAACATGCCGATGTTGGAGCTCAAACTATTTTCTTCTGTAAACCCCGTAGATTCATAGGACAAATCTTCGCAAAATTCTTAGCAAGAAGCTAGTGCTCAGTCACGTGTTGCAATGAAAACCTTCCGAGCACGTGGTGAACGCTCGCAACGTGTGCAAATTATGTCTCTAAAAAATTCAGTGCCCTGCCACTATGCCACAAGGGATCTCTAGGGGACCTGGGCGCAGTCTATGAATTGCATTAAACAAGCACGTCATTTGTAACATGCGATTGGACGTACTTCCTAGCTTATTATCTGAATGAATATGGGCTGACTAGAAAAGTATTCTACCGGCCTGTCCGCTTCCTACGAGAAAGAAGAGGGCCGCTGAGATACAGCCTAGATATCAATTGTTTTAAATGTATATAGTGCCGAGGTGACAGTTTCAGGCAGTAAACAAAAGTAGTGTGCGTTGCCAGCATGCGTGAGTAATAAAACAAACTTCCATTGAATGGTACGATTTCTTCATGCTTAGCACTTATACGGCAACATGCAGTCATTGTGTACGTGCACCTGATTTTACAACCCCTGGAACAGACTGGAATCAAAATGCGGAGTTTTGAAAGCAGCATAATTAATTATAAACCGCTGTAGAAAAATGCGCAGCAAAGAACAGTTAAAAGGACCCTTTTTGGAGTCATGTGTTTGAACGGCTCGGGCACTGGTATTTTTGTATTTTGGGTCAAAAAATTGTTTTCGGCGCGCATTGTTTTCTTTGCTATCGGAAAAAATCAAGCCTAAAACCACTTTCAATTAAAAAACGGGATCTGTAACACATGTATTTTTTTTTGCTCCAGGTATGTCAACTATTTTTTTGATGTACGGCACCTGATGTGGCGGCCTGGAAATGTTTGACCAATATAAATTTCGCGTATCCGAATATTTATAACTTTTCGCCGTCTGGTTAAATCGAGGGACAGACAGACAAACAGACAGTAAACAAGCTTTTGGGACTTGCATGCAGCACGAACGGCCTTCAAAGTTGCCCGTATACCCTATAGAATTCGGTTGTGAGGTGTGTAAAAAATGGGATCACGTAGGGATAGCAATGCTTATTTTGGGAGATTACTGGACTTGCATTGAAGCTAAGCCTTCTGTATCGACGACTTTCAACTTGTCACGGTGCGCTCAGGCGACTGAGAGGTGAAACCAAGTTTATTTACTAGGTCTGCTTGTCGATTGTCGATCAGCGTTGAATGCGAGTGCCATCTCCCCTTCATCGTCTGGGCTGTAGCTCACTGGGAGATTTGCTATAACGCAGGTCCCGCCATTACTGAGCCACAGTATTCAAGTAAGCCTATCGCGTACAAGAAAGTGTATGACTGCTGAATCTTACCGGTACACACCTAAGGGGCAGAAACTTGAAGGCTCACTAAGAAGGTTCAACTTAAATTGATAACGACTCAGCGGGCAATCGAGCGGAAGGTGATAGGTGTAACATTAAGGGACAAGAAGAGAGCGGAGTCGGTCAGGGAACAAACGCGTGTTAAGGACATATTAGTAAAAAATTAAGAAGAAATTGACGTGGGCAGGGCATGTAATTCAAAGGCAAGGTAACCGCTGGTCATTAAGGGTAACAGAGTGGATCCCTAGTAAAGGCACGCGCTGCAGGGGCGGCGGAAAGTTAGATGGGCAGATGACATCAAGTTTGCGGGGATAAATTGGTCGCAGTTAGCACAGGAACGGGGTAATTGGAGATTAATGGGAGAGGTTTTTGCCCTGCAGTGGGCGTAAACAGGCTGGTGATGATGATGATGATGATGATGATGATCGCGTAACAATATTGATGTCTAGGCGCGCCAGAAGGGTTTGGAACTTGCATAGCCTTGCATGACTTGCAAGATGCAGAAGATGGATCCCGTCGTGGACACCTGATTTTCATGGCATCACTGAATTACTTCGGGAAACATTTGAACCGGTATAAAATACAGGCGGCATTGGTATCAGAGACGATAAACACCACCTTTAGTTCTAAGCTGTGTTTATCGTTCACGTCGCCTCTGCTTCTCGTTACGACTCGTTATTTTCAAACTAATTTGGTAATCGTTCACGTCGCCTCTGCTTCTTGTTACGACTCGTTATTTTCAAACTCATTAGGTAGTGTTCCCTTTGCGAGGGCCGTTTTGAAAGCATTACATCTGTTGAAGACTTTCTCGCTGCCATCAGGAAGGCAAATACATGACTCATCGAATTCGCCAACGCTATAGCGGTATGTTCGAAATGGAATACTATAGGCCAATAATAAATAATAAATAGGCTAATTGCAACCCCCCCCCCCCAGTAGAAGAAATGTTTCAGCCTACAAACTGCTGCCCGCATTGCTCCAGTTATTTCGTAAATCGCGCAATCCACACATGCTGCTGGTAACACGGCGAAATCGTCTACGTTGGCCAGGCAGAGGGGAAATGGGGCAGATGTACATCTGGCACTCGTGTGCAAAAACGTGTGTACTGTTTTCTGAAAAAATCTGGAATCCTTAAACGCAATTATTGCTTCAAAAATCGCGAAAAAATGTGGACACGGACGAAGCGACGACAGACACACACACCGCAAACATCCAACTAAATTTTATTGCGACACTCTGCAAAAAGTGCGTATCACAAAGACCGACTTCACATGTGTGAATGCAAAAGTTTAAGCGGCCGCAGATGCTGCGGCCACGGCCAATTCCTCTCGGAGAGCGCAGCTCGGCTTCCGTAGTTTCACGTGTAAGCTGCGTCCTGCCAAGGGACACAATCTTGGAATAGTCCAAGATAGGGGTTAAAGATAACGGAAGTCCAGGAGATTTCAATGCTAGGAAATTAGTGCGTGAGTTCCCCCTCGCTGGCGCTCTTGCCCAAGACACCGAGCGCATGCCTCAGGCTAGGCAGGACCCAGCATTTGCCGCATCTTTGGACACATTTCTGTCGCTGAAATGCTGTTACACGCGTTGTCTTTCATTCGCATTCGAAACGACATCAGTTGCGCGCCGCCGCAGAGCAGGGAGGACAAGGTAAGCCTACCAGAGTTCACCGACTGAAACGCATAAACAACAAAATGGCCGTGCCCATGAACCGTCGTATGATGATCACGGCGGCGGCCCGAAAGAATTCGAGAAAAGAGTGCGGATACCGTGTACACTTATCTAATGACGCTAGCCGAGCGCGAGCTACAAGCCCGCCGAGTGGACGAGAAATATTTCATACCCTACTCCATCCCCATTTGTAGTGGCTTAGAAAGCCCTTGTTGGATGTCCACTTTCGCAGGGCGGGATGGCAAGCAATTTTTTTTTTGCATTACAGACGCTAAGAGATCTGTTTCCTTGTTCTCATCAGTTGTTCGTGATGTTACGTGGAAATTTATGTCCGCGAATTTTCGCACAAAATCGAAACCTTCTGGCCGGCTCTCGGCTGACTTGAACGTAGAAAACGGCATTTGCATCAACTATATAAGTAATAGGAGTGTAAGTACTGGCACTTTAGTTATTCCGTATGCATAATAGTTGATAAAAAGATTCTTGCACGCGTCGAAAAGTATCATGACGGACGACTTGAACCGGACTTTAAAAGGGAGCCATCACCATCATTGGCTTTACGTGCGGGCTCACACAAAAGATAAGGATAGCACTATTGTTCGCAAAACTAATAGTAACATATGCAGCTCAGTCGCAGGAAGTGTGGGAGCTTATTACACAGAATTTCATCTGCAGTCCGACGGAACTTATACGAGCATCGGTTTTGTAGATAGCTATGATTGCTTTCCGGGCGGACGTGTTAAGGAAGAGAATGTAGCCGATGCGCTGGACGAAGTGAAACCAGAAATAGCTGGTTGTAATGGGATTTCCAGTTTTATTATCAAACGCTGCGCAGATATTTTGGTCCCCGCATTGGTTCATATGTTCACGTTGTATTTTCTGACTGCGCCATTTCCTTGTCAATGGAAAAAGTCACTGGTTGTTCTAATTCATAAAACTAGAAGCTCGTGTGATAGAAACTATTCTGGTCACTGCCCCCTTATATGGTCTTTCAAAAATCTTTAAGATTGTCGTGTACGTTGGCTTGTTGTTTTACTGAAACGAAAGATTTCCCCCTTGAAACACGGCTTTCTAAAGGACAGGTCCATTGAAATAATATGTGCTTTTTTCGGCTACAGCGTTTTCGTTGGGTTTCACAAAGGTCAAGAGACACAATGTATCTTGACTAGACAGCGGCATTCGCTATAGTTTTACACCAATTGCTTTAGTTAAAAATCGATGGCCTATAACGAACCTACTGCTCCTGCTTTTGAAGCTATTCCGGAAGCAGCCCTAACCAAGTGCAACATTTACAATCTGTTTCTAAATCATATTTTTTGCTATCTGGTCTTCCGAGGGCTCTAACATTGGGTCTTTCGCTAGTTTTTAATATCCACTAATGATCTGCCGTTGCATGCACGGCACTCGATACATTTATTGTTTGCCGATGACCTTCAAAGTGTTCCCCAAAATACACAGCGTACAGGACACCTATTCGATCAAACATTGGTGCACCAATCAATCCACACTGTGAAGGTGGTTGGACGGGGAAGCTGTAAACGACGCCCACAACGATTATCCATGCGGCGTCACTTGAATTCACACGCGTGGCACCCGCTCATTGTTACCCCCCAATCACGCTCTTCGTCTCCCTGTCTCGCCCCTCTCTTGATGAATTTAACGAGGGCATGTACAATGCAATTCAAATTTCCAGCCTTCGCAGTGCTCGCTTTCCCCCGCCCTCGAACGACGCGAGCGGGGACTCTGTTCTTCTTTTCCTTGCTTTCATGTCGCACGTACCAGCACCTTATCGCGCAGTTTGGAACGAGCCGTTTCTAGCGGCCACTTTTAGCGTCTTTTGAGTGGTGAGGAGGAGGAGGGCGACACGCCGTCATCTCTCTCATTGCTTCCCGCTTACTCTTGTTTCGTGCGCCGCCTCACTCTTGTGTCATGCGCCGCCTCCCTTTTCCCAGACGCTGAATCCAAACCACCGTCTCTCCCCTCCGTCTTCCCCGTCTCCACGTCTGGACGTAGCTGAGTGGGCAAGACGGTGGGCTCTTGCTCCTCTTCTCTATGCGGACCAAAGTTCGATCGCTGGCGGTACCAGTAGTTTGTTTTTGTACCGATGGTGTAGCCGGTGGTTAGTAGCACCTTGGGATGTTTCTTTGTGCAGCCAGTAGTAGCCTGGGAGTTTTCTGCTGACGTGGGCACGAAAATTTTTCTTGGCTGGTTAGAGGTATACCGCTGGCAGTAAAATGAGGAACTGTATTGAATTAAAAAAAGGGAGTTCCCCCAATCAGCAGGAAAAGCAATTAGTTAATTAGCAGATACACCGCGAGTGCCTTTCACGGGACCTTGGGGTCTAGCTGGACTGACAACTGGAGTGCTCCACTCACATGCGTCCGCCGTTGTTAATCACGCAGGTAAATTTCGTGGTATCGCTTCAAGTCTAACAGATACATTTCGTCGCCCGCATGTCTTCATACTGTTCACTGCGCAATGACGAAGTCCCGTCTGAGTTCGCCCATGTCATCCGGGACAATTTGCCATTTTGTGCAAGCGACTCAATCGAAAATGTTCAGCGTACGTTTATTTCTCACGTGTATAATTGATGCATTGGTTGTCGCTGTTTTTAAAGCTATTAGTCTAAAGTTTAGTTAAACTGATCCAGGCCTCGTGTGTTTACACCAGAGCAGGCTAATGCGAGTTATGAACTTTCTCTAGAATGGTGCGCGCTGCAATATTGGTTATGATGAAGCAGTGACGTATATAGAATTCTGAGTGCTATCTGACAAAGCGTCGAACTCTTTGCTCACCTTCTATCATTGACATTCGATTACCCTGTCCAATGAGGCGTCTACATCAAGCTTTCGGTGTTTCAAATGACATGTCTTGCTGATATGTTGAATTTTAGCAGTTTGTTCCTCCATGCACTCTGTTTTCCATTCTCTGATAGCACCAACTACCCCTTCGCTCTGTGAATCTGTGTTCCTTTTTTCCTGTCTTTTCTCCCACGCTTTTCTCTTGTATTATTACCCGTGTTATATAAGGCATGGTGTAATGTACCTCAGGCCACAGGCCACAGGCACCAAATAAAGCACCCTCTCTTTAACGGCGCACTAAGCTACTGTGCTGCCGGTTCCCTTCTGGTTTTCGTCCGTATACCTACGTATCTATATTTTGAATGATGCTGTTACTCATACAAAAAACAATGCTAATTGTCTACTAGGATCCCTGTAAAGTAATTCTTTATCACTTTCTAGAAGCACTAAAATACGACTTTATAAAACCCTTGTCCGTTCTCAGCTGAGGTACGGAACCTCAATATGGGACCCGGCACATGGATATGTAGTAACCATGGCCCAAGCAGTTCAGCATCCCTTGGCTTTCTTACTCTGTCATTGAGCACCTTGTTTGACAGTTATGCAATCAAATTTGCTTCTTCCTTGTCTGGAGTTTCGCTGCAAAATCTTTTCATTCTCGTCGTTCCACAATCTTTATCCACCTACTGCTACACGATTTTTTTTTGCAATCCCCAACATCCACATCACGTCGCGTAGGTCTTACCCACAAAGTTGCACCGCTTACAGGCTAAACGAACACATTTTATATCCATTTAATTCCCTTTAATTGGTTTATTTTCATAAAATATACATAATCTTATGGTGGATTTGTCAGGAAAAAAGCGGCTCTAGGCAGCTCGACAAGCTCTAACATCCACGGACAGAGGCAGCAGCAGGCAGTGGAGCGAGAACAAAATGAAAAACAAATAAAGAAACCTTCTCAATGAACAAAATAAAAGACAGAGACAGAAGAGGGACTCGGGCTCCGCAAAAAGAACAAAAAACAACAACATCATTAGTTTTTAGCCATCGCCGTGATGGTATGGAATGGGCTTGACAGCTGGGATATTGTTTTATTTATCACGGTATTTAAAACTGGCTTGCCGGCCCAATTTTTGTTGTTATTCATACGCCTGCTCTTTCAGAAGCCCTAAATGTTTTATAACCTCCTATGTTTCGAGTTTTTGTTTTTGTTGTTCGACTTCATGTTATGCCTGCTTCGAATGATGATTGTGTTTTCGCATTGTGAATCCATTTCCAGGATACCCTCTGCATCATCCTTAGGGACCTACCTTCAATACTCTCGAAATAACAAAATCAAAGTACGGAAATCTTGGGTCTAGGCACATCAGGGCGTTGTTAATGGGGCTCACGGAAGGCGGGAGCCGTACAGCTGCTTTCGAGACGAGCTTCGAAGTGAAGCCACCGTTCACGACCTTGCCGAAGGTGCCCACTTGAACGGCAGAGGAAGTGCCGCTCCACTTTGTGAGGCGAGTCCGCACACACGCCACGATGGGGCGACGAGAGCAACGAGCATAAGATATTCTCTCTTGCCGGCATATCCGCGACCCCATCTCGTGCTCGGCGCAGTGTAAGGTCATTGCTGCTTCGCCTCTCCACACTTCCTCAGTCTGCGCGCGTCCTCACCTATCTCTCTCATCGAGACGGCCCTGCATGCCCCTTAACGCACTTGTTGGCTACAAATAGTACTGGCGAAACCTGCGTGAGAAACGGCGGCGGAAGGCAGCGTGTAATAGCCCGGAAATAACGGTACTCGGCGATGGCTAAGGGTGGCGGAAACTCCGCCGCCACGTGTTGAATTCGGCAGTGCTGGACGAAGGCCCTGTTTCCGCGCCGGGTGTATTCTCGGCGGCGCTCCAGTTAACCCGCTCCGCTGGCGAGACTTTCGGGGCGGCAACCAGTCGGCGGCGGTCTACACCGGGCCCGAGGAGCGGTCAGTGGCTGTGGGCGCTATTTCGAGGAAATCTGTCAAGGCTTCGCAAGACCGGTATCCGCGCGGCGCCCGCCATCTCGCCCGAACACGTAACGCAAATATAGCAGCCGCCGACAAAGCGGCGCCCCGTTCAACTCTCGCCGCTTCCGTTTGACGCCGCAGGAAGGAAAAGAAGGAGGAAGGCCTCACTTCGGAAACTCAAGTCCAACCCTGAGTCTGAAAAGCGCCTCGAGAGTGCAGGTTTTCGCGCGGGAGGGGGCGATTTCGAGGCAGTCGAGTAGCCGAGCAGAAGGAGACGCCGCGGACGCGGGGAGAAACACCGGCGGGAGAGTGGCCGAGTGGCCGGCGCAGAGTGAGAAAGAGTGCCCTTTTCGGCGCTGCTTACTAGCACGATGGCGTTTCTTCAGCGTCAATTGTTCGCGTCGGCCGTGGCAAGCCAGCTGGTTTGGCGAGAAGGGCTTATTAGAGACCCCGCGGCGGCGACAGAAACTGCTCTCCACCGGCGCACACTCTCCAGACCGATCCCTCTCCCTCTCGAATGGGGTCGAGCCACCCCCGCTTATAAGCATCGCGGCGCGAAGGAAACGGTCCAACTTGTCCTGTGCAAATCCATTCGGAAGCGCCGACGTCAAACGGAAACTGCTCTTCGACATGGACAGCACCGCTGTGAGTCTGGCCGCCCCGTACGGATTACGCTTGTTCTCGCTTGCAGCGCGCTCGTTCACGAAAGGTCGAGCTGGGCCAGCTACTTGGCCTGCTGACGCTCTAACGGCGGGCACGAATTTACCTACGAGGATGCGCCAAAATTAACCCATCCTGTTGGTGATCAACTTCGGAGGCGGATGCGTCCGCGCGTGAAACCTTCTCGACAGGTCGCATTCAAGGTGGCTGCTAAATTCCCCCAGCCGTCGAGTATATGGTAAACCGCTAAAGCACATAGCAACTTTGGGTGCCTCGCGCAGCAGCATCGCTTTCTTCTTCCTTCTCATGTACTATACGTCATAGTCCTTCTTCGCCGTTAACGAAACATGGTTGATATACATGGGGGTGAGGCCCATTAGCAACAGACTCTAGGACTTGAGGCAAGTTCATTAAAATTGGAATCATTACATGTTCGCCATTTAACGCCCCAAATTATAAGTACGTTCGCATTCTTCATTTCTTTTGAGGCGCACTCACCCCCAACTTCACTGGCATTTTCTCTGTAGAGCCCTTAAAAGCAGTTCGGCTTTAACCTAAAGCAGATTACAATGCACTTTGAAATGCCAATTCGCATATTGCGAAGCACGCTTGCTCCAACGGAAGTACGGCTTAAGCTATAATGCATTGCTTCGGTTTTACAGCGCTATAATATCCTTTATATGGTTCCCAAGAGTTTTGTGACGTTCTTTGAGGATCTGTAAGCAAAACGCAGCAAAGTAACGTACACATTCTATTTATCTCGCCCCGTAGGGTCCAGTATTTCGCCAGGTACGACTGCTCGGATAAATAAAAATAGCTTTGCATTGGTTATAAACCTTAATGATAAAGATGAAGTTTATTTGCCCATTTATTAAACGAGAAAGGCTGAGGGAAAAAAATGGTCGTTATCACACCCTGCTAAAGTGGATGTCCAGCAAAGCTGTTGGAAACCACTACAAATGGTGATGTAGGAGGATATGACGTGTTTGTCGTCTTCTCGGCGGGCTTTGTCGTTAGCGGTAGGCTAGTGTCACTAGATAACGGTACAAAAAATCGGCACCATTTTCTCCTATTGTTCTGTGCAGCCGCCATAATGATTGGTCAGTTCGCATTACGTGACATTTGTTTACACTGCGACGGTTCATGGGCAACGCCATTTTGCCGCTTATGCGTTTTAGTCGGTCAACTCTCGTACACTTAGCTTCTCCTTCCTGCTCTGCGGCTGCGCGCGACTGACGTCATTCCGAATGCGAATCAAAGATAACACGTGCAACAGCATTTCAGATGCAGCAAATGCTTTGTCCTGCGTAGCCTGACGCATGTGCTAGGCGTCATGGGCAAGAACTACTCTATTTATGCGCTTTAGTGCTCTTTAGTCTTGCCAAGCCTTGAAAGATAATCTGCATTCATAACGTTTTCGGCGAACCCAAGGCGGGGAGGAGGAGGGTAAGGGGTTACAGGCGCTGTATTATCCTTAATACGGTATCGATGGTTGTTTTGTCCTTTCCTTAAAGGAATTTTGAGCTCTATGCTGTATGCCCGATTAGCCCGTAGCATGCGCTCGGCGTCTTAGGCCTTGTTTGGCCATTTGTCATTTTTATCTACGGAGCTCGTTTCTGTCCACGGCGATGAAACCGTTTCAGGTCGAGGCATGTCGTTTTGCTTTAAAAAGCGGCCGGAGTAGCTTGACGGGCCAACAAGCCCCTTGGGTACGTGGCAGCAGTTCGCTATTACAAAGAAACATGTAACCCGCCGCGGTGGCTCAGTGGCTAAGGCGTTGCGCTGCTGAGCACGAGGTCGCGGGTTTGATTCCCGGCCGCGGCGGCCGATTTTCTGATGGAGGTGAAAAGCAAAAACGCCCGTGTGTACGAGATTTCGGCGCACGTTAAAGATCCCCAGGTGGTCAAAATTAATCCGGAGCCCTCCACTACGGCGCGCCTCATCGCCTGCGTTGCGTCGGCGCGTTAAACCCTACAATCAATCAATCAGAGAAACATGTAGTTGCAGGAAACTGCAGGAACCTTGCCACAAACACGCATAAGAAAAGAAGGAATTAGCATGAGACTGCATACAATTTCGCCCACGACAAGCTTCGTACAGTTTACGTTCCCCAGATGCGCAGTACATAGCAGGCCGAGAAAAAAACAAAAAGGGAAACAAAATATGGAAACAGACAAATTGATTTGACAGCCGGTATCGGTAGTACATGTCGTATACGGAAAAATAAAGAAATATAGCTCTGAGATCTTAAAATATCCAAAATGTTCATTTTTCTTCATTTTTCAGTCTAATAATCTATTAGGAACACTCTTTCCAATAAATAGGTTTAAGGTATTTCATACGAAACAACCATTTTGATGTCAATGGATTCCGTTGTTGCCAATACAGGTCACTGCGAGCTTCGCAGGGAAACACTGCAGAGAAGAAGCGTCAAGAACGCCAATCGGGCTGGTTTAAAAACCAGCGAAGTATTCACGTTATAAAGCAGATAAGAAAAAATAAGAACTCTGCACCATATGTGCTGCAGCAGCAAGTTTACAGCCGCGATGTAAAACTACGCGATAACAGTTATAGTTGCTGACAGGGTAAAAGTGCAGCAGGAGCTCCGGCCACAAGCGTTGTGTGGCCGCTACCTGACTCTCCGCAGTTAGAAAAAAATAGTTCGTTATGTTTCAGCTGTTTACACCCATGATTACTAATATGAGCGGCTGACAGTATACCCATCTGATTATGAAGTCGTTGATATATGTTTCATTCCGAAGAATGAATGATTTTCACAGGAAAAAGAAAAGTCATCCTCATTGAAATCTGCCTGAGGAGAAAAAAATTACTCACTGAAACAAAGGTTATTCTTGATAGAAACTATTCCCGGTGTACTTTATACTTAAATCAAGGATATCTGTGATTGTTTTACTGTTAGACAACAGAAATAAACAGGCGCACACGATTTTTGGTCTGAATAGTTCGAGTTTCGACCGCTGCACGTCGCTTAGCTGTCGTCTGCTTGGAGAAAGTAATCAACATAATGGTAGTCGTTATATTTGGTCGGGCTCGTCGCAGTGCGACTATTTCTTCACTTTGCGTGTGCACTCATTGTCAAGAATTGTAGTCGGTACAAAATCTTCCACAGCCATCATCACCGTTCATCAAGCGTCGTAAACGCAGGGTGGAAGAAGCGGTTCGTCGCCGCTATGGCTGGATGCAGTGCACGGACTGTGTAAGCACAGTGTGAAAAGGAAACCAGTGGCGAAAATTCATCGGTGTCTTTCTGAAATCGGCCGCGATATCAACGGGCCACGTATTGTTCTATGCGACCGTTTCGAACGTAGTAACGCCCTGCAAACACCTATTGCACCGACGCACGCAGCGGTGGAGGTGGCGATACCCACATCTCCTTGCAAAATAAGCTGTAGGTGCGAAAAAACAAGCGTTATTTTATTCCGCTTAAACGAGACGACAACACCGTATGGCGCGAGCAGGGAACTGCGGGATGTGAAATGTTACAAGTCTAATCATTTTTGCTTCACGAGACACGGGAGTGGCAAGAAGCTCTACGTCAGTTGGTTAGATTGACAGTATACAGTGTCATGCTTTCAATCCAGGCGACGATTTCCGACGTTTTTTCCGGCGATGTAATAAAACAGCTGCCGCCGTTTCTTTAGTGTCATATCACCACCCCGCAGTTTACAGTGGAATGATAAGGCAGAGAACACTAACTGGCGGTGAAAAGTGAGGAAAAAAACACCCTTAAACACTAGTATCCGCCAAAAAAATTACTGTTGCGAGCTTTTATCAAAAAAATGAATAGTTACCTACAAATTCATCCGTCCGTAGTTATACTTTCCAAGTTGTGCTACATTAAGCTTTCATTGGCTCTACACTGATGCAGCAGCCTACCGTGAAGATATTTTTATTGCTGATCAGGCTTTTGAAATAGCATACATAAAGAAAATATTCGGTTCGACATGTAGTTCCTTTAGAGCCATGTCAAGCTTTTGTGGAAGCCTTTTCATTTCTAAAAATCTTACCGAAGCCAATCATCTTCCCCTATCTACACCAAACAGTGACGTCGAACACTGAGAGCCCCATACAAAACTTTAACGAATGGCTATACAAGTGCATTCAATTCTTACTGCACCTATTTAGACAACTACACTCAACAGGCCCAATAATATGAGTATGAACATGAGATCTAAGTGACTTATTTAAAAATGTGCCGACATCTCCATGCAAGCATTTCCATTTTGTCCACTTATGCAACCAATCAGAACACCGAATTGGAACAGGGAGATGAAATATTTAATTCTCACTGCCTCTTGTGAAGGTGTCATGGGCTGCTGCACAAGCATTTTCTATTCCTACCCCTTTTTCCAGCCAGCAGCAGTACAGTGGCACTTTGAAAGCCTGATGTTGAATCCATTTTGCTTTGCTGCAGCAGTGTTTTCAATGCCTAATGCAGCTTAGAGCCTAAAGCAGCAGTCTACGTGAAAAGCAGTGACTTCAAAGCGTGAATGTGTGGCATGAATTCATTCTAACGTACTACATAGCATCTTCTACTCTGACCACGACTTTATGGCCAGAAACTACAATGTGTGCCTGAGAGAAGCAGCGACTTCATAGCCTGAAAGTGTGGCATGAATTTATTATAACGTACTATGTAAATGTCTTCAACTCTTACCGCAACTTCATGGCTAGAAGCTACAATGTGTGCATAAAAAGCAGTGACATCACAGCTTGAAGGCCTAGCATAAACACATTCCAACGTATTTTATTAGAGTTTTCACTTCTTACCATAGCTTTCTAGTCAGAAGCAACAGTTCAACCTTGCATAGGAGTTACATATCATCTTGAAGAAGTGACGTAAAACCATTGCGACCTGCTGAGCAAGTTTTTCCAATTTTTACTGCGCCTGAAAGAGCCCGAAGCAACTGTGCGCTCAAAAAGCAGCGACATGACACTCTGTACGCCTGAAGTTAAATCATTTTTATATGCCGCATCGCTGTTTTCTATTATTCTTGCAGCTGTATAACCAGAAGCAAAAGTGCATGCTTGAAAAATATGAACATAGCATTCTGAAGGGGTGACATACCCCATTTCTACCTGTACGTGAAAAGTATTAGCAATTACTACTGCAGCTCTCCACCCTGAACCACCTTCAGTCACTGTTTGAAGTCCTCTCCAACTCTTGTCACAGTTGCTGGAACAATAAAAACATAAAAAGGGGGGGAAGCGACATTGAATGTAAATTAAAGTATGCTCCATGGGAAGACGCTCAAACATGCCCTCCACTCTGTATAAGAACAACAGTCTATCATGGCAGAGGCGTGGAAATCTGAACGTCTGCCAATACACTATGTAAACCTTTTGTTGAAACTTAAACTGCGCAAGCACCAGAATACAGTCATTAAACTACAGCCATCACAATGAAACACAGCTGCAATCGACAAATTTTTATAACTCATAAAGCCCATCACACAAACTTTGCATGAAAATAAACTGTTGGTTCATTCTTACAAAACGTATTCAGCTATTCCAAAACAACTTTAACAGCTCACGACACTTCTGAGAAATTCCACACTGCACACAAAATACGCAGCCTCAGTCCACGCATAGCCAGTTTCTCCGATGCCACTTTTTGTAGCGATAAGAACATACGCACCATAAGCTTAGCAGGCATACTAAAAAGCTGCGGGCATGTGTATTTTTGGCAATGTATAAAAAAATACGTGGTCATGTCGCGGGGCCACACACATCCCGCTTTCTTCAACGGCGTGGTTCAAAATCCAGCAATCATAGTTTCGATGTTTATTCACCCCTCTTATATACGTTTTGAAAATGCTACTGATTATTACGACCAACCAATGACAGAGAAGAAACGAAACGCCACCACATTTGATTACCTCAACAATACTCGCACTCGTTCATACTTTTGTATGTGCGATAATGTGCCATTGGTATAAACAGAACGCCATAGGCACCCGTGTTCTCGCATGGAGGCAGGTTCATACCACTTTTCTTAAAGCTACCCAGTCTCCGATAATTGTGAATGAACGATTAATTCTTCGCAAGTCGCTGCAATAATTCTTGACTCATACCTGTTTAGGCCACGGAAAAAAAAGACGCCACACCGCTGCTCCGTTCGTAACCCGGCGAGCTAAAGCAATGCGCGAATCAGTAAGGAAAGGTACCCTACATTCTAAGATTTGGCAGTCGTCTTAATAACGTGTAAGGCTGTACAAGCGGTCGTATCCGGCCAAAAAACACCCTACACACGTTTGGACAATCCGCGTCGGGCCAGACGGACACCAAGTAGGCCTGCGCTCAACATCTGGCGCAGCCTACGCTCAGAGAAAGAAATGAAAACGCTTGCAACTTGTCACCGCTACTGGCGTAGACGAAAGCAAATCCTGTTATTTCTTCACACAGGTTGCGTTACACCGAGACAATTTCCACACTCACACCAGCAACAGATACACCTTCGACGCTTCGCCGTTCTCAGATCGATTTCGGTGACGACGTTCCGCGTAAAAACAGCCCACCAGTGCCACCACGATTTCCTCACGTACGTACAAACCACGACGCGGCAAGACACACACGGGACAGATGACGATAATCGGCTTCTTGATGCACTACAGCGCATTCGTAACACAAATCGCATACAGAGTTTTTGGTTCTCGGCAACCTCGTTGTCGCTCGACGGTGCAGCGGTCGGCCAGCGAGCGCGGCCATATTGGAAGTAGTTCTCCTCGCAAACGTACATCGCAGGCGTCACACAAATGACGAGACGCCATTGGTTGCGGATGAACACAAAATCCCTTTGATCTTGAAAAACCTCTGCAGAGTTAAGCTGTCACCAACTGTAGTCTTCGGATCGAACGACGTCCAAGAAATCCGAGTAAATGCATACGCATTTGAGTCTAGCGCTGTCTACTTGTAAATGGTACCACAAAGGATTTAAGCAATAACACTAATGACATTAAAACTGCGAGAAAGGAAGGAATGAAGAAAATTATTTAATTGACTACGCGAGGCAGGTGTGCTCGGGGCGTGCACAGCGAACCAAAAACGAGACCACCGCTTCTTAATCGTAGTTCTGTTTGTTCATATATGTGCACAAGAGCTGTGTTTGCCATTCGGCTTAAAGCATTACCCGTAGGAAAACAAAATGTTATGTACAGGCGCCAGGACAGGTAACAGGGGCTGTGAACGAACGCTCTTTTCCTCCTAGCATAGATCACTTTCAGCGGTCACTTCTGTTGAGTGAGCTGCTGATAGTGCTGTAAAAAGAAGTAGTCGTCGTTAAATTAATAAATTTGGTAGCCGGATCGACTCATGACAAAAGCAACAGGTCCACAAAATCCCCAGGGGGCTGATCCCGCGCAGTCATTTTTACGGCACAAGAAAGAAAAAAAAAACAGGTCAACAAAATATGCATTCGGTCAAACGTATATCTATAGGTTTTTCTGACAAGGTCGAAAAGGCTCGATAGAATACTTCTGGTGCGCGAGAAAAGAAGACGACCGTAATGTTCGATAGTCACCAACAAAATGCTCGGTCATTTCGCCTGCTTCGTACGACTCAAAAATATTCCAAGACACAAAAAGTGTTAGCTAATGAAGAAAACAGATTAGCAGTTGATAACCGGAACCCCTGTTTTCAGTCATCACAAGCGTTTTTCGGCCGGTCGATTGAGCAATCAAAGGCATGTTTCACTTGAATCTGCTGATCGTGAATCCGTCAGTGGTTTGCCGCCAACTGCCATGCGCACTGTACTTCTTACCCTCTTCTTCAAATACTACTCGGTTTCATGCACACTATGCAAAAGAACATTTCCAGTAGTCTTCCGCACACCGAAGTACAAAAAATGTAAGCAGCAACGTTTTTCACTCCGCGCAGATAGCGTATCCATCATGTTCGCTGATCATGAAGTTATTCTCATGCTGAAAATGAAAAATACCTTAGTGTTCAGTAGAAAACTGGAGTAAGCATTTTCAGGGTTGGGAACGTAACACTTCGAACGTAATACATGCTCTACCACTACGAGAAATGCAAACTTTACCCTTACGAGAAGTGCGCGCACTGTTACACTTAATTCCTAGAAAGTATGAGACCCAAGATGTGAAGTTATTGTGTCGCTGTACTGGGGGGGCAGCGAGCATGTGGAGAGAGATAATGATAGAAGAACGAATCGATGCCTCCATTTGCCACTGACGCGGATGTTGCTCTCGTTGTGCGCTACACACAACACTAACATTGAAGAACCCTGTTGACAATCAGGTGTCTAGCTAGATTATGACCTTAGGCATAACTGCCTGTATAAAAAGACCAGTGCCTATCTAAAAAAAGAGAGCCTATGACCTACTAAGGAAAACCCGGAATATTTTTCCCTTGGCACACTTATCTGACTCCACTATTCGTTCGTGCACTCTCCCATCACTTACTGAATAACCGTGTGGAGAGAAAACCTATAAAACTCACCTTTCCCCAGTTGAAACCACAAATAATCAAGCCATCACAATTATCACATCGAGTTAATTTCATACACATGTCAAATACCTGTATGGAAATCGTGGCGTTCTTTGCGTTGCACATCTTGTAAAACACAACCTCAGTATCTTACTTTTTTTTACTAGAAGTAACGACCTTCCTTCAGCTACTCGTGGTATCAAGATTTTTCTGAGGCTCTTAGTTTTATGAAAAATACTATTTCGCCTACAGTCCGAACAAATTACGACAAAACAACTCGATTTTTCGTCCATTACTATTTTTTATTCCCTAGCCATCTTTTAAAACATCCTTTAAATCCCCATATGTGTTGGTGTCAGATTCCCTAGTCTTCCCGACTGCATATAACTATGCGGATATTAAAATAGTCTTTTTCGATTGATGTAATTGGGAAATAATCATGTGTGTTCTTGCTTGGTTTTCAATAATGTTTATTATTTTTCTTCGTTGCTTGTGCGGAGTATGGAATTCTTTCAATGGTTGCACTATCCATTTATTATCACTTGACCACGTTCGTTTAATCACGCCTTTTGCATCTTTTCTGTATGTTATGGCTCCGGCTGCTTCCTATAGCTTTCATTTATGCTCACATTTCTCGGAGGTCCAGATGCAGCCTTTCAAAATTGGCCGCCTTCTGTATGCTCTATGTGCGTAACGTGACTAACGTAATATAAAGAAATGTGTTCCTAATTTCGGATTCTGATTTCTGTATGCATGATAGTAGAGTTAAATTTGTGTACAAGGTGAAGATTTTTTTGTGCGACGCATGTTGACACAAATTGGGTGTCCTGTCTGTAAGTGAAGCTATGATCGGGTAATGCCCCGGTTCCCTAGTTAATGCGCGCACATTAACTCGTCTGATCTGTCCGAATCTGCCAGACTTAAGCAGACCAGACATGTCTGCCTGAGTGTGCCGGTCTGCTCTGCCCGAATGTGTTGGCCGCTCGGGTGCGTCAGTCACCTCAACCGCCTTCCCTGCTTCCCTTTCGGCCCGCAGACTAGTTTGTGCCTGTTGCTGGCCTTGGCCTGCGCCCCCACAACGCTCGGCCAGCACGGCTACGGCGGGGGCGGCGGCTACGCGGGCGCCGGTGGCGCGTACGGAGCTCAGGGAGCAGGAGGAGCAGGAGCTGGAGGATACGGCGGTGGTGGCGCTCTCTTCGGAGGAGGAGGAGGAGGAGGCGTCTCATACGCAGGTACGTACCTCCGCACCCTCGCTCGGCCTAGTCCAATCTGACAGCCCAGGCAGCTGCAAATTGGGGGCTGAGGCTCTGTATAGGCAAGATGGACTCGAATACTGTTAAGGTAGAGGGCATAACGGAACCTAGAAAAGCCGTCATTTCTTTGCTTATCTCATAGGGGGTTACAAGCTGCAACCGCGTCGCGCCGCCTTTTGTGAACTCCTGTGATTCCCGGATGAAGGTATTCGTTTGAGCCGCCATGTCAATATATCTACACCAGGTGGCCTGTTCTTTCTCTTGTCGTGATGTGAGCCTTTTCAAGGCGAAAAATTTCAGCCTCTAGATTACCGAAATATCCAAACCCGCCACCAAAAGGCTTAAGACACTGATTTGCGAATTTCCCTTGCTGAATGTGACTAAATCACATTATTGCTCGCGTTATTTTATTTAGTGTGATGGAGACAAACGAAAACAACTTTACATGATTGTTCGCTTCCATCAATCTGTAATTGCTGTGCCACGCACCGATCGTCACCTGGAAGAGTACGCACACCTCTGAAGCTTTAAACATGTTATAGCGAACTTTCTCTAATGAATAAATGCCTGTAACAGCCACTTTGGTTGTCTGTGCAACGAGATGTCCTTCACCTAAATATCCGGATTCACAAACAAAAGCTACGGGCCTCAGAGCGCGTGTGGCCCAGTAAAATTCGTTTCGTCTGCCCGTCCAGCGTGCATTCGAAGTGGCCGGCAGGCATTCCCGTTCCTTTCGCAGATCAACCCACGGCGTCAAACTTCCTTCATTTGTTGGTCGTATAGTGAGACGTCATTTGAATGCATTCTGTCTGATGCCATGCGTTTGCCGTGAGGAAATCCGGCCTCCGTCGCACTCATCCCGAGATAGGCCATAACCAGGCTCAGTTGCCCGTGGCTTGTAAAGAAACTGCGGTGCCTACGTCGCTCCCTTCCTCGCGGCCAAAAACGATTGCTCACGGCTTGGCCACGCGGTCAAAAAGCTCGTGCGCCCACTTTAAGCTTGTGCTTATTTTTCAGTCACTTAGCAACACTGCTCGCCCCTACTTGGGGCCAGAGTAAAGTGGGGAACATGGCAAAGCAGCGAACGCAACGTTGAAACACCAAAGTCTCAGCACACAGCAATTTCAATTATGAGAGAGGAGAGGGAGAAAGGTAGAATGCATTTAATGGTGAAAGCGAGGTTAGCCAAGCCATATCGCTTAGCATGCTGCGCCATATGAAGGAACGAAAACATGAGGGTCTGTGCACTCAAATAAATAAGTAAATAAAAAGTACTAAAATAAATAAATAAAAAAAGAACGAGGTGATGCGCACGAGTGTTCAAGCGCATTTAAAGAGTTTGGAAAGCACATACACAGAGTTTGGAACTTAAGTTGGTCACAGCACTTGTTCCAAGCCAGTACTACGCAAGAACACCAACAGAGCTTTGGTAGCCCGTACGGCCTGGTGTGGGTCCGACCAAGGGCCCAAAACTGCCCTTATTTCAAGGCCGACGTGGTGTGGCATACACAAAGATGTTAGGAGAGTCTGTCTTGGCACTGTGAAGGTTTGGACAGGTACAGATGGCATGTTTGATGTCTTCTGTTACATGGCATGTTGGTAATGTGGTGAAGTGTCCTGCTAAATTTTGCAGAGGGAATGCCGTGTGTACGCCACGTTGAGACGTAGGCGGTGGATTGATTGATTGATTGTGGGGTTTAACGCGGCGACGCAACTAAGTGATGAGGTGCGCCGTAGTGGAGGGCTCCGGAATAATTTTGATTACCTCGGAATCTTTAACGTGCGCCGAAATGTCGTGCACACGGGCGTTTTTGCTTTTCGCCTCAATCAGAAAAGCCGCCGCCGTGGCCGGAAATCGAACCCGCGACCTCGTGCTCAGTAGCGCAACGCCTTAGCCACTGAGCCACCACGGCGGGTCGTAGGCGGCGGAATACTGCTTCCTCACGCTTGCTGAGCCCAGGAGGCATCTTGAAGCTGCATTTAGGGTCAATGATATGCAGAGGCGTGTACTGACGATTCTTGTCGGTCCAAATGCACCGCTGTGCGAGGGTTGCCGCATCATTTCTTGTAAAAGGAACGGGCAGCGGTGGAACAGAGAGGCTGGCAAGCAAAAGCAAACATTGCTGGTCAGTTCGAGATCAATTTTAGATGCGACTGCATCTCATTCACTCGCCTTGTCCCTCCATACGGCGTTGTTGTTGTCTGTCCACACCCCTCCCCCATTCTCCTCGCCGCGCGAGCTCCGGTCTCCGCCGCTCACCCCCTCTCCTCTCCGATAGCGAACACTCTCTCGCGAGGGGCATTGGATTGGATTCGATTGGGTTGGCTTGGCTTGGCTTGGCTTGGATTGGATTGGATTAAAGTGGATTGTGTTGGATTGTGTTGCGTCATAGCCACGCCACGTTGCGCCATAGCCGCGGTCGTTCCATCACCGGTGTTCCGATTTCGGGCACGTGTATAGACTTGATCTTCGCTGCAAATTGCATGGTGGTCCCGTTACTTCGCCATCCACTACCCGTACACTTCAGGGACCACAAGGCCGTCATCGTTAACGTTACGCCGCGTGCTAAATAAAGAATACATCATACGCGTTCCTCACACGTTTCACGCAATAAGAGAATCAACTCAACGGAAACACCAAGTGAACCCCCAAGATGCGTCGCATCTCCACAGGGTTCCCCTCGCGGGAAGGTGGGGTAATTTTTTCGAGATGAAATCGAGATCAATTCGAGATCAGTTGTCACGCGATCAATTGGAGATCAATTGCTCCTCAGTTGAACCATGACGCCCTGTAAAAAATCTGGAGCATTTCCCCAATTACCGGTATGGCAACTGGAAACATCTGACAAGATCGCGCACGGCGCGTACGTGAAACCGGGTTTTTATTGCGTCAATACGGTTGTTTTAAAATCGCGAAAAAGGAACGGTTCTAGGTAAGAGAATACAAGCATAGATCATGGAAAAGGCGTGCAATAGTATGCCTTTATCTCATAAACCCCTTATTTATGTACCTTTAGATCGTTCGTAGATGCGTTTACTTAGTGCGCGAAAAATCGTCGCAAACGTTCATTCTTCAGTTGCGATTTGTGTCTTTGAAGAACTTACGATCAAGTTTACGCACTTTCAGTGAAGGTTGGACGTACTTTTAGCGAAATTCTTGACTCACTTCTTACACAATTTTCGTGAGAAAAAGCTTGCACGCTTTTCACGACTTTCTTTAGGATAATGGTCAACTTTTTAAATTCCTCGAAGCAGCAAAGTATTTGGCTGGAAAGGCCAGATGGTATACGCGCACATGTATCGAAGTAACGGCCATATTGCAGAGGCGGGGACTACAACAACAATACAGCAGCAGCGAAATCTTGTTACTAACCTGAACAAAGGAATGTGTGACGGGAGCTACTCGGGTAAAGAAGCCAGAAACAGCCTCAGTCACTCCAACGCCGCCTGTATAAACATTGCCTAACGCGTCGCGCGCCTTTCAATGGGAAGGGTAGGGACGCTTAGTTCAGGCGCTCATCCGCTACGTGGCACGTGCCGGCGGACATCTCGCCTTACGTCACTGCTCGCGAGTCGCGAACTCTGCACTCACCTCTACGACGTTGTCTGTCAGCTTGCCTGTTGGGTTACAAGAGCAGTTTCGCTCACATCTTAGCCGCGACGGGGCGATAGTTCCGGGGCGCACCGGAGATCTCGTTCAAAGTGTCGCTCGCTTCATACGTGTCGCTCGCTCACTATAACTGACGGAGGCGAAACTGAAATAGTGTGAGAACATTAATTGTCGTGTAGACAAATGGGAACAGAAAAACGATATTTTCGGATAATGCAGCCATTATTTTACTGATATTTTTCTCTCTGGACGATTTAGGGAAGAAAAAATTGGTGCACATTCTTTGTTCAGGCGCTCACTTCTCCCATTACTTTCCAAATGTATCACGTGCTCGTAAATTTCAGAAGGTTATAGAAAACAAAAGGATAAGCATCTGAGGGTCCCGCCACGCCGTATAGTCCCGCCACGCCGTATAGTACAGTATAGTTCTCAATTTTAAAAGTGCGTACCGATGCGGAGTGCGAACCTCGGGGACAAAACAAGACCGAAATGCGGAGGGTACAGAGGGGGGATGCCCCACCCAGAAAATTTCGTGGCCCGTGATACAAGTAGATAAGCGCGCAAAGCCGGCATTAGCCTGCGGCAGCGCAAGTCATTTTACTCCGAGGCAAAGCCGGTTTTATCAGCGACAAAGACAGACAGGCATGGTGAAAAAGAAGGCGTAGGAGCGCCGCCTGGGTAACGCTAAACAAACTTTCGACTATTTTGCATAGTTTCCGAGAAGCGGCGCTGGCCGGCTGACATGAAAGCACGCAGGAAGGCTACGGAGCGGGGAAGGGTTAGGCAATGATTATACAGGCGGCGTTGGTCACTATAAGCGTGAAAGGCGATATTGGTGAATAAACGCCAGTTTTCTGGTGCCTAACGAATGAACCTTGAAAACTCAGAGTAAAATAACGCCACCAGCGTAAAAAATTCTCACGGGTTGCGCAATGTCGAAAGTGGCGCCGGAGGAAACAAACGTTCGGGCTGAACGCATGCTTCGCGATCTACAAGTTCATAAAAACTTCGGCACTATTTGAGGTTATGAAAAAACATTTTTCTTTTATTTTAACAACACGTACAGCAATGGTCGCACACGAGCCAGTATAGTTGCATAGGGGGACTGTCAAAAAGGCAATAAAAAATTCCTGACAAAGTGACATCCCTTTCTCTCCCCACCCCTTTCTCGTACAGTTCACCGTGAGATCACGTGTATGTCAGCACAATCTAAATACCCAGAAAAGCGCGTACAGAGTAAAAAAACAAAATTGTCATCAATTGTGGAAACGAAAAAATAAGTGCAAGTTTTCACAGAAAGTCTCGTTAGATCGTTAATAAGGTAAAACGCGCCGACGCTTCATAGGTGCGCCGTAGTAGGGGGCTCTGGATTAATTTTGACCACCTAGCGATCTTCAACGTGCCCTGAAATCTCGTACACACGGCTTTTTTTTGCTTTTCGCCTCCATCAGAAAAGTGGCCGCCGTGGCCGGGAATCAAACCCGTGTCCTTGGGCTCAGCAGCACAACGCCTCCGCCACTGAGCCACCGCGGCGGGTTTACAGAAAGTCGAGAAATTACATGCCTAATTTCATTTTGAACGCTAGTTCAGAGTTATTATCTTGTCACAATCATGGTTAGAATTCCAGGGTGATTGTCTAGCAGATAGAGTAGCTGGTAATTCTGTTACTAGTGACCCAACTTTGGGCGACTATAAAACCGAAGGTTTATATGGCCAGGCATACAACTCCTCTGGCGCAAGCCCATACGCACGCGAAAAAAAAAAAACAGGTTGGGGGGAGTTAGAAGGGGAGATAGATTGGCGGGGATTATCGTGCGCGTTTTCTTCACAGCAATAAAGATGGCCAGCTGATTGCCAACGGAAATGGATTGTAAAAACAAAACATTCTTGTAAAGCAACGCTAAATTCCTGTGTTTAATTATTGAGAAAGGGTGTGTCTAATAATTACGCTAGACAAGAAAATGGTATAAACGATAGAAACTATAGGTACCCGCAACTTTAACAACACAAAGGAATACGCAAACTCTCAATGTATAATGAGAAAACCCAACCCTTCCGCTACCGGGAACAGTGGTCATGGGAAGCTTGTGCAACGCTGTGAAACCGTGAACCAATTTCTCTTTCAAACCAAATGCCAACCATTGATCATTGGCCAGCCAACCATTGGCCTTTGGCTATGGGTGCGCACAATGTTAGTTGCATTTTCCGTTACTTTTGCTGAATAAAGTGAATGAATGAATGAATGAATGAATGAATGAATGAATGAATGAATGAATGAACCCTTTCCTGCGGGTGGCGTGGCCGGCCGAGTGTGTTGCCTGTGCCGCCTGCGCGGTCATTCGCCTGGTGCCCTCTGCAGTCTTCGTCTCAAAGCACGCGGCGGCCGCCTCAAGGCGGGTGTTTCGTTTTCCAATTATGTTTTCAGTTGATTAGGCCCTTTTTCCGAATATTTTCCTTGACAATTCCTCCGTCCACGTCCATAAAGGACACTGCTAGCCGGTTTTTGTGGATTTATTCTAATATTTTGGCTTTTTTATTTTTTCCCGCTTTGCTGTCAAGAAATGCCGACTAAGTACAGCGTCGGCCTCTGGCCTGCGGGGCTACCAGCAGCGGCTGAGGAGGGTTTTGGCCTACGCCGCCAACTGTAACACCGATGGCGACATGAATCACCCGATACAAGCTTCGCTTTAAAAGACTTTTATAAAAAGTAAGGAGTAACACACGGGTAAGCACCGGCCACGCGTTGCCGCTTCCCTGGTTACCCATCTGTACTGAGTGCGTGGGCGCATTTTTCTTTGTGATGGGTAAGTTATTTGCCTAAGCTCATATTTACAAAAGCTCACAACAGCACGTTATTATGTAAAAGCGTATTTGCACCAGTACTTCTTCACAGTTAAATATAGTAAAATAGAATGATTTTTATATTGCTCATAATTGTCAAAGCGTGATGTTTCTTGAATATGGTAAAGCTGTGATATGGTGGGTTTTCAATTATGCGTAAAACCTTTTTTGGAGCAAGTACAATTTTATACCCATGTTTTCTATTTAATACGTATAGTAGAACGCAGTACAAGAGGCGAGAATGCACTCGGCTGTAGTAAAGTTGTTTTTCAACGAAGACGTGGTAAATGTTTAATCTTATAAACTATGTCGATGAACCGCGTTACATTTCTTTGTAGTTTGTCCATGTGAGGCCAACTTAAATTTTCATTGAACACAATACTGAGGAAATTGTGTGAAGTAGTTTGTACAATAATTTTGATTTGGAAACTGACAAAAACATGTCACTTCAACCCTTCTCGCGGTACGTGAACATATACTATCTCGTTTTTCGTGAGTTCAAGTCTGCTAAGTTCCCACTAAGCATATTGAACATTTTTTTAAGTTAGCCTTTCTGGCCTTTCTGGCCTTTCTGGTCAAATACCACTGCCAGAACAAAATGCGTTACGTTAGTGTCAACTGCAAGGCTAGAGGCAAATTTAGGATATCAGTTATATAAAGTGAAAAAATGATTGTAAGCCGAGAATAACTTTATCTGTAACACCAAACCTAATTTTTCTTAAGCTGGACTTCAAGAGCCCTATCTTTGGGTATTGAAGCCCATTGCATAAAACACATTCAGCACAATGAGACGAGTTCTCATAATTTCGTATGTCATCTTTTTGATACAACACATGTTCTGTACAATCAAGGAAGTTTTTAAAACAAAAACTCCAATCGTGAATCATTTTTGTTCTAAATTATCAGTATATTTATCTTTTACGTGTAGTATTCCCAGTTCGGTTCACTTTTGTTTTTCGAAGCTGTACACTTGTTCAGCTATGATGTGTTTTATTTTACAAAAGCTGAACTTTTGTAAAGCAGACGTTACGGCGCCTATTCAAAACACTTCAATTTAAAAGATAACTGTGCAGCTTCCTTTGATATTTTTCAAGGGGTTTCTAAATTAAGTAAAGATATTTGTGGTTAGCTTAGAAAAACCCCTTCAAAATCAGTTATATTTTTATGTATGCGACAAAAACGTGATTTTTCACAAGCACTTGCATCAACAAAGTGTCGAATTGTGGCGTGGTCATCACATGTCACAGCTGCCGATGAAAAGGCGTGCCGCTTGTAATTACGCTGCATCATCATTTTTCTAGCAAAATGGTGCGAAGCTAGCGCTTTTATATTAAGCGGTGTTATTGCCGTTGCTCACGTCGCTCTATGACATCTTTGGTAGGACCATTACATTTCCGTAACCACAGCGCAGAGAGTTGTGCCGCGGGTTTGGTGTGGAACCGTCTCGGAAGGATAAGTTAATATAAATGAACCATATTGGTATAAATTATTATAAATGATTAGGATGAATTGTCCCAGAAATTGCTAAAACGCAGCAGCAAGGGTTCTGCCTCCTCAACCTAAATTTTAACCTTTTGGTGCGAAAATTCTAGGGAGAAAATGTATAATGTCATTGTACAAATACAGCCAGAAAAACTACAATATAAATACCCCTTAACGCCTCCTCCCTAAAATGTTACGGAACCTTGTTGCGTATTCTGGTTTTGAAGATTTCATAGTGAACAAAGACCATTGCCATGTCGGACATGTTACCCATAAAGATTTTAAAAGAAAAATCCTTCGTAACTTCTAGTTTTGAACCGGAAGCAACGTTGATGTGGGGAAGGGTTAGCCACAGATTAAAAGTTGTCGAACAGCTATTTTGAACCGGATAGCTCGTCATTTGGAAGGGTTCGAGTGTCACTCAGATTACTTTACAGTTGCAAGTTTGCATTTTTTTGCAAGATTCACCGGCTCTCTTATTCTGATCACCCGGTCTCGAGATCCACGGTTCGAGAAGCATCCACTTTATTTTACGCATCCATATAGCCCGGAGGCACAAATGTCGCACACACCACTTCAGCTGAGACGTGGGATGCGGCCCTGCCCTGCTCGTTCCTTCGTGATCAGCGCTCAATGATCAAGATGGCGAAAAGGCAGGAGGCCGCGCACCTTGGGCCAGAACCTCGGATTCTATCTCTGATCTCTCTTTTTGTGGCCCTTCCCTCTACCCCTCCTTTTATTCTCTAATAAACGTTTCTACCTTCATCCCTCCTGCCTGGTAGGTGATGATCTTGGAGGGGGGGGGGGGGAATTGTTGTACGCAATAAGGGTGCAGAATTTGTGATAGCGGCCCACAGCCAAAACTACTTTGTCATGCGCCGCCGTTAGTGGAAGCCCACACGGTCAACTGAAACACTAGAGAATATGGATTTAATACGTGAAACTGCGTAAACTTCTGTGTCTCACCTGGTGCGGCCATACCTTACGGAATTCCTTCCAGCACGCTACGAGGCAGGTAGCGAAAGCAAAAAACAATAAATAATTTATACGACCTTGATGACAGTGCACGGTGCTGCTGCATTTGTGAACAAGTTACCAGCCGTTACTCACTCACAAGTTACTCCTGATAACCAATAAAGCTCCAGACGATATTAAGTGGTTCAATAAAAAGTATGAAAAGCGATATATATATATATTATAAGCATTACAAACGCGCAGAAGGTAGACTTTGTGGTCCAGTACAAAAACTAAATCAGTTCGACTACTTGCCGCCACGCTGGCCGCATTTCATTTTTTAGTAACCCACGTGTAAATCACGCAAACCGCGTTTCCCCACAAGGCACGTTCAGCAATCATAACAAGTGCTGGGTGGATTATTTCTATTCCTTGAGCAGAAATAGCGCTAGTTTCTTCGCATTGTAATCGCTTCCAAGATTAATCTAAGCCCTCGTTCCTGTAAGCGTTAGAAAGATATCAGCGATTTAGATCGCTTTGGGAATATATATTCCACAGCGTTTTCCCTGGGCTGACCTCTCTTCCCTGTGACGTCCTGCAAGCGGCAGGCGGTGCTGGTGGTGGCTATGGCGGCGCCGACTACGGCGGAGCGGCCACTGGCGGCCAGGCCGTCTACGGTGGAGCAGCCCAAGGCGGCGGCGGGTACGGGCGGCGGCGCGAGTCCCTACAGCGGAGCCTTCGACTTCACCACAACGTGAACCACGCCGGCTATGGAGGCGGTGCCGTACAGGCCGCCACCGGCGGAGGCTATGGAGGTGCCCAGCAGGCTACCGCCGCACAGGGCTACGCGGCATCCGGAGGCTTCGGAGCCCAGGGCGGAGCGGGATACGGAGCAGGCGGAGCGGCCGGCCTCGGAGGCGGCTACGGTGGAGGCGCCACTCTCGGAGCTGCCTCCTACGGAGGTGCTGGAGCGGGTGGCTACGGTGCAGGGTAAGGGCTGCAGTTCGGCGCACTCGGCCGTACCTCCGGTGTGACCCGGACGTTTGTGCGCATGCTCGAAGCCAGAGTGTTGCGGGAACAAGCGTGCTTCCCACGACGCAAACACGTTGCACCTCTTTGATTTCATTCTGAATGCTGCACCTTCTCTGGTTTCGTATCGGTTTTTAGTGCGAAAGCAATGTATGTCCTGTTTCGCAGAAAAGTCCTCGTCCGGCGCCTTTGGCCGTAAAAGGGCACAAAGATTACGCCTAAAAATAATTAAAATGAGTAAATCAGTTGAGCAGAACCTTAGGATAGTTTCGCCCTAGAGCGGACTTTGACCAATTCAGGGCTTTAGGAATACCATTCGAGCGCTTATCTCGGATGACACTTTAGCTCCTTTTTCACTACATGAAAGCGAATGCCAGTCAAGTGTCCCAGCAAGAGGGAAGCAAACTGTAGACGCATTTCAAACGGAACACCGAACGAGACTGAATCTGGAAAGAAAGTTCAAATGCCACATGAAAATTTGGCGTTAGCAGACAGGGATTGAAACACTGGCACCAGCCAAGTGCATCTCGTTCATATGTTCGTATGTAGTTTCGCGCTCCAATATATCCCGTTTCAGTTCAAACAAAAAAAATGGGGCAGGTTATAAACAACTGCCGCAAAAGGTGCAATGATTCCGGAAAGTTAACAGCATTTCATGAAAGTGTTTCGTGGCAACTTAGTCACAAAGCTGCCCGTGCGGCCTTTTGACACACAGGCCTTACGGCGATCATCAAAAGCAGGTGAAACTTTTGCTGTTGGTTGAAAAAGAAAGGTCCTTATTCATTGGGTGAGGGATATAATTGTGAAAAAGACTGCAGAAAATTTGACTTTGACAGGGAGGAAATATTGGTTTTCCTAAGTTGGCAAGTTCTTGGATACGACAGGTGCCCATCGGGCTTACGAACCTTCAACTACAAGTCAGCCACAATTATTATTTGCCCTTAAAAAGTTGCCCAGCGGTATTTCTAAGGTCCGGTTCATTTTAATAAAAATTGTTTCTGGAATAACATGCGGTGTGGCTTGTAGACCTCATGTAAATTGCGAATAGCGAGGCTATAAAATGCATTTGCTGCTATACGACCATGAACTCGGCGGCGAGGGGTCAAATAATATCATGTCTCTTTATTAATATCTACTGCAAGCGTATCCTGCCACAGATGCGCACGAGCTGCTTGCGCACTCTTGGGATTTACCAGCGTGCGCATATTATCATCTTGCCGCATACTGTGAAAGTCGGCTCATTTGTACGCTTGTTGACTGAGAGGTTTCGCTTTTCGTGCAGTCGACGACTTCCTCAGCGAAAGTCAGCCCCTACTAGTTGACCTTCAAAGAGCATAGTACGCGCTTACATTGGAAAGGTACGCAAGGGAGGCGCTTACCATTTGCTCGCCCTATATGAACGCAGTGCTGGCGGTTACGGTGCCGCGTCCGGACTGGCCGGCCGCAAGCCAAGTGTACGGCGGCCCAAGGAGGCGGAGCCGGTCGGCTACGGAGGCGGCGCCGGCCGGCTACGAGGCGCCGGTTTCCATCAGCAGGGAGGCGCCGGCGGCGGCTACTGATTAGCGCAGCCGTTTGTAACGCCAGGTCTCCCCGACATCGACAACGTTGGCGAGGGAGGAAGTGTCTTGCCGACCACGCTACTCCCTGAGGGGGCCCCCCACTACACCCGACCCTGGCACTTACACACACCTTTTAATCAAGGAGCATCCGTGTCTCCGATATGCCTCTCTCATCGCTTGTGGCAATGAGACGAGAGAGAATTGTCCATGTCAAAAGCTGCCAACTCATCCGCCGTGTTCCCGACGTTGTAACTCATTAGCGGCGTTTTTCGCTGACCTGCAGTGAGCCCAACGCAGATGCATGAGCGCGATCCTATTGACCCAGTGAATGAAAGGAGGTCATGCCACCCAAGCTACAGGATACCGTATCGGACTCACTGGCATTGCCGTGGCGCCAGCTGTCAAGCTCTAGTTAGTCCTACAAGTGCTTAAGAATGGGTAGGTCAGAATAACCACGTGCGGCTAGTTTGTCTGGTTCCTATGCTGCATACGTTTTGACCTTGTACATTCCGCGGAACCACCTGTGGGGAATAAGTCGATGGGAAGGAGGGGCAAGTGCTACAACTAGTAATGACGATGATAAGTCTGCTCAGGTAGTAACACCTCGCGCGAAGGAACGGCGCCGTGCTCACTCGACTTAACCATAAGTGCCGCCTAGTTGAAATTGACCCGAGTTGCAAACCCTACTGATTTTTTGAAAGTTGACTGAGCCATCAAACGAATTTTACTTACGTAGTACGCAACTTGTAAGGCTTGAATACGTTTTCTGTATTTTGAAATTTCTGGGCCTGTTCGAGATGGGTGAAGTTGCCTTCGCCTGTTACGCCAAAATGTGATTTGCGAATAGCATTCGGAGCAAAATTGACAGTTTGGGGCTGACATAGCGCCCGTACAAGGGCTGGGAATCGGGGTGGGCGTCGTCTGTGGTGGTGTACACGAGCCGTTCGGCCGTGTAAGGGATGCCCAGATGCCTGGACGCGAACAAACGACATCACTTTCGTTGCCCAAGACTTGTATCAGGCAGGCATGGGCTAGAATTCTCGGGTAGCCTTATAATCTTTCGCATATTTGAAATCAACGGGCGCGAAGAAAAACGTCTTGTTTTAAGAGAGGGTTGCGCTGTCTCGCAAGCAGGCGGATAGTTGTTTGGCAGCAGTCTTTCGTGCGTATACCTACACATACAAGTGAGAGACGAAACGTGTTCCCAGGCGCGTACCCAATATCAAACGCATTCTTTCGAAGCTCCTAAATACCGTGCCAAATAAACAAACATAAAAAACCAACGCTGAAATAAAGCTAAGGGACTCCACATGGATTTCGTGAGGAACGTGCGTAACACGAAAAATTCCTGCCGCGTATAAGATAAGTTGGCTGTTACGGTTAACCTACAGAAGATGTCGTTCGTGCAAAGCGCCTTATTAAGCACCTTAGTGAATACGTTGCTCCCCTTTTTGGCTTGCAGACAATGCGGCAGTTCGACGTCAGGCGCAATAGCAAAATCGAAAGTTTACGGGTGTTTTAAGCAATCGGTTCCTCCGCTGGCCACGCGCAGGACCCTATTACTGATCCTGCCTCCGTGAGCGTGTGGCGTCGTCGCGCCCTGTCGATCGTGTACAAAATATTTCTCTAAAGCGGAGCCCTTGCGCCCCCTGCATGCACTGTGATCCCACTATTGCGGATGTTTTCTGTGCTTCCGCGCAACACTGCTTTCCCAATTGCGCTAGTTAGTGACTGCCAGTATGGCAAGGCCAACGACAGAAAGGATAGCAATGGACGCTTGAAATTCGCATACTCAGTTGCTCGAAAGGTTTGGGTGCCAGCTATGGTAGCTGAGCTTGCCGAAATTCCTAACGCACAGTTTGTTATTTTGTTAGCAATGTACAGCACATGTCAGCAAATGTTTTCGCGACTGATCTGCGGAAAGGGGCGACAGAATAGGAAAGAACGAGGGAGCGCCTGGCTGCGGTGGCCGTGCTTTGCACGGCTGCCGACGTTGCTCGGCAGGATGCAAACCGAAGCCCCGCCCGTCGCCTGCCTCTGACAAAGCGCACGTCGCGCGCCGTCCTCAACGGGTCCTGTGACTCTGGCCGCGCTTTTTACTTAACTTCAGGGCGGCACAAAAGTGTGAAGCGGAAAGACGGGGACGAAATGCCGATACTGGTGGACAAGAAATGGAACGCCAAGCAGCTAATGCTACTGCTAAAACGGGCGAATATGACCACTGCGATGCGCGCAAGAAAAGTCGTCTTGCCGACTTTTAAAAACCGAACAAGGCGTGTGCATCCACTCAAGCCACACGTTTACGAGGACGAGGGACGGTATGCCAACGCGAATACGTTGGCATCTCGTATTTACCCTCAAAACAATTCTGAGATCCCCGGTAGATTTCCCGCAATATTTTTCGTCGTATTAGATACGCTGTGTACCGGGCTCGTCTGCGGAACGGTAAGGGCACTCTGCACAACGAACGATATTACCTTGGTGCAGATTCTCAGTGCTGTAAGCAACGTCTGTCAATGCGGCAATCACTTGAACATTCCCATCTGCGGTAATGGTATCCGCAAGCGATAGTTTCCTATTGCTCGCGCACCTACGATTTTTAGCCGTTAAAGTCGGTCAGAATCGTGAGAAGTCTAGTGAGAATATCAGTAGTGTGTGTTTTGACGTGTGATAAACATCGTGTGTAGAGCAGTTTTGTGTTCGTTGTACTTCTTTTTTGCTGTAAAAAATGTCAGTGTTCGTTTCAGTAAAATAGAATTGGTGGTTGCAGAAATGTTACACCATGTAGGTGTTATTTAATAAAGATCTCTACAAACTTTGAAGCTGTCTTGTTCTTGTTTGTGGTCTTCCCAACTTGGTTGCAGGTGGCACACTGCATTTAGGACTGTAATTGAAATGCTCGAAAGTAAACTCAATTTGTATTCATAGCGGATATTTGCGACTGCCGCATCGAATTTTTCGAAAGGAATCACAGGAGAGATTGCGATTCCAGACATTGGATATATAAAATTACTTAAAGGGGCCATTTAGACAAAGTACCACTTTGTTTTATTCGGAAGATTAGGTGTTTTATAGTGCCACCAGCGCTTGTCCGGCCGAACGCGATGCTTTAGTCACTAATAATAATCATTTTATGTTAAAAGTTTGAATATCCCGCCAAATGGTGTGTTTCTTGAGGTCATTTGCGATGATGTCACGAAAACATGTTTTAAAGTGTATCCGAAGGCGGCACTTGGCTTTCTGGGGACTACAAAGGCTTGTTTACCGTATACCCTCCCACATGGTGCCACCATACCGTAACTGGCCTTTGCCCGTCTTTTAATTTTGACCGTATTTCCCCCGGCTTGTTTTTGTTAGGTTGCAGAGTATTCATTTTGTGAAACATGGGGTATACCCGGCAAGCAGGCTCGCGTAAGACGATGTCGCTTACTCCAATCGGCCGGTGTCGAGTCAGACCAACCCGAAGGGCCATACTGCGGGGGCAGCTGATCGGACCTTATTGCAAAGGTGCCTTGACCATTTACCGTAAAGAACAAACCGGACACGAGCACGGCGACGCCATGTTTGGGGGAAGCAGGTCGACGGGATGCTGGTACAGGAGCGTGTGAGGGGCTTTCTCGGCCTGGCAGCTCCCTTATATTCCAGATTAAGCGTCCAGCAAATGCGCGACGAGTGATCTGTGGAGCTTTCTCTGGTGCCTACATTTGCGGGCGACCTTCGTAAAATACGCATTATGCATCGAAAAAGCAGTCCGGGGAGGGAACCGGCAGGGAAGCTGTTGGAGGCTGTTCGCGTTCCTTCTCCTCTGTTTTATTTTTTGGGGGGGGGGGGGGGGCTTTGAGAATGCATAATTGAAAGTACATCCATGTTGGTTAGCATCCTGCGGGTTTCTCAAGAGGTCATTCCTGAACCGCTTCGAAACTTGCGGGTTGTCCTGAAGCTGAAATGGGGAAGGGTGGTGGTGGTGGTGAAAAACATTTATTAAGACTATATACAAGTGAGAGATAGGGGCGGCCTTAAGGGCCGACCCTGTAAAACTCTAGGAGGAGTCCCTAGTCCGGGACCCCTGTGGCTTCCGCGGCGGCGCGCGCCCTGGCCACGAGGGCTCGTTGGCCCTCCAAGGTCGAGCAGCCGAGCAGGGCAGCCTCCCAGGTCTCACGGGTAGGGGGGGGGGGGGGGGAAGGGACGTGATTGGGGGGACCGCCGGGTTGGATGGGCATGCCCACACCATGTGAAAAGTATCCGCAAATGGATGATCACAGTGTGGGCATTCCCCGGAGAATGCCGGATTGAAGTGCTTTAGTATCGCCGGGCACAATACCGTGTTAGTGTACAGCCGTAAGAGCCAGCGCTCGTCAGCCTTAGTCAGGCCCGGCGCCGGAGGCGGAAATCGGAGCCTGTTAAATTTGTACATCGCTGTGATGTCGCGAAATGAGCTGACCGGGTTAGGTTCTGGATCGTCAAGAGATGGAGGGCGAGGAGGGTCACGGGAATCAAGCGCGCGGGCTGAGGCATCGGCAGCCTCGTTACCACCTAGTCCTGCGTGAGCTGGAGTCCAGATGACGGAACGTGTATTTGGGCGGTCCATATAATAACAGCTCTTGAGGATTTGAGCAGCGCGAATGGTGATGCGACCTTCGGTAAGATTTTGGCACGCACTCCGCGAATCTGTAATAATGATCCGGGATGCGGGGTCCGCTGCGGCGAGAGCTATGGCGACTTCCTCCGCATGAGAAATGTCCGGTGCTCGAAAAGTGAGCCCTTGAACAGGCACGTTTTGATGGATTACGGCTGCCGTGTACCACCCCCCGTGGTGAGGGCCAGACGCGTCCGTGTAGAATACTCCAGGCCGGGACCCATAGCGTCCATGCAAGGCTGTAACCCGCGCAGTTCGCCTGCCTTCGTGAGTACCCCTAGCCATGTTTTGGGGTAGAGGCTGGATATTCAACGCACCACGCCAGTCCTATGAGGAAGGGGGCGCAGTCGAGATATGGCTTTACGCTAAGGGTCCTCTGGGAGGCAGAGGAAACCTGCAAAAGGAAAAAAAAACACTTAAAAAAATTGCATACCTGGCATTTTTTAACAGCGGAGCTGTTGTAGCTGGCCGTAATGTGTAGCGTGTAACGTGTGTGGCGTGGAACGCGTTAAACATTGCCAATAAATTACCAATAAATTGCCAATGAATAATTAAATTAGCAATAAACTGCCGAGCGTGGTGAGCGCGTGCCTCGCGGCGACCGCCTTGCGTCCCCATCACACGCAAAAAATTCCCCGCATTTCCCCGAGGGGAAGAATGTGAAAGTGCGAATGCAGGAGTTGAATTTGCGCGGTTCGGTAATGTTCGCGAAAGAGAGATCACACACACACACACAACTACAAAGAAAGAAAGATGCATTTATTCACAGACACCTATTTGTGTTGTCGTTGTACTTGATTGCTAGAGCGGATCTCAGCTTTGAAATTTCGTGTCATTCCTTTAAGCGGGTGCATTAGCCCTTCTCACGCCCGATTCCTGGCCAATCCCCCACGTGGGTATGTGCCATGCACAGACACCTATTTGTGTTGTCGTTGTACTTGATTGCTAGAGCGGATCTCAGCTTTGAAATTTCGTGTCAGTACTCCTTTAAGCGGGTGCATTAGCCCTTCTCACGCCCGATTCCTAGCCAATCCCCCACGTGGGTATGTGCCATGTCAGCGGCCAGGCAGCGCGCGCCCATCTCCTCCCGTTGCCAAGGAAGACGAGGAGATTCCTGGCCAATCCCCCACGTGGGTATGTGCCATGCCAGCGGCCAGGCAGCGCGCGCCCATCTCCCCCCGTTGCCAAGGAAGACGAGGAGCGCGCGCACCCGCAGCTGTTGCTATGTGGACGGCGGCGGAATGCGGACGGCGGCGGACGCTTCAGGCTCGCTTAAGAAGTGCATTCGCACTTAAAAAAAAACAACTACTGCGAAAACGTTAAAGAGCGAGAAAATGCCGAGCGCTCGTGAGCGCGTGCCTCGCGGTGACCGCTGAGCGTCCTTTGCTCGCGCCGTGGACAACACAACTGGGTTGACACTACCGCTTAGAAAATTCCGCTCGAAACATTTGATATTGGGAAAATAGGGTATGGTCGAAAAGCAGGCGATGAGCGGTAAATGACCGATACACGGAATTACTACGTACGTTACTTGCGCTACTGATGGCGCTACGTGAAAGTTGCAACTCTCGCGGATCCCTTATTTGCTGTAACGTTTGGCAAACGAAAGAATGCGTAATACTTGCATTAAAGCCTACCGAACGTCCAGAATAAAAAAAAAAGCGCGAGCGCGCAAAGCACGAACGGCAGACTCGAAACTCTACCCGCACGATAAAGTACGAGCTGACCGATGCACTGCGCCTTAACTACCAGCAGGGAGGAGTGCTCTTCGGCATAAAGAGGGCTAGAAAATAGCTCACTTCGCGACCTTTTTAGACCTGCACATAATATTCGTTTCGTGACTATGCATGCGATCTAGCTATAATATTACTGCGCGAAGGGAAGTCGACACGCGCAAGCGACTTCACGCAGGGCTCGAGTAATGCTTCCGTTGGAAAAAAAAGATGTGTACGCTATTTCCGTGGTCGTCCTCGTATCATCTTTGTGCACAGCAAGTTACACGGCAGTATTTGGGCATCTTGGACAAAGATAAATGCCGACATGCGCGTCCCTAACCTTGGGGTATCATGCACACAGGGGCATCCGGAGATCTGTGAATCCCCCAACATGGCGGAAGCGCCCGCGGTTCCCGCAAGAGCGCGGCAGTTTTTGCATAAAGTCTATAACAAGGCAAGAAGCACGCTCTGGTACTTCTATCTTTAGGTGTATTTTTGTAACTTCTATGTTTATCCTACCATTCTTAGTTCTTTAAAATGAATGTATGATTACATTTAGGTGAAATAGCCCGTGCGTGCAAGATTATAAGCCCTGCCTAACTTGCGTTTGCTTTTCCCTGCCTCCGCCAATCGCAGAGCTGGCTGGTATGACATTCTAGGTTCTGTTGCAGGAAATGAGCTAGTAGTGACTCGTATGGCCATTCCCTTTTTTCTCAATTATGTAGCTTGATTGATTGATTGATTGATTGATTGATTGATTGATTGATTGATTGATTGATTGATTGATTGATTGATTGATTGATTGATTGATTGATTGATTGAAATTTGAAGTTTATTTGGCAGAATGGCGTACATGGTGCCGAGGCTAAAGGCGACGTGAATATCGCCTGACTTGACCTCTGGCTCCCAGTGACACTGGCAGCACATACAGCGTTTCAAGCTTGGAAATATTTCACATAAAAAAAAAGAAAGAAAAGAAAAGGAAAAAGAAGGGGGACAATCAGATAGCAACACAGAGTTATACAATAACCAACATTTCCCACGAGAATTAGCAGGATTACACTAATACATACATTGTAGCCAGCAAACAAAAGCCAGCAAACAAATGGGGTTGCATAGTTTACAATCCAAATAAACACTACATAAACAGATGCAAAGAGCATGAAGGTAGCAAACCAGGTCAATGTAAGTCATAATAAATTCATAAAGTAAAGTTTAATTTGCTTTTTAAATGAATATAAACTCCTACAACAATCAATAAGGCCTATTATGTCGGGATGATAGTTTAAAAGATTCGGTATCTGCCATTCTAACAGCTGGGCACCATAATTCGTCCTGATCCTGTTTTTCTTGAAAACAGTATACCGAAAGCTGTAGTGTGGATGAGTGTCTGTGTACTGTAAGAGAAAGGATTCGCGGTCACTTATATAGGTAAGGTATATGGTCTCAGCTAACTTAAGTTCGTACATATATTGAATACTAATAATTAAATTTTGTGCGAAATAAGGTAAGGTATCACCAGCCATAGGCAAGTTATTGATAAAAACGAATACCCCTTTTCTGAATCGAAACGAGAAAGTTAAGGTTGGACTTGGAAGTAACATCCCAAACCAACAGACAATATCGCAAACGAGAATGAACAAGCGAGAAATACAGTTGACGCTTTACAGGTGTTGGTAACAAATGACGCAGTTTATTTAACACTCCAATAGGTTGTGCGGTCTTGTGTTTAACAAAATCAACATGGTGATTCCAAAGAAGATTTTCGTGAAAGAAAACACCTAAAAATTTGTGTACTTGAACCTCTTTCGATTGGAAGGGATTGAAATGTAGAGGGCAAGGAATTCTCATAGGCCTATTCTTAGACGTGAAAATGATATATTTTGTTTTCTTAACGTTAAGCTGAAATTCATTCGCATCCAGCCAGAGGGAAAGCTGTTGTAACCAGGAGTTTGCAGTAGCGATGACGGATGCCAAATCAGTAGACGAAAAAAAAACATTCGTATCGTCAGCATAAAGAACAATATCCTGGGTGAACGGAATCAAATCAATATCATTAATGTATAAAATAAATAGAATTGGCCCAATATAGACCCCTGTGGTACACCATACGATATTTTTTTGCCTGTCGGATTGAACATCATGAACTGAACGAATTGCCTCACGGTCTGATAAGCAGCTGCGAAAAAGCTGAAGTGAAGTTCCCCTTATACCATAATGTGGACAGTTTAAGAAAAAGAATATCATGTTTAACTGAATCAAAAGCCTTATAAAGTCTAAGAAAATTCCTACAGAATAAAGACGGTTTTCTATGTTGCGAATAAGGCTATCCTTGATGTTAATTAAAGCAAGTTCAGTAGATTTCCCTTTTTGAAATCCATACTGATTGCCGGAAATAATTTCAGCTTTGGAGGTAACTTGATAGTCTAGAATTTATAACTTTCTCCATGACCTTGGAGAAAATGGGTAGCACTGAAATTGGCCGGTAATTATAATTTCATCAATCGCACCACCTCTATGTAAAAGAAAAACTTTTGCTATTTTCATGTTATCGGGGAAGATTCCTGTAGACAGAATTAAATTTGCTAGGTGACACAAGACTTCACCGATCAGGTCTATCACAGCTTTGATTGGTGCGGCCTTAATTCCATCAAAGCCAGAAGAACAATTATTTTTTAGACTATTTACCACATTGGTAATTTCACTTATAGTAGCAGGATAAAGGAACATTGAGCTGCACACGTTTTGAGTTAGATAAGACCTTGGATCCGAGCTACGTGAATTGGACATCCCAAAAGACAGGAAGCGTTGGTTAAACAGATTAGCTAGGCTTTACCACTGAAGGTATCTTCTCCTATTTTTAGTTCAGATGGCACTGAAGCCTTTGATTTCCGAAGCAAATTTTATAACCGTCCATGTTTTTGAGGGATCAAACCGAATGCTCGCAAATTTGTTTGAGTAGTACTGAAGGCGCGCTCTCTTTATGTCCGTTGTTAATTTATTTCTAACTTTCTTGTAATCCATCAGGACCAATAAATCCCGGAATTTTACAAATTTATCAAACGACTTATTGCGTTCTTTTATTATTTTTAAGAATGCAAGTGTAATCCACGGTTTTCTAGCTTTTCTGGCTTTAGTCAGAGTAATAAAAGGAAATGCACTATTATAGGCCTCAATGATCTTATTAATAAACAAGTCGTAAAAAGCA
Source organism: Haemaphysalis longicornis (assembly GCA_013339765.2). NCBI lineage: Eukaryota > Metazoa > Arthropoda > Arachnida > Ixodida > Ixodidae > Haemaphysalis > Haemaphysalis longicornis. The sequence continues at coordinate 144,332,167 of CM023449.1, read as the reverse complement.
TTGGGATTTGATGTTGTGGAAAGGCTGCTCCAATCTATGGACGACACAAGCTGGCGGAAATATTTCACATTACCCTTATTCATCTCCCTGTAGATTCTAGGTGCACATAAAGCACGAGTTTTGTGCTCGATCACTCTTGGAATAAAGCAAAATAAAGGTAAATGGTCACTTATGTCACTAGTAAACACTCCAGCCATGGTATCCTCTTTCTCACAATTTGTTAAACACAGGTCTAGAAGCGTTTCACTGTGAGATGTAATCCTAGTCGGTATATCAATTAAGTTTGTAAAGCCATTGACATGTACTGTGTTTAGGAATTCGGTGTTCAAAGGAGATACTTGGAGTAAATTGATATTAAAGTCGCCCATGACTACCACTTGCTTTTTTGTAGTTGAGAGATCTTCTAAGATTGCATTGAAAGCGTCGTAAAACAATTCGAGGGGTCCGGAAAGAGGGCGATAAATAACGCCTAGAACATGCGCATTTGTGGCAATGAAGAGCGATTCAATACCCGAATTCATCACAGTATATTCAGGAACAACTTCATACAAAAGGCTCTCCTTCATGTACAAGGCAACACCAGCGCCTGTTTTGGTTCTTCAACTATTAGTTTCTAGTTTATATCCATTTAAATTCACTACGCTAGCAGCATCCGAGTACCAAGTTTCACTAAACGCCAACACGTCAAAATTGTGGCCCAAAGAGGATAAAAAAATGTTCATTTCATCTTCTTTATTTCTAAAACTGCGTATGTTAAGGTGAAACAGCGAAAAAACAGTTTGAGCATGTTTTGTTTCCAGATACATTATTTGTGAAAGAATCAACATGATGGTAAGCACAGCCAGAGGATGCGAAGGCCATTTGCGGTACTAACAGATTACAGCTAGTACAGCTACATTAAACCATTTTTTCCAGATCACACTGATCTTGGATTCGAATCACCTTATCACCTTCATCCTTTCGAACCAAAACGTGTCCGTTATTCTGCCATGCAAAACGATAGCCAACTTCCTCTGCTCTCGCAGGCGCGAGCCACAACAGCCGCTTATTCCAAGGCGTGAGGTTATCAAAGAAGCGCATGTCTGGTTCTTTGGCCCTTAGGCGAGAACGGGCCTCCATCCACTTTTGCTTCAAGGAAACTGACGTAAACCGCACAATGACAGCGGGTTCTTTTCCAGGCCCTACATGCACAAGATGGCACATGGGCTGAAAAATGCGGGGTCTCACTCTCTTCGGCTTGACGTCTTGAAGCAGGCGTAAGTTCTTCAAAATTGCCTCCTTTGCCTTCACTCCATTCGTTCCCTTGGGCATAACAGCGAAGCCCCCTTCCTCGTCAGAAAGCAACATACGAAGGTCAGCTTCCCGTAAACGTGCAACAGTTTTGCCTGGAGATACCGAAGGCTTCTTGCTTGGGGAAGTCTTCAAAATGTTAACACCTTCACTGATACTACGATCAACCTCCTCTGTCCTTGTTCTAGAAACACTGCTTCTGACGCAGGAAAGCAACTGAAACGTGTCGAGAACTGGAGGAACACAAAACGTTCGCCCGAGGTGTAGTGTACTCAATGCTTGGGGAGGGACAGTTGGCACTCCTACAAGGTGGACTTCCTGTTCAGGGGTGCAACGTTGACGTCTCTATCGGATGGAGGTCAAGGTGCCTTGGCACAAGAAGTCGGCAGTTTGCGTAACAACTCGTAGAGCTTGCTGTAAATGCTTCACACCTGCTCCAGGGGCTGCTTCTCTGAAGCATGAGAACTGGAGGCAGTTTCGGAAGTAGTCCACCTGGTGCCATGCTTCAGATCGAAGAATGCGACACATTCGGGCCCCGTGTCCTTGGGATGGAGCGAGTGGCGCTACGATCCAGCGAACGTCTTGCGTATCCGTAGAGGCAGCGTATCCGTAGCAAGGACGACCACAGTAGTACACAACAAAGAGTTCTGAAGAAACCAAGGGAAAGAGACGCCCGATGTAGAAGAAATTAACTGAAGCAATGGAAGTCTTTTGGCTCGTTGGTTCATACTTCAAACAAAAACAGCGCTCAAGAGGGGACAGAACAGAAAGGAGGAGGCTACACACACAGCGCTGACTACCAACAAAGTGTTTATTTGCCGTTCAGCAATATAAAGAAAAATGTTACACCAAGATAAGGGCGGAAAGAATACAGAAACATGAAAGATTACAAAAACAAAAACTGCACGAGAGATGGCTTTAAATGCGTATTGCGCCGATGGAGTGGCCGATAAAGGCAACAAGGTGTCAAGCAGCAAAGTGTACTCACGTCTATAGAAAAGCTAAAACAGGAAAGAACCCCCCCCTCCCCCCCCACCCCCCCATATCATGGTTGGAGGAGCTGCATGCGAAAGTCACAGCAACGCCATGTCCCAATCCTTATGATGAGCAGAGGCATACACAGAGATAATATCCATAAGAGTGTCGTTAAAACGTTATGTAAGACCATTTGTCAGGTGATAACAAGATGTAAGCTTGTGCATCCTAGATCTCAAACGAAGGAGATCAGCGACTACATTCGACAGTAAGAGTACTGGCCTCGAACGGTTAAAATCTGACGTGGAGGCTGTGGTGTAAAATGACGTCGTGAAGGAGGAAGCCGGCGATATGAGTCGCACAACTGGTAGGAATCGCCCTGGTAATCGCATAACCTGTGGCATAGTCCGTTGCTACGCTAATCCATTTCTCTTCTGATGTTGAGGAAGTGAAGGGAGCAATGAGGGCCATTCCCACTCGATAGAACGGTCCTCCCGGTATGTCGAGCGGCTGTTGAAAACTAGCCCGTGGTGCTGTTATACTTTTTTGTCGTTGAGAGGGAGAGAGAGAGAAAGTAAACTTATTTATGGTAAAAAGCATTGGGGAAGAGTCCTCAGTCCAAGACGCCTTGAGGTTCCCCAGTCTCAACAGCCCTCAACACCAGCAGCCGCTAATCCTTAAGTGCGGAGCGCGTCAGAGCTCTCTCCCAAAGCTTGTAAGACGAAATGGAGGGACAGCCGTCACAGGCCGTGACGAAACGTCGCACTGAATTGTATAGGCCAGACCAGAAGCAGCGCCGCCAGATTCGGTCATAGGTGCCTGTTAGAGTTGGTAGAGCACCAACGGCCGGGACCCCCAGTATCACAGCAGGGCCGTCTGGTTTTGAAAGTTGCGATAGAATCGCGCAGCGAAGAATCGCGTGCCGGGCAGCGGGAAATATACGTGATCTCTATAAGGTTCTATCGCGATCCCAGGCATCCCCAATACGAATCAAATCGAACATAGCGACAACACAAGCGTCGGAGTCATGATCAGAGGGGATAGGTGGATCGAGGGGACAGGCACTATTCATTTTTATGCATGCAAACAGGCTTATGTAAGCGACCGTAAAACAGTATTCTTACCATGTCAAAGCCTAGCTCTCTAAACGCTCCGTGGGGTCTTACGACGGGGTCAACAAGCAAGGAGTGTATTGGTTCGTGGCAACTGGGAACGGGCTTCCAATGAGGTGTGAACGGTCTCAATATGGTGTGCAAATCCTTTTCTCAGCTAAGAACAAAATAGGCAGGCTTTGTTCGTTGGTGAACAAAAAGCGTCCGCATGACGCCAGTTTTACAACTTCCAAAGTCAAGCATATGCGTGCTTGTGTGCCTTGTAAAATGCGTGTCGTTTACCAGATACTGCTCTCTTGCATAACAGTGTATGTGGGGCAGATGGGAGCTGCTAAAAAGAAGAGCACCCACAGACGATAAAACATCACACGTATGCAAGTTTACCCGCACAGTGAAGAAAAGTGGGCATGCAAACCTCGATTTGGTGATAACGAGAGAGTCTTCGAGCACAGAAATCGAATACTTAGGAATATAGTAGAAGCCTTCAACATTAACCTTTATAAACCAAAATATTCCGGCACTCCTTGGGCTGCACCGTCCGGCTGCTTCCTGTGGGTACTGCGGGCAGACCAGCCGCTGCCCCAGCCGGATGCCATCGCTCACGTTGGAATGCATTTTGTGCGTCTCATTAGGCGTGAAAATGTGTAAATGCCTTTTCATTTGATGTGCCATCATGCCACAGCCACGGCCGCTGGATGAGAGCGCACGCAAGGTGCCGCCTGCCGCGTCGCCCGGATTTCAACGGGCGAGGGCGTGAGTGGCGGTGTTTACGTTTGCCGCCGCTTCACTCCATCGTGGCGCTAGCGTTCGGGGACTGGTTTCGGGACGGAGCGGGGCGGTCCCCGTAGGCGAGCGCTTGCGCCGACTGAGAGACAGCCAGCGCACGGGTTTTAAAAGATGTTGTTGTCATTCCTGGGCTGCTCAACCGCGAAAACTGTCTGTCCGTATTTATGTATGTCTGCCAGTCTGTCGCTCGATTCAACCACCCGGCCGTCACTCAAGCAGCCAGAAGTTAAAATAATTCTTGAATGAGATATAGGCAATACATTTTCAATCTAACAAATCTAAGAAGATGCCCCATATTCGACAACATTGCTAAAAAAAGATAATAACCACCGGTTAGCTTTGTCTGAAAACGTCTCACACACAGCACGTAAATCGCGTTGCACTGTTTAAGGCCGCAAGTTGATTAGCTATAGTTCAAGCGGCAGGTATATGGTGGGAATTTATTCGTCCGAAATTTCAAAAATGCCACCTTTTCTCGGGAAACGCGGTGTCGACACACGGGAGAGGGATGAAAATTTGCCGGCGATGTATTAAAGCTTGCCTTAAAGACACTTCTTTGAAAACAAAAATGTTGGCCGGGCGGAATGCGCACCTCATAAAACGAGGACACGCGATACGATGGTTGAAAAAGGATTTGAAAAGACTCGACATTTTGCTATGCGTGTCTTTTTATACTGTTATACTGGCTCGATCATGTCTTGCCGCGCATAGAGATTTGGGTTGTTTCATTTTCGCAGGCACGACAATGCCTTTAAACGCGCTACTGAAAACTTGACAGAAGTTGTACAAAAAAAAATGCACCGTGCTTTGTTCAAGAGACAGTGCGTACGGTCCACTCTCCTAGCTGATGAGCATTTTTCAAACTTTGCGATGAGAGCTAGCGCTAGGTACATTTCCTCCGTTATTTCATCGGCGATTCAAACCCATATGCATTTATCCCTGAAGCTAACGGTCGGGCTCCTGGAGCAGCACACGTATGTGCTCAAATTAGCGCGCTCTAAAGACGTTGCGATAGTTTTGCTCTGTGAACATACTGCGCTTCAATTCGAATCATTTTTCGTAGCGTAGGAAAATTTATACACGCGTTATCATTACGCCAGCTTTCTTTTTTGAGTACCCAAGCATAATCTCTACGTAATGCAAGAAGTGTAATGCCTTGTATCTGCACAAAAAATGCGTAATTCACGCAGTTAGAACAATTAATAATTATGATATTCAAGATGTAGATTGGTGGTTTAAAATATCAAAGAAAAGAATAAAATGTGAAATGAAAAAACGGTGTTTGAATGCTTACGCATTATTAGGCAATTTTTTGGATTTCTGTACAATTTCGCTTTTTTGTTTTGTGCCCGCGCAAAAATTTAGCTTGCCGAGCTCGCCAAATATTTTTTCAAAGTTTTTTGCGGACCAGGACATCCCATGTGCTCTTCTTAATTTTTTTAGAGGCTGCAGGGAACAAGTAATAATATCACGTAGAAACTGGAATCGCTTTTCATTCAACTGTATATATATATTGTCAAAATAAAAAGGGCCGATATAGCTGTGATATAGTATTACTTCATAACTAAACAACGTGTAATCAAGTCATATATGCCGTGAGATTATTACGAATTGTGGTGTTTTATTTAGTGCACGAGGAAAAACCTACATAAAAGTTGGTTATGTCTTAAACATTGAGAAGTGATGGCACTCATAAATAAAAAGCGCCGTCACAAAAACATTGTTTCTGTTAGTCCGAAATATTAATATATTCTCTGCAGTCGCAGCTTGCAGACAAAACGTAAATTTCTGCCGGGCGTGAGGTCACAAAGAGCATGCCGGGCGATGTAAGACACAACGACACAGCAATGCGAGACAGAAGGCACACTATCGACGGGTAATGCTGCTGCTGCGAACGGAATTTAACTTCCATGTTAACCAAATGAAGCTCGGCAGCCGCCAATCGTGTTTGTCTTTTAACAGGCGTAACATTAGTGCTTCTAAATGTCTTAAGCGGAGCGTGGAACGCCGATGATAAGCCCACACTTCGAAATAAGCGGCCCGAAAGCCGGCGTCCCGCGGGCCGCGCTCGCCGCAACCAGTCCCGGAACGGTGGCGCCGCGGTGGCAGTATTTGGCTCTAGGCGCACTCACGGCGCTTTGGAGGCACGCGGCAGGCCGCACGTCCGTGCGCCTTTCATCCAACGGCCGTGCCACAGCTTACTGCCTGAAAGCACATTCAAGGAAAACGAGAACTAATTCTTATGCCAGGCTTAACCACGCTGCGCACAGATGCAGTGTGTCACAGCGTGTCGCATGTCGTGAATGAAGGGTGTTGCGCGTTCTCGTCAGAATCACGAACTGTGTGGTTCGATTTTGTGGGGACCCGTGTTTTCCTACGCCTCGCCTGCACATGCTTTCGCGAACCGGGAGCCGCCGTTTCGGGCAGCCGGCGCATGGCGTGAGCCATGACCTCTTCGTGACACCATGCGACGCGCCGAACCGGCTCGCTGTGAATCTGTGCGCGAAGGCGCGGGGGAAGGAGGCCCAGTTTGCCGCCTTCCTTCGCGCAACCCTCTCCTCGACCAGGAGAAGACCTGCCCTCCCCACCATGCTGACCTGCAGGACGTACGAACGCTCCGCCGGGAGTCGACTGGGCGATTTTGTCGGAATTGGTTGGCTATGCCCCGTTGACGGGAACCCAGTTTGCTCCACGGACTCTGCTGAGATTCTGCCCTGATCGGTCGCACAGATGCCTCTCCTGCTCCCACAGTCGTGGTGATGGTTATCAAGGTCTGGGTTCCGCGGCTTGAGCGAACGAACGGAGCCACTGTCTCCCCACAAGCGATAGACATGTTGTCTGGTATATGCCCTGTATCTGCCAGGCAATAAAGCCTCTGAGAACCCGAACCCGTGCGCGAGTCTTCGGATTCCTCAGGGCTAGTGTACGGCGCGTAGCACTTTCTCTACTAAGCTGGCCGGGGTCCTCTGCTATCCCGTACGTTAGCCCACAATTTGTAGTGCCAGTCTTTCTAATGTGCACTGTCATACCTAGGTGTTTACAGCTACTTGCCATCTTTTTAATTCCCACGTTCAAGTCCCGTGCTCAGAGAGAAATTCACATGCATACAGGCCATCCGTTCGAGCGTGACAGCGCCGCTGTTGACTGCACTAACAAGCAACGCAAGCGCAAAATATTAGTGAGAAAATATCCTGAAGAAATAAGCGTATACAATGACACAAACACACAGAAGCATAAGAATAGAAAGACACACATCGCTTGCGTATTTTTCCTTACTTCACTCCAAGTGTGTAACTCCTACTTTACTCCTATATGAAGTCTAATCACCCTATAAATTTTCCTGGGGCTCACGGTGCTGCGGAAATGGGTCATCACACTGAACTGAAAACACTGAATCAAGCAGTTTCGCACAAGCAGCGAAAAAGTGTGGTTGCATGTTTCTTCTAGAAACCTGTTACTGACCCCCTTGACGTCCATTGCTGACTTTGGGTATTTACAAACGTGCTGTTAAATCATTCTCGCTCAAATTGTGGCATGTGAGGATCTATTTTGCTGCACTACTCTTTTGTGGTCAATTTCTGTAGGTGAATTTCCCATACCCGAGGGATTAGCTGCACTCGCCCTTCTCACATACCCGTGCTGCAACTCAAGCGAAGGGTTGATTTTCGCAGACCTTGGCCTCGTGAAATAAACACAGCTAACTTCTAGAAAACCGGAGTTTCTGACTGCAAGCGTCATGGAGGTCAATAAACGGGCTTTTTAAACTGGCGTGCCACACCTTTTCTTTTTCCTTTTTGCTGCTCGTGCCAAGCTGCTGGATAAGAAGTACTTTCGGTCCAACATGAAGACCCACTTGCGCAGCGCTGCAAGCCTCCAGAAAATGTATAGACTTCGCACATGTATACGCCCGGGTAAAGTAGTAAATTGGGGAGTTGGTGTAAGTTCATCTCGTACAACAGTGCAAACACACAGACAGAAGGAAGGAAAAACATGCAAATTCTGTGTCTTTTCTCCCTTATGCTTCTGTGTGTTTGCACCATGGTACGATATCTATTTGCCTATTTCTGTAAGTTAGTTCTTGCGTGAAGACTTTGCAGTTGTGTTGGTTGTTAGTGCAGTCAACAGCAGCGCAGTCATGCTTGAACGGGTAGCTTCCATACATAGTGAACTTCATGCAGGGCATGGTGACTTAAAGGTAGGATTTAAAAAGAAGAAAGCGGCTGTAATAACCGGGTACAACAGTGGGCATCGAAAAGTCTGGCACTACAAATAGAGTCACACAAGTCATGATTTTGTCGAAAGCAACGTGCCACACACTGCATTCACAATCTGTGCAGCATGGTCAAGCCTCGCATAAGAATTAGTTCTCGTTTTCCTTGAATGTGCTCTCTGGTGAGCAAGCTAACTGTGGCATGGTACATCAAATAGGAAGGCACTTACCAATTTTCAAGCAACACGAGACGCACGATATGCAGTCCACGATACGAGCGTTGGCGCGCTGCGGGGGCGGCAGCTGGCGTGCCCACATTCCCCCACAAAGCGCTTGCATGGCAGCACACTGATCACGGAAAAATACGGGCGCCCCGGGAGAGCCAGGCAATTATGGTCTATAAAGGTGACTGCGTAAGCCAGACCTCGATTACGTACCACAAAAAAAAAAGCCAAGCTAGTTGGACATTCACTCACGTGACTTGTCAGCCCCTCTCCACACACCTTTTCTTCCAACTTCTTGTCTTTTTAGCGCATTATCTTATGAAAAGCTGCATCAGTCTTTTCTTCTGCCTCTGTGCAGGTGCGTAGTTGCATGTATATCCGCATTCTTTCTGTTGCCTAATAAACACTAGTTCAAGTCAGGACTAGTGTTGTGCCCCTTTTTGTTGTCCTGCTTTTTTCCAGCGTGTTGTTTCGCACAATCATAAATGTCTTAAGTCCCCTCCCATTTTTAACTAGGAACTACCCCTGAGCCTGAAATCAGGTTGAAGAGCTGGGAACGGGTTTTTTTCTGTAATTAATACCTATTCCCCAGTAAAAATACCAACTAAATACCAACTAAAAACATGCGTGTCAGCCAGTTGGAAACATCTTATATGCTCTAAATATTAAATGAATCGACAATATAATCTTGACTTATTTTTTTTAAAAGCGCACGATAACAATATAGATGTTCACATACTTTTTCAAGTTCCACATTGACGAAAGACGCTGTGTTCTCTATCGCCCGTGCCATGCTGCAGAAGGTCTGCCCCGTCACATCGTGTACCGCCGCTTCTGTACGGTTGCCAGATCCAGGCAGAATTCTCCATAGGATGTGTTCCGCATCAGCCACGTCAGGAACATCCACATTTGGACCACTCTGCACTTGCAATTAGAAAACAAAGCAAATAATTTTAAACTCCCAACTGATCAACTTGCGCTATTTGAATCAGGTATAAGTACTATATCCTGTGTTGAGGTTGTACCTTACTTCATTAGACAGCTAAATCATGTAACCAAACTTTACTGGTCACATAAATCCAAATATCTGATCAAATAAGTGTTGTCGCGCTTTGCAACATGCTTTACGACTGGTCCAAGGGGGTCCGCGAGAGCACTTCAGGGGTCCGTGAAGCCTCTTTCAAAACTTTTCCCCTGCCACTGTTTTCTCGATTTTGCCAGAACTTTCTTGCTATGCAAAAAGGTGGCCTCGCTGCATTACATGTATGTTTAGTTTCTCTGCATAGTGCATATTTTAACACCTTCTTTCCGCACAACATGCCAGCTATGACAAGAGATAAAAAGGCCTACCTAAGGCAGCATATAAGTGTTCAAAGACTTGTAGATACAAGTACAAATTGTTTGACATAATGACACCGATCAACATAAGCTCAATCGTAGGGTCCCTACTATTTCGCAAGCCAAGAAGGGGTCCCTGGGGCAGTCATGGCTGCGAACCACTGCGCTGCTATACTATTGAAGTTTTGGTAGGCCAAACGATAACACACACCCGCCGCAGTGGCTCAGTGGCTAAGGCGTTGCACTGCCGAGCACAAGGGCACGGGTTGGATTCCCGGCCAATTTTACCCTAGTGGCGCGTAGATGGGCAAAGAGCAAAGCAGGCCGCCCCACCTAGGTTATTTTTGGTTCAACTAAGATTATGCCTGGTTACGCTTCGAAACTCGGCCAAGTATTATGTGTAGTTGTTTTGAAATGCGGACAAGTTTTAAAGAAAGCTTTCTGCCTTTACCAGCCAACGGTGTCTTCGTGGAGTGCGCAACAAGAAACTCCCAACGTGGCTGAGGAGAGGAGGAGGGCCCTTTTCACTCACGGAGCACTGTGTAGATGGAGCGGCGAAGGGCGCTATTACCCAGCGTTGCCCGAACGCCGGAGTTGCTTTCGGAGCTCTGCGCCCCGGCGGGCACGTTGGTAGCACCATTCCGTTGACTTTGTCATCTGCTTAAGCGACGGTTGTTAGGGCCTGTTCTTGTGCAGCTTCGCGTACATTGCGCGCTTCCTTCAAACGACTTTTTTAACTTGCTCGACAGCACCTCCTGGGTAACCCAGACCCGACGGAATTAAGTGGCCATACACCAAAGATACGTTAAGGATTGGTTTGGAGGGCAGAAAAACAAAATGTCACAGACCCCCTTTACAGACATCTGGTCACTAGAGAAACGCTACCTTTTGCGCAGTGCTTGCCACGAATGGGACTCTGTTCTCTAAATTACTGAATACAAATTTGGTTGTGTTTTACCAGGCATTACACAAGGCAAAGAATCAACAGGATCTGATAAATAGCGATTATAACAGTTCCCTCAGCTTTCTTGCAATTTTCAACCTTACTAAGCTAACTAGTTATCGGTATAAATGGGAATCACTAAGCTCACATGCCGAATTGCTTCGGTGTCTGCGCTTGTGTCGTACCCCCTAGCTGGGCTCATCAGGATGACGAGGTTCCCCTGGTCTCACCTATAGAAGACGCTCGTCACCGTTTCTTTCTGCTGACGCACGGCCGGGATACAGCGGCGGCGTCCGGCGCTCTAGCCCGGCCGTGGCCAACGCTGCTGCAATTGGGACGCCGCCCTCGTGAATTCCAGATAACGGCTGGCAGAATATGTGGTTTCACTCTTTGCACTGCCACGTTTGTGAATTCAAGTGACGGCATGGGCAATTGTTGTGGGTGTCGTTTACAGCTTTGCTTTCGAACCACCTTTAAAGCGTGTTTGCGAACCAATTATTTTTTTGCTTGGTGTCGTCATTAGACCCCAAAAGAGGAATGACCACTCAGTGATGAAAATGTACAACGTATGCGTTCCAACCAACTCTGCAATGAAGCCTAATGTGTGCGGTGGCCACTTTTTCAATTGGAGGTAAAAAGCATAAAGGCGAGCATGTTCAAGATTTCGACACACATTAAAAATCCCCAGGTGGTCAAAATTAATCTGGAGCACTCCGCTACAGCGTGCCTCATTGCCTTTGTAGCGTCGGTGAATACACCATACAATCAATTAATGCAGCTCGAAGGGTAATGGAGAGCACAGAGGGACAATCGTTTGCTAAAAAACTTTTTGAACTCCTTTGCTCTCAAACATTTGGCTGTGTGGTCTGGTGTCTGGGATGCTAATTAAGTTGATTAATGTTAATGTTTCACCGACATTTAGCTTCTTTCACTGCACTAAGTCAAGCAAGGATTGAGCCATAGTGAAGCTGCAGGAATTCTTTCTACGCGAACGCTGAAGAACCCAGCAGCACACGTTCGTACAAGTTTGAAATTGTCTGTTTACATGTTCCGTCGATGCTTTGCACTGTTGTAGTAGTAGTCACCATATGCAAAAATATCGTCGTGGTCCTTTTGACGAGCACTGCATGCGCCACTTGACAACAGCTGGGGCGCAGTGTGCGTGCTTACATGCACGACGCATGCGCTGCTTTCCTCGATTTGCGTCGATGTTCATGGAGCAACTGTTTAGCAACTGTGGCGTTGCTGGTCGCTAGGCAACCCGAGGCACTCCTCCAACATTTTAAGTGCGAATGCACTTTATAAGCGACCCTGAATTCCGGCGACCGCCGCCCGTCCACATAGCAACAGCTGCGGGTGTGCGCGCTCCTCGTCTTCCTTGGCAATGGGGGAAGATGGGCGCGCGCTGCCTGGCCGCTGACATGGCACATACCCACGTGGGGGATTGGCCAGGAATCGGGCGTGAGAAGGGCTAATGCACCCGCTTTAAAGGAAGTACTGACACGAAATTTCAAAGCTGAGATCCGCTCTAGCAATCAAGTACAACGACAACACAAATAGGTGTCTGTGCATGGCACCTAACCCACGTGGGGGATTGGCCAGGAATCGGGCGTGAGAAGGGCTAATGCACCCGCTTAAAGGAGTACTGACACGAAATTTCAAAGCTGAGATCCGCTCTAGCAATCAAGTACAACGACAACACAAATAGGTGTCTGTGAATAAATGCATCTTTCTTTCTTTGTAGTTGTGTGTGTGTGTGTGTGATCTCTCTTTCGCGAACATTACCGAACCGCGCAAATTCAACTCGTGCATTCGCACTTTCACATTCTTCCCCTCGGGGAAATGCGGGGAAATTTTTGCCTCTTTTTTTTTTTTTGCTGAAGGCACTGTGCACGCAGGGGTCGGTTGGCGGTTGCTCGAGGCACACGTTCACGAGCACTCGGCATTTTTTGGGTATTTTAAACGCATTAGCGCCACACATTACAGCCAGCTACAACAGTTGCACTGTTCAAACAGCACACACGGGAAAAAATGCTGCATGAAATCCAGTCCGTAGTCCAGCATTCCAGTGTCTATGAGTATCTACTGGTAGATTGACCTTAACGTGCTTTCATTTCTATTTATCACACTGCGCAGCAGGGGGGAAGTCTTGTACCAGCGCCATCATCATCATCATCATCATCAGTGCCATCATCACCACGAGTATGAAATGGCTGATCAAACACGACTGCCCACCTGAAAGGCTGGTCTTCAGCGCTCCCACTTCTGGCTGGGCCTACGCGTACACAATAATGTCCGCATCTGCAACAACCAAATGTGCTTCTTAAAAGAAATTCTAATCTATCCAAAATTTTTGTTTAATGCTTTTAAAGTAATTCATAACCGAGCACATGCAACTGAGAAAAAAGCGTTAATAGTATAGCTTTTGCAGGACAGCTATTGAAATGCGTGACGGTAAAACTCTGGAGTGCTGCATCACTGCTTCTTGCGGGTTATTTTTATGCGTACACGATTGAAGCCAGGTCATTCATCTCTTACAAATAGCTGCTACAATCAGGCCACTATTCGTAAACTCGAAGCGCCAAGGCTAATACACAAGCCACATTGTATACTGCGAGTTGTGTGGTAGGAACACGTTACACTTCTTACTGTACACGTTTTTCACTGGACATAATTAGCCACGACAAAGTATTGTTCTTCCATAGAAAGAAAAGTGCGACATGAGCCACTTCGGCACGTATCTGCAGGGTGTCGGTGGCGGCTGCCGTTCTCAGTTTCGCTTCCCAAAACCCCAATTTATTGGACAGTCTGTGCTGTGACAATGAGGTTTTAAACCAGTTGTTGACGCTACCGTTCTTTTTATGTCGACTATTAGACAGCATCTTACATGGCCAAAAATAAAGTGCAGTTGGATAAAAACCAATATTTTCTCAGAAATAACTGTTCATAGAACTCTGCTCTTGAGTGCTGCGCATGCATCCAGCTGAAGTTGTAAGTTAAAAGAAAAGTGCTGCCGAGATTTAAATTGCAGGCTGAATTCTGGTTTTTGGCTCCATATGATTGATTAGTGTACAGCAACGACAAGGGGAAAAATTCTGCTTACCTGCCCATCTACAGCTTGCAAACATTTTCAAAACTGGCTCAGGGAGGAAGGAAAGAGGGGACACCACAGCTCCAGCAACACCTTTCCTCCAGCAAGCGAACCTGGTGGTGGTCGCACCGGCACTGCAACTGCTAAAAGCAGACACAAATGAGGATCAGGCTCAATATACTGAAACAGTTCAAATGCAAACTAAAGGCCCAATGCAATGCATTGAAAGTCCACGTAGGTTCCTAAGAAAAATGGTCAGCCGTGGGGTTAGCTGGCTGCTCCAAGCAATGCTATTATGGGCAATAATTGTCGCATTGTGCACCAGAAGGCACTAATTACCAGGACAGAAGTGCAGTGGATGCTTAGTAGCATATTCTACTGTCACCGCTCATCTGCCACCAATTTGTTTTACGAGAAAGCCCTGGAAGCAGGTGCACATTCTCGAGACTAGCCTGCAGCCGGCAAAGGTTATTTTCCTCTACTCCCTCATTGGTAACCATTTGCTTGCAGCGTAGGTCAGCATCAAATATGTTTGTGGGATTCTTCGCAAGCTTTTTTTTATGTCCACATGTACAAATTAACTGGAACTGCCAAACAAGTGGGGAGGAAAAAGTGCAGAGCTGGAAAGCAGCCAAAGCTTTCTAAGCACCGAGATGAGAATACGCATGTTTGTTTAGATGCCCACGTCACTGTGACATAACGAACCAGCAGAGCACACGTGGAGATAATTAATGAAGAGAGGCCCGATAGAAAAAAGAAAATATGGTGGGCCATCTGATGTTTTTTTTTCCTTTTCTACTGTTCATCACCATCACCATGCTTCACCGCACTTCCAGGTGTGATGTCTGCTGCTAGACTAACCATTCAATGAGAGTGGGCACACATCCACATTAGTAATTTAAGTTGCCGTGGGTGATTTTGGAGCCCAAAGAAGCCTTGTCTTGAAAAAATAAGAAAATGTGCCATTGCAAAGAGCCCCTCAGTTCCCATAAGCTCAAATGTGAAACCTGAAACCTGCAATTCCTTTAACAAAACAGCGCGAAGCGCGGGACAAAGGGAAGACGTAGACTACACAAGCGCTGACTAACAACTGTTTATTTGAAAGCACAGAACGAAATATATAGGCGAAATGTTATTAAACAGTAGCCGCGCGCATGATCAGTGAATGAATTAGGTTATTTGCTAACAGAGGGAAAGTCACAATCAATGGAAGACGCTATCTTGACACGTATGATTTTTCTTTTTCCAGGAGAGCTACTGAAGGGGTGCTTACACACGAGGTTCCTCTTTTGTGTATCGCAAACGCTTCGCAGATTTAGCGCATGCGCTGGCCCTTGTATCTTCGTAAGATACACCTTACGAAGATACAAGGGCCAGCGCACGCGCTAAATCTGCGAAGCGTTTGGGATACACAAAAGAGGAACCTCGTGTGTAAGCACCCCTTCAGTAGCTCTCCTGGAAAAAGAAAAATCATACGTGTCAAGATAGCGTCTTCCATTGATTGTGACTTTCCCTCTGTTAGCAAATAGCCTAATTCATTCACTGATCATGCGCGCGGCTACTGTTTGATAACATTTCGCCTATATATTTCGTTCTTTGGCTTTCAAATAAACAGTTGTTAGTCAGCGCTTGTGTAGTCTTCATCTTCCCTTTGTCCCGTGCTTCGCGCTGTTTTGTTAAAGTTATGTACCAACTTGCCCAACTACAAACCCTGCTGAAATTCCTAATCCTGAATAAACCACTGGCAACTTGTTCTCTATAGTTCAAAGGCTTGCGGTCACTTACATGAAGAAAAGGGTTAAAGATACTTCGTTTAGCCATCAATAAGTGCATGCCATCCTAGTCATGCATAAAACTAATTTGCAGTGATAGCTCCATATTAATTACAAGCTAGTTAGGTACGTCAACACCTCTTAGCCTCCCAATTCGGGCTGTGGTATCGTGACGGCTCTCTTCCTCGTTTTTTGGATAAAGCCAACTATTACAAGACTACCTCCATATTTTTTCACTTGACACTTGTAACATCTTATCTGCTTCAAAATGCGGTTAAATTATGTGCATGTTCATGGTTGAACAAAACTGTTCATAGTGTAAGAAAACTAACATTAAATTGAGCACATCAAGCCCACTATTTTGCTCAACCAGTGTTGCAGGCCTAAAAAGCTGTACGATGTGCCAAAACATAAGAACAAACCCCGAAGTAAATAAGCACACACCATCACGCTAGCCGAAAGCCAACACCAAGCCTCGTTACGTTTATTTACAAACTGAAAGAGTTCTAGGCAGCAATATGATGAAAGCCGTGATAACTTATCTAGATGCGTGCAAAGATGGTGCAAGTTTGGATTTTTGATTGATTGTAGGGTTTAACGCGCCGGCGCAACGCAGGCGATGAGGCGCGCCGTAGTGGAGGGCTCCGGATTAATTTTGACCACCTGGGGATCTTTAACGTGCGCCGAAATCTCGTACACACGGGCGTTTTTGCTTTTCGCCTCCATCAGAAAAGCGGCCGCCGCGGCCGGGAATCGAACCCGCGACATCGTGCTCAGCAGCGCAACGCCTTAGCCACTGAGCCACCGCGGCGGGTTTGGAAATTAGACTTCGTTATGTTACCTAGCCATCTGATCGGTCAACCTTATCTGTGCCAAAAAATTATAAGCGAAGTAGCAACACTGCTAAGGCTCAAACGCTTAAAAAAACAATCCTTAAACTCAAATAGGCAAATTCAGCTTACTGAAATTGAACAAGGCACATAATGCAAGACAATTCAGAACTGCAGAAAAGCAATGTGGTCACCATTTTTTTTACGAGGCTGGAACACACTCGACGCCGCACGAGAAGTCTCGTCCATTGACTAGGAGTACGTCGTGCCCGTTCTTTATCTTCAAAGCTACTTCTCTGCCTGCAAGCGGCCAATGGCCTGCAAAATGCAGATAATTATCAACCAACATGCCAGACGCAGTCATTTTTCCTCGAACCTGGTGCACCCAAAATGCAGAATCACAGAGATCACCAGGCTGCCTTGCCCACTGTAGGGTAGATTATGAAAATCACTCCTATACAACATTAGGCTGAGCGTAAACATGCCGTAACTGACAAAAACCACGGGGCATGAATATCAGCTATCAATATTTCAAATGATCCTTCTAATTTTTCTCTGAGAATTATTGGTAAGAACAGTAACATTTACCGCAATGATAGCACAAAAAATAAAATAAGGCAAACATTTCTTTTGAAATATACACGCTCTGCGCATTCAGAAGCCAGGTCACTCGAAAGATGTGTAGAGGCATGCGGGAATGTGGTCTGTTCACACAAGTGTTGTAAACAGGGGTGCAAAACTTGGGCTTTACATATCAGGGAAGTTTGTCTGAAGGTAAAACGTTCCTAGATGGAATGCACAAGACATTTAGCAGTTGCTCATTTATTTACATGAAAAAGAACTGAGAACCCCTTGTTTAGTTTGGGGGTTCCACGCACTGAATCTGCACCTAGACTACGGGATGCGCGAATTCGAGGGATCCTCCCAATTTAAACCACCCTGGTTTCGTAAAATCCACTGAAATATCGACACTACTGTTTTTCTTTTTTGTATCTATCAGAAGAACTGCAATGGCCGCGGATCACTACCGAAAAAGCCAGCGCACATAAAACAGGCATGCTCTTTTGAAGCGCTTGCGCTTCTGCAAGGTAACTTTTCACAATTAGGAATGAAATGAAAGGAGTGCCTCGCGGGGAATGTGATACTTTGGATGTGCATGAGAGAACCAGAAGGCAAACCCCTTTCGACATGGAGAGTCTGAACGCACATTTTATTGCCATTTACAAAAAGTTTCGTCCTTTACAGCACGCGCAAGGCAGCGGCCACCTGGTTACAAAACCGCTGTTTATCCGTCCGTAGCACGCCAACGTCTAGACGAGGCACGATACGCGCAATGTTTCAACGTGGTAGCATAAAAATTCGTATAAATGCACATTCCCGAGACGGCTGACGGACGCACAACACTATTCACACTCATAATTGAACACAATACTGAAACATTCATAGTGCGGAGCGTGCCAGGGGGCCCTAAATATACTCCGATACCCGGCTCTAGACTGAATTCAAGGCACATCCCGCGTTTTACCTTTTTTTTTTGTTAGTGTACAATTCCCCTAAAGAGAGTACTCAGCCAATTACACAGCTACGCATTATTTTTATAACCTGGAGGCTGGAGGGAAGTGGTATTTTTTGGGTGGCTCATAGCGAAGAACAAGGTGGTAGCGTTTTCGGTGCGGTCAGTTTGACTAATGACACATGATTCTACTTCGCAAAACCCAAGGCGCAAACTTTGAAGCAAGTGCTGCTTACATACGTGACAAGACGGAAAAGGACGCTTGCCAAATGCCACATCTGCGTAACGCCGATATGATAGATATCGCACACCAACGCGAGCGATACGTTGCACACACAGAACGTCAGTCCTAAGGGCCGGCACCGGCTCGACAACAGTGCTCCGTTAAATACACAGGACTAGTAAACGACGTTTCACTTACCTTAACTGCCCAGCCGTACTTGTTCGTCCGGTAAATAAATCCATAGTCATCACGTAACCAGAAATTTCACGCCGCTGAGCATTTACCGAATCGTAGAACCACTGCAGGCAGCGATGACGGTGGGAGCCGAGCGAGCCGTCGAAACGTCGCCGCCGTCGTCTTGTGTCGCGCTGCCCCCCTGCCGGCGGCCAACTGAGTCGAGTGACGCGCGCCGTTCAAAACGCGTTAAAAATAAATAAAACTCTAGCATTGTCATGGACGCCTAAGCTGTCGGTGAACGGTAAGGTCAGGTGCCACTTACATCCAGCAGGAGTTGAGAGCCTGTTCTATAAGCAAAGAGTACGTGTTCCATGAGCTATTTCATGGCGTGACGGGGGCTGTAGGCGACAACGGCTAGGAGCGACGGTGGTGGTTCTCTCGCTGGCTTCGTAGTGTTGCATCATTTCATATATATGCAGAGCCCGGCATATCATCTTGTAGTTCATATATTAGATAAGTTCGCGTTATGCACGCCTGTGCGCACGCAGGCCGGCCCACTCAAGTGAAGCTTCGTTTCTAGGCCTGGAGGTATATCACTGGCTAAGCTTCCAAATACTTTACGTGCGAATATAAACATGCTCCGCTCACAACAAATTGCATGGGCGCTGTCGATGCGTATACCGCTTTTTTCGAACACTCATGGCGCCCTTCACTGTTAGCGCATTTTAACGGCAAACGACGGTGGGCATTGCCAAGGAGAAAAAAGGGCGTCCCCATCGCAGACGATTAGTCAACACTATTAACGCCAGCATGGTTGTGGTGGGTCACGTTGACCAGTAAGGCCACCAGTATTGCCCAGGATAGCCGAGGTGCCCACCTAACCTACCGCCATTATTCCCACAAAACGTTGCCCAGGTAAGTTTGCAGTATTGATCACTATGCCCACCTGATTTCCCATGATGCCCACCTAATTTCCCAGCAGAATTTATGGTGGGATTTGCGATCGGGATAGCTTCCTCAACCGTCTCACAGATAGATAAATATGGCAACGAGTAGTACATGTCCTTCAGGTCAATCGAAAACACACTCACCCCCGGATGGCAGTCATTTATAAGAAATTCACATACGTCTTGTGGCCTTCTTTCTTGGTATGGGTCGTCCACTGACAGCAAAGAAAGACACTGATGCAAGAACAGGCCTTCTCGGTGTTGCCAGAAGCCTTTCTCGGGCACGATCACTCTGAAAGGGCAATCTTCTTTGTGTGTTTTCGCATTGAAAAACACCTCCAAACAGAGCGCGGTGCTTTTATTTACCGAGGCAGCCAACTTCGATAAGCTCGGCTCTTCCCACATTTTCATTGCTTGCTTCTTCACTCTCTTCGGCTTGACGTCTTGCAGCAGGCGTAAGTTCTTCAAAATTGCCTCCTTTGCCTTCACTCCATTCGTTCCCTTGGGCATAACAGCGAAGCCCCCTTCCTCGTCAGAAAGCAACATACGAAGGTCAGCTTCCCGTAAACGTGCAACAGTTTTGCCTGGAGATACCGAAGGCTTCTTGCTTGGGGAAGTCTTCAAAATGTTAACACCTTCACTGATACAACGATCAACCTCCTCTGTCCTTGTTCTAGAAACACTGCTTCTGACGCAGGAAAGCAACTGAAACGTGTCGAGAACTGTAGGAACACAAAACTTTCGCCCGAGGTGTAGTGTACTCAATGCTTGGGGAGGGACAGTTGGCACTCCTACAAGGTGGACTTCCTGTTCAGGGTGCAACGTTGACGTCTCTATCGGATGGAGGTCAAGGTGCCTTGGCACAAGAAGTCGGCAGTTTGCGTAACAACTCGTAGAGCTTGCTGTAAATGCTTCACACCTGCTCCAGGGGCTGCTTCTCTGAAGCATGAGAACTGGAGGCAGTCTCGGAAGTAGTCCACCTGGTGCCATGCTTCAGATCGAAGAATGCGACGCATTCGGGCCCCGTGTCCTTGGGATGGAGCGAGTGGCGCTACGATCCAGCGAACGTCTTGTGGGATGAAGCCACGCTTGACTGCGTATCCGTAGAGGCAGCGTATCCGTAGCAAGGACGACCATAGTAGTACACAACAAAGAGTTCTGAAGAAACCAAGGGAAAGAGACGCCCGATGTAGAAGAAATTAACTGAAGCAATGGAAGTCTTTTGGCTCGTTGGTTCATACTTCAAACAAAAACAGCGCTCAAGAGGGGACAGAAAGGAAGAGGCTACACACACAGCGCTGACTACCAACAAAGTGTTTATTTGCCGTTCAGCAATATAAACAAAAATATTACACCAAGATAAGGGCGGAAAGAATACAGAAACATGAAAGATTACAAAAACAAAAACTGCACGAGAGATGGCTTTAAATGCGTATTGCGCCGATGGAGTGGCCGATAAAGGCAACAAGGTGTCAAGCAGCAAAGTGGACTCACGTCTATAGAAAAGCTAAAACAGGAAAGAAACCCCCCCCCCACCCCCCCATATCATGGTTGGAGGAGCTGCATGCGAAAGTCACAGCAACGCCATGTCCCAATCCTTATGATGAGCAGAGGCATACACAGAGATAATATCCATAAGAGTGTTGTTAAAACGTTATGTAAGACCATTTGTCAGGTGATAACAAGATGTAAGCTTGTGCATCCTAGATCTCAAACGAAGGAGATCAGCGACTACATTCGACAGTAAGTACTGGCCTCGATCGGTTAAAATCTGACGTGGAGGCTGTGGTGTAAAATGACGTCGTGAAGGAGGAAGCCGGCGATATGAGTCGCACAACTGGTAGGAATCGCCCTGGTAATCGCATAACCTGTGGCATAGTCCGTTGCTACGCTAATCCATTTCTCTTCTGATGTTGAGGAAGTGAAGGGAGCAATGAGGGCCATTCCCACTCGATAGAACGGTCCTCCCGGTATGTCGAGCGGCTGTTGAAAACTAGCCCGTGGTGCTGTTATACTTTTTTGTCGTTGAGAGGGAGAGAGAGAGAAAGTAAACTTATTTATGGTAAAAGCATTGGGGAAGAGTCCTCAGTCCAAGACGCCTTGAGGTTCCCCAGTCTCAACAGCCCTCAACACCAGCAGCCGCTAATCCTTAAGGGCGGAGCGCGTCAGAGCTCTCTCCCAAAGCTTGTAAGACGAAATGGAGGGACAGCCGTCACAGGCCGTGACGAAACGTCGCACTGAATTGTATAGGCCAGACCAGAAGCAGCGCCGCCAGATTCGGTCATAGGTGCCTGTTAGAGTTGGTAGAGCACCAACGGCCGGGACCCCCAGTATCACAGCAGGGCCGTCTGGTTTTGAAAGTTGCGATAGAATCGCGCAGCGAAGAATCGCGTGCCGGGCAGCGGGAAATATCCGTGATCTCTATAAGGTTCTATCGCGATCCCACGCATCCCCAATACGAATCAAATCGAAAATAGCGACAACACAAGCGTCGGAGTCATGATCAGAGGGGATAGGTGGATCGAGGGGACAGGCACTATTCATTTTTATGCATGCGAACAGGCTTATGTAAGCGACCGTAAAACAGTATTCTTACCATGTCAAAGCCTAGCTCTCTAAACGCTCC
The DNA here is from genome assembly GCA_013339765.2 of Haemaphysalis longicornis. Taxonomy (NCBI): domain Eukaryota; kingdom Metazoa; phylum Arthropoda; class Arachnida; order Ixodida; family Ixodidae; genus Haemaphysalis; species Haemaphysalis longicornis. The sequence continues at coordinate 144,310,110 of CM023449.1, read as the reverse complement.
GTGGGGTCTTACGACGGGGTCAACAAGCAAGGAGTGTATTGGTTCGTGGCAACTGGGAACAGGCTTCCAATGAGGTGTGAACGGAATTTGCCAACAACCCATATAAGTGCAAGGTTTTCTTACTCTGTGACGCAGTAGTTCCCTGCTCATGGCGAGTGTAGGCGACAGGCGTAGTAAGCAGTGACTATCACAGCTTGCCTATCGCTGCTCCAAACAGCTCCTATACGAAGCCATTGGCATATGTACGTACATCAGTTGGGGCCAATGGGTCGAAATGTCTCAAGACGAATTAGCGTCGGAAGAGTGGGGGGGTGTTGGGGGAGTGGTGGTTCCCGCTCTTTTGCAGATGAAGAAGCACTGCTTTCCGTTTTCCCCAGACGGCAGCGGGAAAGTTTGGTTTATTTGTGGAAGGCAAAATGCTTAAAGATCAGACGATATTCATTCAAAATCCCGGTGTGGCTGGTCACTAATTACACGATAGCGACCAATACTGAAAAAAAGAAGCTCCGATGTTACGCGTTCTCGGCATATATTTAGTTAAAAGGCTGCAGTGCAAAGCATTTCAAAGGCTAATCTCCCGTCACAAAAATTCGATGCCTGCGGTATCAATCAAAGAATGAATGATAGATTGACTTGGCCCTTTGCATCAGGCTTATACAATCATGTTACTAGCCAGCTCTCCTGGACTGTATGACCAATGTCTATTTTACGCTAAGCAATTCATATTTCTTAATAAACCGTGGTTCCCAAAGCGTCTTGCAGCAATCGAGTACAGCAACCACACCAACAAGTCGTTAGCAGAGATTACAGCAGTATGGATATATTAGGAAATATGATTGCATCCCTTTCATACCACTGCAAGTCTCTTATTTTTTGGCACCCAAGCAATCACTAATCTCCGGAATAAGAATAAAAATTCCCCGCATTTCCCCGAGGGGAAGAATGTGAAAGTGCGAATGCACGAGTTGAATTTGCGCGGTTCGGTAATGTTCGCGAAAGAGAGATCAGACACACACACAACTACAAAGAAAGAAAGATGCATTTATTCACAGACACCTATTTGTGTTGTCGTTGTATTTGATTGCTAGAGCGGATCTCAGCTTTGAAATTTCGTGTCAGTACTCCTTTAAGCAGGTGCATTAGCCCTTCTCACGCCCGATTCTTGGCCAATCCCCCACGTGGGTATGTGCCATGTCAGCGGCCAGGCAGCGCGCGCCCATCTCCCCCCGTTGCCAAGGAAGACGAGGAGATTCCTGGCCAATCCCCCACGTGGGTATGTGCCATGTCAGCGGCCAGGCTGCGCGCGCCCATCTCCACGTGCGCGGACATGGCCGGTGGACGCAGGTTCAGGGTCGCTTAAGAAGTGCATTGCACTTAAAAGAAATGATCAGTTCTGTGTCCAGGTACTATAATAATATAAAACACATAGTTCTCTCACAATGTACATTTTAACGCATAGCATTTCTTTTTGAATGATGTGTGTATTTACCCCACCTTCGAATTCTGGGGCTCACTATTGCGAAAGACGGGTCGGGTGCCCAAACAATTCTGCCACTCCAGCGTACTCTCTCTCACAATTACTGTATCTTATCCATCAAGTTTCTCACCGAAGATTTGGCCTTCAAGACTGAGACACTCTGCGCATAATCCAAGCCATCCTTATCAGCCAGATTGCCCACAGCGCTCCTTACCTAGCCCTAAACCCTCCGAACAAAACACACTGAACACTGCGATACAGCAAGCCCACAAAACCGCACTAGGATTGCCTCCTAAAACGGCAACAAACAAGTTTCTACAACTGGGCGTCCACAATACGTGGGAAGAAATCAAAGAAGCGCACCTAATTTCTCAATTCACACTCCTCCAACTCACCACCAAGGGAACAGCGACCCTCCGCTGGCTAGGGTATTCGGCCCCACAACAGCAATGCGAGAAGACACGCATTCCCGGACCGATTCGACAACATATCAGACTGACTCCAATCCTACGTAACAGGCATCCGACCTATAACAAGGCACGACGAGCAGCAAGAGCACGAGCAACCAAAGTGCAGTATGACCGCCTCCACTTCACACGCTATGCAGACGCCTCTTCATACCCACACAGATTTACCCACGCTACCAGTATGACCGACGTCAACGGAAAAAAGTTAACCGCAGTCACAACCATTACAAAATTTATAGGAACAGCCGAAGAAGTTGCTGTCGCCCTAGAAGTTGCTATCACTTGCGAAGACTACACAGTTATACTGAGAGACTCCTAAGCTGCACGCCGCAATTTCTTGATCGGAAGAATATCCCTAACAGCGTTGGCTATAATAAAACAAATTAAGCTACTTCCTTAACTACAGATTGTCTGGTTACCTGGCCACGAAACCCTCAAAGGAAATGAGTCGGCACACGCCGCTGCCCGCGCGCAAACACACCGGGCCGTTTTCCAAGAGGGTCATATACTACAAGATGACGACATCCTCAAGCCTACGCCCATGAGAAGGTACGCCGATATACTCGCCCACAACCAGTACGGGCGCCAATAATACCCAGCACCCCAACCACACCTGTCCAGAACCGAAGGTGCAATACTTCGACGACTACAAACGAACTCTTACCCCCCAAATACCCTACTCCATGCAAAGTACCACACCCTATACCCCGCATCTTGCAAGTACTGCCCCCACCCTGGCACCCTATACCATCTGGTATGGGGGTGTCAACAATCCCGATCCCTTACCCCTAATCCCCAACCTACATACGAGCAGTGGGTGGTACAGCTGACCAGCTACGACCTCTCCTCCCAGAGTAGACTGGTGGAGAGGGCCCGCGTGGCCAGCGCAGGCCAGGGTATCCCGGACTAGAGGAAACCCCCCACTAGGCGGGCGCCCAGATATTAGCAGCTAAGGCTCACATAAAGTTTATTCCTCCTGCTCTTCCTACCTAACTAGCTTTGTCAATATGCATTGTGCTAGCCTTCACTTGGTAGAATGAATGTGCAGGTCTTCAAGAATGTTCGCAGTTAGGAAGCATGCATATAAATGTGCAGGCAGATTGTTTTTGAATGTTTTTTTTTTCAATTTGTTTATATGTACACAGCTGTTTTTATTTATATATAAAAGGTAGAGAATCATGGGTGATACAGGAGCCTAGTTTAGGGGGGCGCAGCGGTCGTAAAGTCACTAACTGGCCTTTTTCTTTGCTGTCCAGCATCTTTGATACTCAGTAAATATTTGATTGGGTACGGAAATATTTATGTACGCTAGTCATTGTAGCGCAACCGTTGTTGTGAGTTACGTGGTCAGATCCTACCACGTTCACCAGTTGTTGCAAATCTGCGTTCGGGAAATCCTTCTTAGCAGCATGACTGGTGACCTGAGACGTTTATCAAGAGGCCGATGCTTGCTGATGAAGGAGAAAAACTTTCTACACATATTTACATGACTAGAACAAGTTTGGATGCAGTCCTCGAACACATCGCGCAGCCAGTAAAAGCAACAGCACCACTCAGCGGCTCGCAACATCGCCTTTATGTTCCAGGCAAAGTACCTAGAGTTCTCCTAAGTAATTCGACTCCCAAATGTCTGGTCCAATCACAGACCCACAATCTCACGCACATGGGCACCGCCATTGCGTAAAGCCGTTGAGGTTGCTCGCCCCCGGGATCACGAGGGAAAGGACGCGATGGCGCCGTTGGTACGGGAAGACCTTCTTTCCCAGTACGAGTCGCGCCCGGCTGCTTGATTCACGCGCTCACCGATGACCAATTTCATGGCCCACACTTCCAAAGTCGTCTCTGCTGTTCCATCAGAATCGCCCTTGCTAGGATGGCTTAGGGAGTCGCGCGCCCAGACTCGCTTGCTCGTTTCCGCTGAAGTCACTCAGAGTGGAACGGGTGCGGCTGCATCAGGGTTGATGAGCCGGTTTATTCAATGCGGATTGACACGTGGAACGATCCGATACCGATTAACGCGCTAATTAGCGGAGAGGTCAGCACTGGGGTGTGCCGGGTCGGCAACGCGGTCATAACAGCTCCTCCGCCGCCAACAATTCGCGCACGTAGTGGAGGGGTTCGACACCGCTTCACGGAGAGCGGACGCCTCGAGCCAGAACATTTCTCCATCTTGTTCTCCAGGCTACGCCGTAGATCGAGGGTCTGGCTTTGCTGGGTGGGGGACTGTCTGAGTTTCGCACTGAACAAACTTGCGTGACCCTCGTCAACAAACAACCAGCAAGCGCTGGCAACCCCAGCAATAAGCTCTACCAGGCTCTAGGTTAAACAAAATAAAACAGTATATCTCAGAAAGACAGTAATAGTTAGCCGTTTCACGGTCTCATGGATCAAAACTCTCCGATAAATGTTTTGGGGTGGTGAGGTCTGCGCAGATACACTGTAGTATGGGCTACTGTACAAAATAGTAGACCCATCAACCTCAATTACTGCAGCTGATTCACCCCTGAAAGCAGCTACTCAAGCCGTCGGCATTGCAGTTCAATTTACCTCTTTTGTAAAGCATAAAAGAGGTCGGGCAAAGCCCGAGTCGAGAGAGGCTCGCCTCTCCCATTCTCCTCAAAACTTCAAACTCCCTGATTTTATCACAGAAAACCTGCCCACTAAAGGAAACGTCCCAATTTGAGAGCGACGGTGGCCTATCGATTAACTAACACTGTTAGACACCGCGACAAAAAAATTAGGTGGTTCAAAATAGCGACGTGACCCATTTCTCTCACTCTTATTCGGAAACTCCAAGGGGTTCCACAAATACAAATATAACAAAATCAGCCAGCTAAAAGTAACCTAGGGCCTAGGGCGGCCCGTCTTTTGACCCCCTGAATGACCTCCAGCTGCCGTCCGCTGCGGCGATTCTCACGGCGGTTAATCGCGGTTGTTGAACGTCATAGGCTCCCCTCCGTCGGTTTCCCAAAAGAACTACAGGAAATCCTCCTTCAAACGCTAACATAGCTTTTAACTATTCGGAGGTGACCGACACCACCTTCTCATTAGTTCTTTCCGGGCCTGCTCATGGGGTGAACACAAAAGGGGGCGGGAAAAAAAAAGCGCCCGCGGATTCTACTCACGTCAGCCTGGCTGAGGTGAAAACAAACACCACACAGGTGAACACACTATACTCAACGAACGATACCTAATTCCGTCGCAGTATCAATTTCTTAAGTGGGATGCTCGAACTTAACACCTCCTCACCAAGAATGATGTTCATACACTAAACTCTGACTGTGGGTTGGAAAACCGCAATACACAACAACCAAAAAAGTAACTCATAGCACTCGCTACATAATACACAGCCTGTAAGATTCTCGGACGTACTGTATTCTGAACGCTACGCGGGAGCAAAACGCAAACTCCACATCGTCAAAGAGAACACAACCTACGCTAAAGAAAAAAACGAATAAACTCTAACAGCCTTCTAAAAAGGCAAAAAAATTCAGCAAATGGAAACATAAAAAGCCACCTCGCCTGATAACAGCACACGTGAGTAAGATTTTACTTTTACACTCAAATGTTGCCAACCCCAAGAAGCGTGCAAACACTGAAAAAGACAACTGAAGTGCTAATGCCAACTACACACACAAACGCCTGTGAATACACGGGTGGACTAAAATGTGCACGTACGCCACGGCGGGGTCTATGCTGGGTGGGTATTCACTAGTAGCTTCCTACAGCAACATTATGAAAACAGGACTTCGTGTCCGCGCCGTTCCATCCTCCGCGGCAAGTGACCCCTTTTTGTAGCGCCGAAACAAAACACGCAATTGGGCAATTTAGTCCTACGATGTGTGCCCAACTTCAAGGAAGACAAAGGGGTTAGGGTCAGAGAAAACTTCAATTTCCACCCCCAAGGCACCGTGATTAAGCTTCGTCATTACCCACCTGTTAGGCAATGCTTCGAGCTCGCAGGTAGAACGCACAATTGAGAGGATCGAACGGTGACCCGCGAACGCGACCACCTGCGCGGGTTCATTCTTCAATTTACAGACTGGGTGCATCGCGGCTACAACCCCAGACGCACCCGCCAGCAGCAAATGCTGCTCGCGCATGTTGCGATCAGCCACTTCGTCATGGTTTCCGGCACGCTCCTGGTAGTAATGGCCACCCAGGCCAATTACATTCAGAAGTTCTTTCTTAAACTCCGGTTCTGCGCAATCGCTTATTGCGTCACGTTCCTGCCTTTCCTCTATTTCTATCTGCTCACGCTATTTTTGTAGCGTAAGGTGCACTGGCCGAGGTCGTGTAGTTTCGCGTGGACCCTGAAGAGCCGTGCTGCAAAGAGCGAGGATCATTGAATTGGAGTACGGGTGTGTAGAGAATTTGGTCTATACATTCGACGGTCTGCGCATTCCGGAGGAGTGACGTCATAGCCGCGCAGACGCACTCGCGCCAGCGCGTGCCCAGCTGTGCGCTTACGTTGCGCAGTAGTCAGTTCTGACGCTGCGCCGGAGCCGCTTGATAGCCATTTCGCATGGCTCCTGGAGAGCCGTGCTGCGCATGCGCGAGGAGCAGTGACTGGGCTGGACTGGACCGGACTGGTCTGGATTGGATTGCTGAACGCTACGTATATCCTGGCATAGCCGAGCTAAGCCATTGCTAATTTTTCTCTTCCCCGCGCGATCTCCTCATGCGCTGCTTCTTTGTTCTCAGCCTCCACGCATGCGCTTTGTTCTTGATCAGCTTGTTCATGTTCAGTCTCACTTTCATGCTCAACTGACTCACACGCTCTCTCGCTATCATTCATAGCTTCTTCAAGTTCTCTCATGTCCTTCTCCGCCTTCTCGGGTTTGCTCTCACTTTGGCGTCCCGTTAGCTCTCCTACTCTGGGCGGCTGCGAGCTCGCGTAATTGAGGGCTAGTTTCAGCCGTTCAATTGCTAGCTCGAAATACCGCCTCCTTTGCTCAGCTAACTCTGCCGCTTCCTCGCGGCGCTTTTGCTCCTTGACTTTGTCTCACCGCTCAGTCCGATCGCTACCGTCGGCGTTCAGTGTGCGAATCGAATCGATAATATGCGCCTTACGAGTGTTTCGTATCGACATATTGAATAGGCTGCACATCAAGAACAAGTCGGTTCTCATGAACGAATTCAGATCAACGACTACTGGGCTCACACACGAGGCTACCTCTTTGTCCTTTCTATCTGAACCAAATGTTAGTCAACTAACAAAACGCACCAGCTCAGACACTTACAAGAGACACACGAAACTGGAACATTCGTGACACAAAAAAAAGTTTCTAAAGAAGAAAACATACCAGCTCTGACACTTATAAGAGACATATGTAACTGGCAAATTTTGGGTTGTACATCAAGAGCAAGTCGGCTTTGATCAACGAATTCGGACCAATGACTTCTGGTCTCCGACACTGGGCTACCTCCCTGTCTCGTCTATTGTGACGCAAATCGGTTGTCAACGAACAACACACACCAGCGCAGTCACTTCTAAGAAACACACGAGACTGGCACATTCGGGACGCACACACGTTTCTCAACGAAGAAAAAACAACCGGCTTAGACACACACACTTCTAAGACACACACAAGCCTGGCAAATTTCAGAGGGAGGAAGTTGATTGATTGATTGATGGATTGATTGATTGATTGTAGGGTTTAACGCGCCGACGCAACGCAGGCGATGAGGCGCGCCGTAGTGGAAGGCTCCGGATTAATTTTGACCACCTGGGGATCTGTAACGTGCGCCGAAACCTCGTACACACGGGCGTTTTTGCTTTTCGCCTCCATCAGAAAAGCGGCCGCCGCAGCCGGGAATCGAACCCGCGACCTCGTGCTCAGCAGCGCAACGCCTTAGCCACTGAGCCACCGCGGCGGGTTCAGAGGGAGGAAGTCAGATTCACATAACCGTAGTCGTAGTCATCGGGTTCTGTTGCGTGGTTTCATGCCACCGCTGCCAGCCAGTTGTGACTTGCGTGGTCAGATCCCACCGCTGCCACCAGTTGTTGTAAGTTGGGCGGTCAGATCCCACCGTGTTCACCAGTTGTGGCGATTCTGGGTTCGGGAAATCCGTCTTGGCAGCATGACTGGTGACCTGAGACGTTTATCAAGAGGCCGATGCTTGCTGATGAAGGAGAAAAACTTTCTACACGTATTTACATGACGAGAACAAGTTTGGATGTAGTCCTCGAACAAATCGCGCAGCCACTAACAGCAACAGCACCAATCAGCGGCTCGCAACATAGCCTTTTTGTTCCAGGCGAAGTACCTAGAGTTCTCCTGAGCAATTCAACTCCCAAATGTCTGGTCCAATCACAGACCCACAATCTCACGCACATGGGCACCGCCATTGCGTAAAGCCGTTGAGGTTGCTTGCCCCCGGGATCACGAGGGAAAGGACACGATGGCACCGCTGGTACGGGAAGACCTTTCCCAGTACGAGGCGCGCCCGGCTGCTTGATTCACGCTGCTCGCCGCAATTTCATGGCCCACACTTCCAAAGTCGTCTCTGCTGTTCCATCAGAATCACCCTTGCTGGGATGGCTTAGGGAGTCGCGCGCCCGGACTCACTTGCTCGTTTCCGCTGAAGTCACTCAGAGTTGAAGGGGTGCGGCTGCCGCAAGGTTGATGAACCACTGTATTCAATGCGGATTGACACGTGGCCCGAGCCGATACCGATGAACGTGCTAATTAGCGCACAGGTCCACGCTCGGGTGTGCCGGGTCGGCCACCCTGTCATAACACCGTATACTCGGCAGAAGTACTTTATGGTAGCGTATTTGTTCCTCCGGCAGGAAAAAATAGTACCGCCGCCAATGCCAAATGGGAAATGCAGTGACCAAGTCAGCTGATGTACTGAAGGATTACTTTTAGATGCGAAAACATCTTATGGTCTCGGCATGTCCCGCGTCGGCGTCCGCACTCACACTGCGCATGCGCAACTCTCCTCCTTACACCCACAGTAGCGCGATACTACACTATAAAAAAAGAAATAGTTAGCGGCACCCGGTTTCGATCCCACGACTCTCTGGTTAACCTTCACGTAGCAAACTCGCTAAGCTGATCAGTCAGTGTTTTTTGAACTTCCACTGAAAAATCGGCTGGCAAAACGCACTAACTTACCGAATACTAGCACTACTTTAAGGAACCAGCACCTTCAAAAACGTTTACAGTCGCTGAAAACAAAATTTGTCATGGTAATCACGATGAACGGAGAAACTAGCGACATCCGATGGCTAACGTAGCACCCACGCAACGTGTCGCTTGTGTAGGATGACACCACGTCGCAAGGGTAGCTAGCTACACTACACTTTTTCGCCCGCCCCGCAAACGACCACGCGTTCCCACGTCTGAGGGCGGCGTCGGTTCGACACAAGTTTTGAGGTGCTAGGCCTGCCTATCTGCGTCTAGACGAACGTCTCCGCAGATATATGTGTTCGTCGGAGTAGAGTTCTGGTTGCAGAAAACGAAACCTTTTCTCTTTTCAAGACAAGCAATTAAAGGCCATCGCCTCCCGGTGCAGTATCCAAGCTAGCAGCCTTTACACAATTTTGAGTGCGGGAGTGAGAATCAAGTTAGCGAAAAGGCGCCCTTTTCAGCATAAATTTGGCTCATGAAACTCGTTGGGACCCAAAAAGTTTCGAAAGTCAAAAGTTATACAGGTTACACTTGTTAATACGGTGCTAAGTGAGCTTGCCTCTTTGGAGAGCCGGGTAGTGCTTTTAAGCTCGTGCGAAAGCAGAAAGAGCAAATCTCGCAGTTTTCTACTGTTAAATAAGTCCTTGAAAGGTGAGTTCACCTTCACCGATGTCTAGCATTCTGGTTTCGTTTCTGCTTCATTCTCGCGAACCTTAACTCGAAGCCTGCATGCAACGAAAACCTGGATGTAACGAGAAATTGCGAGATTTTGTCAACTTCGTTATATCCAGGTTGGGATAATGAAAATTTCCCTCAGTCGCACCCTCTTCTTTTTATCTCTATGTAATTACCAATACTCCGATCACAACAGTTCGCAGTACAGATACCGTGGCAACCTTGGCATCAGTAGCAACCTTTCTTGGCAAACGCACGTAGATTATGTAACTAAAAATGCTAATCGCATGCTTGGGTGGTTACGTCGTAACTTTCACTTAGCTCCTGTTTGCTTGAAATTACTGTTTCATAAAACACTGGTTAGGACTAAACTCGAACGAGCTTCCGCTATCTGGGATCCACATTTATTATCGCTCTCCTCATCGCTTGAATCCATCCAGATCCGCGCCTCTCGTTTCATCGTTTCCGACTACTCCTCGGGCAGCTAGCGTGTCATCAATGAAATCAAACCTTAACCTTCCCACTTTAACAACTCGCAGGAAAATTGCGCGTTTACACCTTTTTCAGAAAATATGCTACACTAACCCGTACATTAAAAATGACATTGTTTCACCTCCATGTTACATTTCCCAACGCTTTGACCACAGCTTAAAAGTTGCAGTCCCCAATTGCCGGACGAATTTACGTTTGAATTCATTCTTGCCGAAGACAGCATCGGACTGGAACAGCCTCCCGCCTACATCGCCAGCAACCCTGATCCTGTTCCATTTAAAACGGCCATAACTTGCACCTTCCCACTCCTCTCTGTAACGCCTTTGGGGGCGTTGAGAGTATCGAAATAAATAAATAAATAAATAAATAAATAAATAAATAAATAAATAAATAAATAAATAAATAAATAAATAAATAAATAAATAAATAAATAAATAAATAAATAAATAAATCAACAAAAAAATAAATAAAAAAATAAATAAAAAATAAAAAATAAATAAATAAATAAACCCAATGAGTACAAATTAAGAACAAGAAATGGGTGCGGGAAGGGCATGTAATGCAAATGCAAGATAAGCATAGGTCATTAAGGGTGACAGAGTGGATCCCTAGAGGATGTAAGTACGGCAGGAGGCGGCAGAATGTTACGTGGGCACATGAGATGAAGAAGGTTGTGGGGATAAATTGGTCGCAGTTAACACAGGACCAGGATAATTGGACATCTATGGCAGAGGACCTTGCCCTGCAGTGGGCGTAGACAGGCTGATGATGAATATCACGACAAACTAAATAAAGCCATGCTGTGTGGGGGCATGAACATCGACCTACTTGTAAAATGTAGCATGGCGTATAAAACAATGATTAAATCCTACGGTTTCGTTAATACCATTGGGCATTCAACACGAGTGGGTGACAAATGTAGTACGCTCATACACTATATTCTGTCTAACTTTGACGTATCCCGCTGTCTTTCTGTTGTTACCGAGAGTGATACAACATACCATTATCTTATCTTTCTTGCCCCTTCCGACCGTGAGCCAGCTGAACCACTTTATCTACCAAAAACAGGAGTCCATGATCAGTTCCTAAGGGAAAGCTTGCGCACAGCAAGGAGTGATATTCTACATGGCATTTATGTTAGGAATATGCATGACTTTTTCCTAAGTACCGTAACCAAATCCATTAAAACGACTCACGCGCGCCCAGGAAAAGCTTGCGAACAGCGAATGCGTCCTTGGGTGCACTTGCAGTTGTGCGCACAAACAATAAATACAACACCTATTATCTAATCCAGTATAAAAGCTAAGAAACAAAGTCGTCCCCCTGTTACACCGCAATAAAAAGCATACTATAACCACATAATTTTTTCTGATCCAAAATATCCACCAAGGCTTTGGGAAATAATCAACTCTGTCATTAAATACAGAACAAATGAGGCCTTTTTTTGAAATGAGCCAGTTCCAGAAACCAAACCTAAGCGGATAATACTGCACTGACAAGAAAAACTCAGCAACTGTCCCCTCAAAAAGGGGGTGGCAAGAAAACACTAGAGATAACGCCCTGAAAACGTGTACGCAAATCATAGTTCCTTTTGAGAATGAGCCAGATCCTGCTAGTTCACGGATCACAAAGAACCAAATCCACCTGCCCAATGGGAGTTTGCTTTTAGCTTGACTGTTCACACTCTTTAGGGGGTGTTCTCGGAATTTTTTTTTCTTTGCGACGCTGCGTTATTATCAATCCAGGCGATAATTACAAGATTGGCGAAAGATCTGTCCCCATATGTAAACGACGAAGTGAACGGAAGAAGTAAAGGGAATGAAACAGAGATGTGAAACAATGACCCATCCCTACGATATAACTCTGGCTATATTTATTTTTTTTACTCCCACGCTTACCATTTTAGTGCTGAACTAAATAGCTGCTGCTTACAAGCCCTGTCCAATCCTCCCAACCCACCCGTTGATGTAGTCGCTTTTATAAACACACGAGCCAACCACTCAGTAATGAGCGGATATACCTCGCTACGAAGCTGAAGAAAGTTATGACCAGCTAGTATGGTCCCCTTATCCACACAGCAGGAGAGCATTTCGTTATGCCATGGTGAAAGTGCACGTCGCGAGTCACCATAAATTCATCACTCACCCTGCTGCGTTTGTCATACTACCCAACTGTGTCGGCAGTAGAATTCAGGGGAAGGGATTTTTTAGCGACAATGGTGGCATTACAGATTTGCAGGCCAAGTGGATTAATTTTCCCCCGAAATGCTATGACGCCGAAACCAAACCCCCAACAACGTACTACGCCTACGATTGCCGATGACTCCGTAACACTGCCTGTACGAGCCAGCCTTACAATCGTCGTTTACTGTCAAGATTTTGCTCCTCACACCGACGTCATCGTTGAGAGTGACCACTATGACTACTTAAGAGTGCCTAAGCCCAGACTACATAGGGGCGCCTGAGATCAAGAAGCATTGTGGAATTTAAGCAACAAAAATCGCATTTTGGGGTCACAAATTTCTCTAAGAAATATCATCTTCTAAACAATGCCGCATCTATCGTACTCCCCGAATAAATTCACCAAGCAAGTGACGGGAGCACGTACTGTCGCCGACTTCCAACATCGTGTCCGACGACGACCCCCAACGTGAACCGGTGCGGCTGCACGAAAAACGCAAGGAGTTTTTCCTACACCGATAGAGCGACTGTTTTTCGTCGACTTCCAAGTTACTCCAAAACGCTCCTGTCTGGCGAAGCACCGAATCATCACCGAATACGGAGCCCGACCAACGCATGAGCCACCTTACTGCGTGTCTGCACACTAGCACGAAGCTACACGGACACAAGTTGAAGACATGCTCGAAGACTTCACACAACCGTCGAAAAGCACCTGGACTTCCCCACTTGTGCTTGAGAAGTGGAACTACGGCACCCTGAGGTTCTGCCTTGAGTATTGGCGACTGAATAAAACCAAGAAAAAAAACGTTTACCTTTGTTACTTTGTGACCTTTGTAATATGTTTACCTTTGTTACTTTGTTGCCTTTGTTACTTTGTTACCTTTGTTACCCTCTCCCACGAAACGACCCTTCCCTCGATCCCTTCAGCAATGCGAAGTATTCTCTTCGATGGACCGGGTTTTGGGTGATCCAAATAGAGGAGAGCGACCGTGAAACGAATGTTTATAACTCTGGACGGCACGTACTAAGGTGTTCACAGTTCGAGAGAACACCTCACCGCTTGACTGAAGCTACTACCCGAGAGCGCGGCGAACGCTGCCGCACAGAAACAGCGCGCATGCACGTTTCTGGTGGCTATACTCATCGCACGCATCCTTTCATCGGGCTGGCCGCGAATCTCGAAACGGAGAAAGATAAAGCAGGAGTGCTGGCTCGGCTATCTCGGACGTTTCGTTACTGTGCCGAACTCACAGAGCACCGTGTAGTTGCCCTACGAATGGTCACTATTACCCAGCATTCCACTGGCGCCGGTGCTTCATCTCATTTCCGGCCGCGAGGTCGGGACGCAGTACGGCTGAGTTTGTCGTTTGCTTCAGCGATGGTTGTTTTGCGCTTATGTTGGTGCACGTTTTTCGACAGCACCTACTGGGTAACCATTACCTGACGAAACGAAGTTGTCTTACGGCAAAGATACGTTGAGAATTGCTTAAGGAGCACGTGCACAGACGTAGCTACGTATCAAAATTAGGGCGCGAAGAAAAAGACGCAAGCATTTCTTGATGATGAAATACAGGTCCGTATACGTATTCGCTTTTATGTTGGAACACCTTTATTTTCCCAAGCCAGGTCATTAGAACAAGTTGCTGAGCATGCATCTGGCGTAATCCGCTGGCGGCACCGACAACATAGTGAGAGTGAACATCGGGCTGTAAGTTACGACGTGGGTTGAAAAAAAAATTGCGTTTAATAATAATGAACCAATTATTCAAGATGAAAGCGCCTTTCTATATTCATCATAAAGTAGCATCCATTCATTTGGAATGTTCAAATTGAAATAGGAGTCCTTGCCCACGTCTATGCAGACTGCAGACAACCCTCATAAGCGTTGTTTGTGTGCAGATGAAGTATAAACTATCAAGAACTCGGCAGGATAGCGGCCGAGCAAGAAAGTACGATTTCTGCGCTACCTCGAGTTACCGTAGACAGAATGAGGCTATATTCATGCAGTGGTGTGCGATATCACTGTATCTCATTTTTTTGTTTGGTGTTTCTGAAATTGTCGTCGCACGATTGCATCTAGATTTCCTGGGTTAGATTGATGATTTTCATCCGGCCTTCATTATGTCTGACTAAATGCTCCCTAATTGGAAATAAGCGATCGTCACGTGTGTAGTGGTGTTCGATGATTCAGTGCCTTAAGATCTAAAGACAAGAAAGATCCAACAAGACGACAAGGAAGATCCATCAGCAGATCTTCTATCTCGGAGGATCTTTCATCTCGTTGGATATTCAGGCTGGATTAGGCCCTCTGTGTCTATGGGTCTTTCGCCTTGGCATATATTCAGGTTCAGATGGATCTCCTGTCTTGGTGAACCTTTTGTCTCGTTGGACATTCAGGCTTGATTGGATCTTCCGTGTCGGTGGGTGTTTCACATCATTCAATATTCAGGCTCTTCGCATTATATGAATCTCCGAAGCACTCTACAATCCCCTCCAATACCTAATTCAGCAAAATAATAGCTACAACGTTCGCGTGTCCGGTGCGAATACATACTTTCGGATAAATGAATGACAATTGAAATAGAAATATATTCCCGCATCACCCGTTCCACGTGGTCAGGAGCGCTGTTTCCGAACATTAGCTTCACGAAGGTGAAATGACTTGCACCAACAAGAAACATTTTTTGCGGATCGGCAAAGTTCTCCTTTATGCCTCTGTGTGCGTTGGCGTGTGTGCGTCGTTGTGACATTTGTCAATTTTTCTTTGGCAGGTACGCACCAACCGCGTATCCAAATATAATATGTGCTTAAGAACGAACTAAAGTTCCTCCCCGCAGAATGCACTCGTGCAACACTTTAAGCAAGCGTAGCTGAAAACTGGGAACATTAACTTGCTCAATTATGGACAGTGCTATTTTCATTCATAATTTAAGTGGCTTTGTGGAAGTACCAAATTCACGTTTGTGCCATTAGGATAATTGCACATTTTCTACATGGGAACCAAACTATTTATAAATATCAAAAATTCGCCAATTTTACTATGTCACCTTTCTATCCTGCACAAGACTGCGCAAGCAGTCCCGCGAAAGTGAATGGATAAACCATCTAAATCTTAATTTCGTTCTACAATAATTGCTCAACTGTTTTAAGGAACGGAGTAAGTTAAATAAGAATAAACTAAATAGTGACCTGAAGGGCGATGGTGCAGTGAAATTATGCCACCATTCGGCAAAAGTGTTCCTCTCGGGCCTCAATTTCCCAGCCGAAGATCATTATGGTGTAGGGATCGCGGCTCGGTGAAAACCTATCCATTCAGTTGATCCTCGCAGATCCAAGATTTATTTTCATTCAGTACTGGTGAAAGACGAAGGCACATTTTTCTGTTACGATTGCGACGGATATGTTTTCCGCAATTTGTGGCACGACTGAGCATGTATTCGATGGTTGAGCGGGCAGCGATACCTGTGAAAAAATCCTCGGTCATGCTGTTGCCCTAGGGTAGCGAAATGCTCGCCAAATTCTTCAAGCACAAAGATGTGACGCAGACAGATTTCTTTTGGGGAGGGCAGGAGAATTAACTCTTAATAACAGGGATGACCATGAACATGCGGGTCTTTCCATGGAAAACGTCCGAGCCGTAAAGTCGATCGAGCATCACAGATTTATCAAGTAAAAACTGGGGCTCTACCTTGCATGTACCACAATGCTGCGTCAAAGTATTTTTGTCGCATTTTTTGTAATTTTTGTAGAGCCGCCCTTTTATCTCAAGGACTTACAGCACAACTAGGTCTGTCAAAAAATCCATTAAAAAATCACTGTTGTTTCAATCGCCACGATTTTTGTTGACAACATTTTGATGCCCTGGTCTGCCCTATGCCGCATTTTAAGATTTTTTCTTTCTTTTGCTCTAGTTACACCCATCAGAAAATGTACGCTGTTGAGCAGTTTTTAATTATTTTAGCAAATACAAACACAGCCTCTCAGACAATAAATGATTTTTTTCTGAATTACACCACTGTAAACAATTTGTAAAAATTATATTGCACTGAGAAAGGGAGATATATGCGAGAAAACATTTGTAAAATATTACAAGATCTTCTTTCCGGCTCATATACCCCCCAATTGGGCAGTGTTTTGCCCGTAGTACAAATATCTAATACAAGGCATCAACTCACACAAATCATCGCAATTTATTTCAGTCAGTTCAAGCGGAACAGTTTTTGCTTTAGCAGGGAAAAATATTTTTGAATTGGTACACGAACACTTCACTACATTGTTCCCATAGAGCGTTTTCTCTACACGGCATGCGCCGACCTTCATTAAACACGAGCGAACCAGGGGCTTCGCGCTGCAAGAATACCTTTCCCTGCAATGGTATTTCGTAGCATCAATACAGGAAAAAGGACAGTTCCCGTGTTGGTAGGAAACTACAACATGGAGCAAACGGTGGTGTGCCTTTTCTACGAGTACGTGTAGACTCAGCAGCTGGCACGTGCATTTAAAGCATCAGTGTTTGTTATGCGTGGTATCCCTTATGTGTGCCGCCCATTCAGGAGGAAACAGCGGCCGGGTCATCGAGTTGAAAGTATTTATGTGCATGCGTTAGCGGGAATCACATACACTGGCGCTTTAAATGCACCTCTGATGCCCAACCAGCCATTGAGCCTACACGTACTCGTAGAATGGCCGCACCACCGCTAGCTCCATGTTGTACTTTTCCCACCAACCCGGCAAATATCCCTTTTTCCCGTATTGACGCTACGAGCACCATTGCAGGACAAAGTATTCTTGCAGCGCGAAGCCGCTTGCTCGCACGTCTTTTATCAATGCAGGCGCATGCCCTGCAGAAAAAACGCTCTATGGGAACAATGTAGAGAAGTGTTCGTGTACCAATTCAAAAATATTTTTCCCTGCTAAAACAAAAACTGTTCCGCTTAAACTCCCTGAAATAAGCTGCGATGACGCGTACTACTGAAGGCCTTGTATTTGATATTTTTAATACGGGCGCGACAGTGCGCAATGCGGGGGAGAATTTGTGCCGGAAGGGATATTTTTCCAAATTTTAAAATGTTTTCTCGCAGATTTTTTTTCTTTTTTAATGCCAATATATTTTTACGGATTGCCCACAATGGTGAAATGCAGAGAAAAATGCTTAATTGGCTGAGAGATTGTGCTTGTACTTGCTATAAATGTTTGAAAACGCGCAATATTGTGCATTTTCTGAAAGGCATAACGAGAACTAAACAAAGCAATTTTTAAAAAAATTGTGGCGTAGGGCAGTACAGGGGCTCAGCATGTTGTCCGCAGAAAATTGTGGCGATTGAAGTATAAGGTATTTTTTATTAAATTTCTGACAAACCTAACGTTGTTTTAACCCTGGAGATAAATGGGCCGCTAAAAACGAAAAACAGTTTTCCGGACCAAAATGCTTTGAGGGAGCATTGTGGACCATTCAAGGATGACCCAAATTGAAGAAATCCCTGGTGGTCGACATTACGGCTGGCACGTTTGGCATGGAAGGACCCATACCCAAACCACCTGCGATGTCGTGGCATACACGTTATCTCGTTTGTGGAAGTGCAATTGCCTCAAAGGGACACAGGAGTGACTTGTAAACATCGTGGTATTACATGCGCAAATCGAAGTCCGGAGTTCCTACGTATTTTGGGCGCATTTACGCGATTTTTTAGCAAAAAACAAAGTCTCAAGTGCTGTGCTCCTCTTTGCATCCTCCTTGCCGATTTTATATAACGTTTCGTATGGCGCTAACTCTTGCAGGCTTACCTTGATTGCCCCTACTGCGCGGATCGCCGGTCCTCCGACGGCCAGTAGGCTGCCCTCCGGTGAGTCGCCGCAATTCCTTCCCTCAGTTAAAACTAACCCACGACAACGTTTGTGCCCGGAAGAATGTGGCTTTATTTTGTTAGTTTGTAGATTATCCTCGTGAGACGCGACGAACAACCTGCCGCGTGTAGTAGAAGAAAACGTGTACTTAAGGCCATTGGACACAGGAAATTACAATAAAAAAGTTGTATTGATGTAAAATGTGGCGTTGGCCTACCATGGTATGTTGTTGTGACTTTGCCGACAGCGAAACACGTGCGCGTACGGCGACCCTAGGAATGGAGAGTGCACTTCGACTCCGTCTTCAAAGGTGCCGAAGCATCCGGAGAGGCCGCGGCCGCATCTGTGTTCTGCGACGGACCCTTCTATTGAGTCGGCGTCGTCTCTTCCCGCGCGACGACACCGGGGTGGCCCGGCAACTATTAGTGGCAATGCGGCGCCGCCGGCCGTGCGTCTCTCTAAGCCACTTTGGGAGGAGGACCTCCGCGACCCGACTCGTTCGGCTTCGAGCCTGCGGCCATGTGTTTGTGTGGTCCGAGTGTGTGTTCCTCCCCGCGTTTTCTTCCTCTCTCATGTCTATATAACCGAACCCCATTTTGTACATAGGAGCGCATTCTACCTCTGCACTGAAAATAAACGGCTGTGTCTCCCGTTCTTCGGAGTCTTCCGCTTCTTGTGGAGGCCCCGGCGCTTGGAATGCCCGGCCACCCGTCCTAGCCGAGGAGCCGCTACCACGGAGATCGCAACAATGTGAAATATATTGCACACCGGGATTCAGTGCGCGAAAAAAAAACAATATCACATATTACGCTCAATAAAAAAAAAGACTTCTCCAGCTGGAAATTCTAGCTATGAAACTGTTTCAAGCAGTTTCTTGAAGAAGTTAAACAAAAAAATGCGTCGCAGCGAGTGCACCGAAACTTCGAGCGTTGTGATCATCCGGGGTTACGGCACCTTGATGGTGACTTTGGTTCAGAAAGCTCAGGCATGTGTCTGGCGCCCGCTGTCCTGGAAGAGACAAGAGGCAATGGTGCTATCGTGGTCGAAGAGGAAGCGTCTGGGAGGGGTGTTTGTTATTATTGTTGTCCTTAACATTATTGGCGCATACCCAATCAGGGGATCAGACAAACAGTCGTGAAACGCAAAGGGATAACTGCCTAGGTGGATGATTCCAGGAAAATTAGAAACAATTTGGAAGCTTTTTTCTTCTTGTGTTCGAGGAATCGAGTTTGGAAATTAGTCAACATTAAAATAAACAACAAAAGGAATGAAATAAATAAATAAAGATGAAGGAGAAGAGGGAGAAGAAGAAGGAGGAGGAGGAAGAGGAGAAGATGTAGGAGGAGAAGGAGGTTAGGGGAGGACGAGATTGAGGACGAGCTGGAGGAGGAGGAGGGAGAAGAATAATAAAAAATATTCAGTAGAACAGTCCTGTCCTCTTCGTCTTCTGACAAGTCGAGATCCGATGTGTCCTGAGAAGCAATGGCTTCCAAAATCGGCACGGCAGTTTTCAGCCGCAGCCCTAGCACAGTCCAGAAAATTCGAAATTGATAACGTTGTATTATAAACCAAAAAAAGCTTATTTGGTAGAGATAAATATCAATTTACTGCCCGGTCATCGTAACAGTACATACAGCGCACACACTAGAAAATACCTAATACAATGTACCTCGATCCCAGTGTGCAATAAATTGTTCACAAAAGATTTCAGCTCGACAACAAACAAAATACACGTTTGCGCGAAATAAAATTGAGTTCTAGATGATCCCTACACATTCAAGAATCCAGTCAAAACAAATTTCAAACCATTTCGTAAAGCGGTAAGAAAATACGAGCATCTTACTTGGCCGGGCCGAGTAGAACGACTCCACGGGAACGAAGGCCATCTTCAAAATGGCGCGCAAAAAGAACCTCGCAGTCGACTTCTCCCACTCTGCGCTAGGTGGCAGCACATGTCTGTGCAATTCTTTGTACAGGCGGTCTTGCTTCTACGGCTGTTGGAAAACCGCTACGGCGCTGAGAACGAGTGCGCAATATATTGTACACTGGATCTCACGAGATTATATCAAGCTTAGCGAAGTCAATTAAATAAATTTAGCTCCACACTAGTTCACATGTAATAAGCCTATTAGCTTACGACGTTTTCGTGACTTCGCTTCCTTTTAGCTGTAAGCTGCGATGACGTGTAGTACTGAAGGCCTTGTATTTGATATTTTTACTACGGGCACGACAGGGCGTAATTTGGGGGAGAATTTGTGCCGGAAGGGATATTTTTCCAAATTTTAGAAATGTTTTCTCGCAGATTTTTTTCTTTTTCAATGCCAATAAATTTTTACGGATTGCCCACAATGGTGAAATACAGAGAAAAATGCTTAATTGGCTGAGACAGTGGGCTTGTACTTGCTATAAATGTTTGAAAACACGCAATATTGTGTATTTTCTGAAAGGCATAACGAGAACAAAACGAAGCAATTTTTAAAAAAATTGCGGCGTAGGGCAGTACAGGGGCTCAGCATGTTGTCCGCAGAAAATTGTGGCGATTGAAGTATAGGGTATTTTTTATTACATTTTTGACAAACCTAACGTTGTTTTAACCCTGGAGATAAATGGGTGGCTAAAAACGAAAAACAATTTTCCGGAACAAAATGTTTTGAGGGAGCATTGTGGGCCATGCAAGGATAACCCAAAATGAAGAAATTCCTGGTGGTCGACATTACGGCTGGCACGTTTGGCATGGAAGGACCGATATCTGAACCACCTGCGATGTCGTGGCATACACATCTCGTTTGTAAAAGTGCAATTGCCTCAAAGGGACACAGGAGTGACTTGTAAACATCGTGGTATTAGATGCGCCAATCGAAGTCCAGAGTTTCTACGTATTGTGGGCGTATTTGCGGGATTTTTTAGTAAAAAGCAAACTCTTAAGTTCTGTGCTCCTCCTTGCCGATTTTATATAACGTTTCGTAAGGCGCTAACTCTTGCAGGCTTACCTTGATCGCACCTACTGCGCGGATCGCCGTTCCTCCGACGGCCAGTAGGCTGCCCTCCGGTGAGTCGCCGCAGTTCCTTCCCCCAGTTGAAAGTAAGCCACGACAACATTTCTGCCCCGTAGAATGTGGCTTTATTTTGTTAGTTTGTAGAATATATCAAGCTTAGCCAAGTCGTTTAAGTAAATTTATCTCCACACTAGTGCACATGTAATACGCCTATTAGCTTACGACGCTTTGGTGACTTCGCTTCGTTGGAACTGTAAGCTCCATATGCCGGTGCGACTGGTAAGCTAGCACAATATCTATGGCCAATAAAGGTGGGAGAAGATTGAGCGAAGTTAGTCTAGGTAATAAGAAAAAAATCAACCAATGTACCAAAATCAACCAAATCTACCTAGGTACTTGAGCAGGATGAACTACCACAGCGGTCAGCAGCACGGCCACGTATTTCTTACCTCTTTTGCTGCTTAAAAAGCTCAGTCACAAGTGATAAAATACTTGTAGGGACTTCGGGGACGCGAAAACGTTTTTTAAGCTGCATACATCAACGTTCTATAGCGTTATCGTGGCTGGGAGAAAAAGGATGTTACTCTTGGTCTGACAATGGCCGCTATGTCATTAACCTGACTCATTGACCGTTAGTTTGTTTTGTGCCGGGATGCCGTGTTTTAGTGGAATATTTTGCAACCAACGTACATGGACATTTCTGTTTATACAATGTGCTTCTTGCCTTTTTTAGATGCTACTGGAGTGCCCTATGATATATTTGCTGTGTTGGGGCTGTATATCTTGTGGAAGTGCTGCAAGACTTGCCGGCATGAAGAACCCCCTCGCCCAACGAACTCCATTATTCCGGAGCAGTCTGCGTTGGTGCTGAGAATTCATGCGTGCAAAGTTACCCATCAGAGTGACTGCATCTGTTCGGTGTGCGTGTCTTCCCGCGGGAATTTCGACGGGCTCCTCCTAATTGTAGCTGCTGCGATGTGATTCCTCTTGCGCAACTGCTAACTTGTGTTTTGTATAATCGTAGCCAGTTTTCCTTGCAGTACAAAAAAAGTTGTGGTATTGACGAGTGATCTGAACTGCCAGATATGGGGCATCGTATGAGAGGTTCGAATGTCCGAGTGAATTTTTTTTGCAGTTGATTTATTTTTATACGCGTAATGTTTTCCATATTGCTTCCACTATTTCGCGCGGCAACCTTCATTGCAGTACGAGGCAGTAATCAAACTGTGTGCTGAGAGACACTCACGCGGCGGCGAGTTCCCGTTGGCGTGCTGTTGACATGCGCATTGATAGCTTGCAGGCACAGTGCCGAATCCGCCGACGATCGGCCCTGGTGCGAACGTGCCTGTTACGACACAGAGACGAGCCAGGCAAGCTCCGAAATTGTGGAGGAAGCCCCTCTCAGCTGAGCCTTTCTGATGTCTGATCTCTGAGCCTCCCTGGTGTGCTGCGGGGTTGATGTGCGTTGCTCATCATTCGGTCAGTCCACAGGATGCCGAGTTAGGATTTCCGGGACGACATGAGCGGTGATGTAACACTTTGCCTGGTGGATTGTATGTGTTTGACTGTTGTTATTTTTCATTCATAATTTTTGTATGAGTGCTAATCATTTCGGTCATCGGGGGTCAGTTGCACCATATATTTCTCCTAATGAATGTTCCCAGTTGCTAGTAGCGCATCGTCTTGTGTATTTCGTCTTTAGTCAATGTCGGTTTCCGCGCCTGGTTTCACGATGAATCAACACTGAGTACGTCTCAGCTAGTGAACGTTACGATTCTAAGCGGGGCTGCAGGCCTGTTAACTTATTATACAGCCGACAACATGGCAATGCGCAACCAATGATAACGGTTGGAGGCCCAGCATGTTGTACGGAACGAAAGCGAAACTTGTTTGAACAACTCTTCAAGAACAATCCCCAAACTCAGTTCCGACACATGTGCTTGTTCCCAGCAGAACCATTTCTCGTAAATAAAAAAATATTATTGACGCAGACGCAAGTGTGTGTGCATGGAATTTGAGATGTTGGACAGCGGCCAGTCACATGGCGAGACAAATACGTGACACAACTCCAGTGGTTGCGGCCGCCGCTATTGCCGCGTGGTATTTTTTAAATGCAGAGCATTTCATAGCCTCGCCCCTTCCTGCGTCGGACGGCGTCCACAGCTCCCCGTCCGCAGCAGGTGCGCCTCTCCTCCTTCCCTCCTCTCTCTCAACAGCAGCTGGCGCGCGCATGCGTCGTAGTCAGCCCATTCGCTCCGTCGCGGTCTCGGCGTAACAGGTGCGTGATAGCAGCGCGGTGGGGCGTGGAAGGGCGCGTGCTGCTTGCGCATGCGCGCTCTCCCCCCCGTACTGCTCTCCTCTACTGCGCGCGCTGCAAATATAAAGCGGCTAGCGGTCGCTCGTGCTTCAGTCACTGCGTTGCCTCCTTCCTTCCTTGGTTGACGCTCGCTCCACCCTAACGCGACTTTACTCTCCTCTCTCTACCCCAAACCAACACTAACGCAACTACGACCCACTACCCACCCACCCTAACGCGACTTTACGCGGCGTTAACGACCCCCAATGCTCTGCATTTACTCGTGTTCCCCTCGCGGGAAGGCGCGGGATTTTTTTTGTTTTAATGGCCATTATGGATATATTTCTGCTTTATCGACCGGATAAACGATGAAAAGTGTGTTTACTTGAGCCAGTCTATGCATTGCAAACACACACAGAAGTTTGTGGAATTCACTTCAATGACCCTTTATAGGAACACTAAAGTGATAAGTGAAAATGCTAAGATTACTTGGGCACATTAGAGTCTGGAGTCCTATAGGCCATGTTTCGGCTACTCTGGCTGCGTTTACTTGGATTTATGCAGTAGAAAAATAAAACATAAAGTGGTGTTCCTGCTGCCGACTCCTTTCCATTTCCCGTGAAATTTCCGATAAGGCGAACTCGTCTTCCAAAGCGATTGGACGATGTTTAACATATTCAATTTCACCCATGTGCTCTTGGGTTTATGTGAATGCTGATTTCTTTGGAGAAACACTTGAGGGCTATTGGAAGCAAGTGTAATATTCAGCATGAGGTTATTATGGTTTACGTTCTAAGAGTTTTCCAAAGCAGTATCGTTCTCGGTTCCGGCGCGTGAGACGCGCGTGGCTTCTGATGTTATCTATGATCACACATTAGACATACTTCAGGAATCGTCATGAGCTGCTTGCACATGTTGTTCACTGCATGAATGGGCTGGATAAACTTCCTAGCACCGCTTTTCACCGAGCGCGTATCGTCTAATGCAATAAGGAAGGTCGATCCGAGGAGGATGCAGTGTCTGAACGACGGCGCTCCAGTTCATCGGAGATGGTGACCCGCGGGATGTTTCTCCCGCACCTTCGGAGCTCACCTACATGTCTTTTCTCCTTAGGACCCACCGCATGGTCGGCCGATCGGTCAATTCAACACATTCGTCCAATACAAAAAGCCCTACGCCCTGGATTCGAGCCCCCATAATGAGATGCGCTCGAGTTGTGCTGCATCGCATTAGGCTGTGGGGACAAGCAATGAGGCTTACAAATAACAAATATATATGTCTAGGCCCACCCCGTCATGTAGGACATTGCTGTTTACTTGTTGGATTGAAGCACTTCGAGCTGCTGGGCTTCGTAAGTCAAATAAAATAGCATTTGTGCAGTATGCTTTCCCATAGCCCCACAAATATCTGATCAGCAGCTACTTTGTTTTTTTTTTTTTCGGCAGTATCATCGATCGGAAATGTGTGGTCGTGCTGTAGACCGGTCTGCTATTTCATTAGGAAATAGCAGAGCGGTCTTCATAAGGAAATAGCAGACCGATCAAAAAGGTTTTACAGTTTACTTTAAAAGCTTCAGTTGATTTCATTTCGTGATAATGTCGATTACCTACGCTTTTAATTGGATTTAGATATTCTACAAGCCTACCAGTCACGCATGCGTACTGTTGTGAAGGTGCTTTGCTCAGCCCGCGACTAGTGCTAGGAGGAGCTGAGCGATGAAGCTGCCGAGGCGACGCTCAGTTGAAGCAGCATTTATATAAAACATGTACAACGGCATTACAGAGCTCGTAAAAGGCGAGAGCACTTCTCAACTTAGAAGTTCCGCCGAATGCCGCTCGCCTCCCATGTGCTTCGGGATTTCTATATCCTCCAGGGGAAGCAGTTCAATTCCTCCAATCGGGACTCTCCGCTGGCCGCGGTTCGGATTCGACGAATGGGCACGAGTGGGTTGTATCAGACGTTCTGCAACAGAGGGGATGCTTGGGGAGCCGACTCCTGGCCGCCACTTCGTGGCAAATCGGTGCACGCTGGCCGCAGGCCACTGGACAGCGGGGCGAAATTCAGCCCAGGAATTCAGCCCAGGCCAAGCGAAGTTGCGTCGGGGGCTATGGCACAACAATATTCAGGTTACGGCTTAACGCATATCCAGCTTACAGCGATGCGTCATAAGTCAACTAAATGAAACGATACTTTCTCACTAGAAACAGTGCTAAAAGTTTGTCCGGTCCATCTCTGCAGTCAAAAACATGTGACCAGCGGGTCATGGTGATTTCTGAATGATGCCAATTGTGCGATCGCAGATAAAATTGTAAGCAATGGGCATGTTGCACGGCAAAACCGAAACTAGTTAGAACATTCCAAAAATAAACCACCATAATTATATTGCGACACTTATACTTGTCGCCAATTACACAAAAGTATTTCTAAAGAATATAATTTACAGAAACGCAGGTTAGTAGACATGAACTGGCCAATCTTGTTCATCGTCCATTACATCGCAAGATTAGTTTGCGTCTCTTCGCGCAACTGCTGCACTTACTGCAGCTGCAGTGTCCGCAACAGACGTCGCATGCCATTCTTATTCTTTCAGGATTTATAGCTTAAATACTCCGTAGCGACTGCCCTAATGACGAAAACCATGTTTGTTTAATCCCCTTTATGCAATGCAAACACAAACAGAAGTTTAAAACATTCAAGAGCGTGGTGGGTTACAACTTAGCAACGCATTCATCAACTAGCTTGTGCAGTGTTCCCAAAATTCTAACTCGTGTTTTTTTTCTTGGCGTGTGCGACGTTTACGAAACTCTTCATGGGCTCCCCTTTCATGAAGTAGTTCAATGATTGGCCGAAACGGAAGAAAGTCAATGATTGCTGTGATCCTTCCTCGTGAAGGTCAGAATAATGTAATGGTATTGTTGTCTTTGCAAATATTGGTGTTAGGAATGCATTTATGTAGGAATCTCATTTGAAACCTTTTTTTGTTTAGAATAAGACAACTGAGTGCGTAATAAGGTACTGCGCTACTGAACACAACGTTCGGCTTGAATCCTGGCAACAACAGTATCGTAATCTATCAAGTAAAAACAAGGAAGCTGAACAATAAATTAGAGCAAGCAAAAACGTCCATGTGTCTCGAGTGTGGCGAACGTTCAATATCAGTTAGGCGTCATAAATTAGTCCGGAGACATCCCCCTCCCCCCTGTCCCACGGCTGTCCGAAATTCCTCCCAGCATCTTCCACTCGGGAATTCGCAGTGCATTTTGACATTTTGCATTTTGACACTGAAAATGGTTATCCTCGGATACCTTCCCGCCTTCCACCCATGTAATCCACAACAACTGTACGATTATGAACAGCTTTACTTAAAACGAAGGAGCAAAATAGTGACTGGGCTGGTTGTCGATGCTGCACAGACTCAATTAGACTCAATTATTTATTTTGCTAGCTGTCGCGATGCTTTTGTATGCACGTTTATTCCCATCAGGCTTATTCCCACCATTCTTACATCGAAGCAAGTTTTAGGATGGCGTCAGCTAACTGAATACGATAGCACATGTGTTGTTTTCAAATAAAATGAAAAGTGCAATAAGTTCCTTTTTTATCTAAGGGGTAACTATCGAAATGTGATTTTCTGACACAAATGTTTACGTGTATTCGGTGATGCTACCACACTATGTGTGAGGAACGCAAAGGATTGCCGTACTAAAAAGAAACCTTCATTGTTTTAGTGAGAAGCCGTAAACTGAAATTGCCCAGAGCACACCGGTACAAGACCTGCACGTAGAACAGATTACATTGGCGCTGGTGTGAATCCTGCATGTATATAACGTTCAAAATTTTCGAGCAGGGGTGTTGTAAGTTGGGATAGTTGGTAGTGTTCCATTAAGGCTAACAGCGCAAAAACTGGACGAAAACACGGAAAGGGAGAGACGCAAACAAACGCTGACCTTTGTGGGCCCGCTCTCAACGGCATGCCAAGGAATGAGGCACACTGCGGTTGCGTGCTGATGTGGGAAGCGCTTGGCACGATACCCTCTGGGCTAGAGGGTGTTGCTCGGAGCCCCTCGTCGCGAGCTCCCTTCCCTCGCCCTCCTCGCTTCCCGTGCGGCCACCCGGCCGCAAGTCTTGGAGACGTCGGCGGCCGAGGGATGGCGCTGGTGGACACGGAGAGCGGTGGTGGGTGATGCCGTGCGGAGGAACGCGCGGGGGACTCGGACTCGGGACGCTGGGGGTTTTGCTGGTGTGTGCGTGTGTATGCCTGGACGGGTGACGGCAAGGTGGAGGATGTAAGTAAAGAGTTCTTTCACGCAACCGCAGTGTGCCTCATTCCTTGGCATGCCGTAGAGAGCAGGCCGATACCTTTAACTGGCTTTATTAAAAAAACAAAAAAATATATACGTAGTTCGCACCCTCATGAGCATGTGCGAAAAGAAAAGAGCGAGAAATAAACTCCCTAGCTGATGACAACGGGGGTACAGATTATAAAAATTCCATTTCTACCTATGCGCAGATAAGCAATCTGTTTTCCATTCACAAGAACACAAGGCTGACTGACACGATCCGTCGACTGTTTATTACTGTGCGCTGCCTCGGCCAGCTCCCTGGCCGTCTGGATCCTATGAAAGAACAAAATCGAAGTGTCGGCAAAACGAGGTGTGCAACCGCACTGCTTGCCGTGTGCCCACAAGTGGCACTTGTAGCGACTTCGACTGAATTGTATTGTTCTCTTAATAGCACGCTAAGGCAGCGCACCGTCTGCCCTACATAGACACGGTTGCAAGGAAGAGAAATGGAATAGATGACGAAAGTACGACAAGGTACATAGGTATCAATATGCTTCACCGTGCAGCCAGGCGGGGACAATAAGCTGTTTCTTTCTTTATGCGGCGATCGACCTTTGCCCACAATCGGCCCAACTTGTTGCGCGCGGAAATTAAAACCTGTACACCACCGCGAGATGAAACCTTTTTTAGGCCGTGAGTGAAAACATGTATGTAGGGCAATACAGAAATTTTCATGCGTTCTATTTCAGCGGATGTGTGCTCGGTTCTACCACCTTTCTTAATGTTCTGAAGGAAGCCATTCTGCCGAATGCCTATGACCCTATGTCGTGTTAATTTCTTGACTCTCTTTGAGCAGACTGGCTTCGGGCTCAAATTCACCGTTGAGAACATGAATTAAACATGTATCCAATTTTTGGATTTGAAACAGATTTTCTTGCCTGACCATGTTTGCTGGATGTATGCTCCAAGGTCGGTTAAACCTTTGCTAAAGTACTGCTCAGGGCATAACAAATTAGTGAAAAATGCCCTTGTTCTTCCCTGCTTCCGTTCGGCGGTATCTAAGTCGTGCCCCCATTTGATGGAAGAGAGCTTCACCGTTCAGGCGCAGAAACTAAGACAGATATCGCGACGAAAGGAAACAAGTCACTGGGGCGAGCGAACACGGGGAGAGCAGCGTACAAAGGCACAGCGACGAGAAAGGTGCAAAGAGAAAGAGAGCAAAATGAAAATGGGCGGCTGGCATGGCGAGGACATAACCGACGACGCAAATGATTTTTCGGGGCCCACAGCTGGCGCTCATCTTTATCTTACTCCGTGCGGTTGATTGATTGTTGGGTTTAACGCGCCGACGGGACGCAGCCAATGGGGCATGCCGTAGAAAAGTGCTCCGGATAAATATTGACCACGCTGGGATCTTTAACGTGCGCCGAAATCTCGTACACACGGGCGTTCTTGCTTTCGGCCTTCATTAGAACAGCGGCCGCCACGGCCGGGATCGAACCCGCGACCTCGTGCTCAGCAGCAAAACCGCCTTAGCCACTGAGCCACCACGGCGGGTATCTTACTCCGTGTCAGCAGGTTTCTTAGGCGTTCCCGTGTCATGGAGCGTGTTGTCAGCTGCTCATTGAATGGTTCATGCGGCGGAGAAGGCGAGACCCAACCAACCAGTGAACCCAGCGGAGTTCCCGACATACGGTGGTAGGTGGCGTCACAAAACCTCATCTGAGGGGCCCTATTCTTGACACAGTGGATTCCACGTTAACTTAGGAATTCGCCGGATGCCTTTTCTGGTTGGCGGTCGTTTTGGTTACCTGCTTCCTGGTTGAGAAGGCGGCTGCGTGTGTTTTTTGTCATTTTGACGATTCATGACGTTTACTGGCAGCAGTTGTAAAGTTTGCCTTTCTTCTCTAGTCAAAATATAGAATTTTTATATAGAAAGTATATAATTCTTGCAGGAAAATACTAGAAGGGCAACTGGCATGACAACGTAAGCCTGTTTTTGCTGTTATGGCTTGTAGGCAACGCCCTCGCTGTGATTGGCGTAGAGGACGCAAGGTAATATAAACAGCTTGAATCAAGGCGGAAAATGGGCGAGTCGGAATGCGTTCATCTTTCACAGACACCACAGCGGTTGTGGTGTCTATTTCTTACTTGTGTCCCGTGTGTTTTTGACGCTGTGAAAGATGTAATATGAACAGTTGACAGGAGCATGTGCGCCCCACACTGCCATCTTCAGCCTGCGTAAAAGTTACGTAATTTCACGTACAGTTACCCGCCGCGGTGGCTCAATGGCTAAGGCGTTGTGCGGCTGAGCACAACGACGCGGGTTCGATTCCCAGCCGTTGCGGCCACTTTTCTGATGGAGGCGAAAAGCAAAAATGCCCGTGTGTACGAGGTTTCGGCGCGCATTAAAGATCCCCACATGGTCAAAATTAATCCTGAGCCCTCCACTACGGCGCGCCCCATCACCTGCGTAGCGTTAGCGCGTTAAACCCTACAATCAATCAATCAATCAATCAATCAATCAATCAATCAATCAATCAATCAATCAATCAATCAATCAATCAATCAATCAATCAATCAATCAATCAATCAATCAATCAATCTCACGTACAGTTAAACCTGTATATAACGAAGTTGACAAAAATTCGCAATTCTTCGTTACATGCAGGTTTCCAATTAAGGCTCGCGCTAGTGCAGCATAAACGAAACCAAAACGCTAGACATTACTGACGGTGAACTTAGCTTTCAAGAATTTATTTCACCGTGAAAAACGGCGTGATTGGCCCCTGTTGCTTTCCCGCAGGCTTTCCCAGTACACGGCCCTCCAAAGAAGCAATGTCTCTCAACCCTCTACTCACAAACAACGTAACATGCATTACCAGGGTCCTTCAATGTTTTTCTCTGGTACAGTAAAAGCTCGTTAATTCGGATCTCACGGGACCGGGAAAAGTGTCCGCATTATCCCAATGCCGAATTAGTGAATGAACAGGAAAAACAACATTAAAATCCCGTTGGAGAAGCATACCTTTATTTGCTGAGGTATTTTGTAGTAGTCGTCTGCTTTTTCGCGCCGATTTCAGCTGACATTACAATTTTTCTTAACTCTTCCAAGTGGCCCACAGCATGCAAACTCTCGGAACTGCTCAGGCAAACGACCTCCAATATCAAACGCGCCTCTGATACTTCTCGTGAGGTGCGATGAGGTCGCGGCTGCACCTCCTCGCTTGACACTTCGTCGGAATCGTGGTCTTCCTGGGCGCCCGTTACATCATTAATAATTTCTTCATCGGTCAGGAGACCAGCATTTGTCCAAATTAAGCGGTGCGGGGCTGAATTCTGACGAAATAACGAAGGTTTGGTATCATAGACTAACATGCGCTTTGGCCGGGACCAATAGAGCCGTCCGAATTATCCGAATTTCCGAATTAACGAGTGTCGAATTCACGAGCTTTTACTGTATTTATTTTTGTACCGGTATCTCCTTTCTGGTGCATCTCTCCAGCCGATGTTTCACAAGAAGTGCAAAAAGCAATGGCTCATCAGCGTAAAGAATTTATTATAGCAATGTTAACCGTCGCAACGCCTTCGTTACATATAGGTCACAAATACATGGGTGTCAATTGGGGTGGCAATGGAGAATTGAAAAACTTTGTTAAATCCAGGAATTCGTTACATACAGGTTCATTAGATCCAGGTTCAACTGTAACACCTTGCAAATGCCGCCTGCTATCGCCGTGAAATAGGGCAAAATTTCACCGACCTTCGGCGCCGTGACGTCCCCGTGAATTTGCTAGAGGCGCAGTTTTGAACGACGCGCGGTCTAAAACTGTTTTATAAAGAAAGAAATATCAGTTTTGTCTGTTTCTAAGTCAGCAATCACGAAGCATAAAAATAATGTCCCCTGTATTGTTTTAACTTTCGGCAATAAAATATCTACCGTATGTACTCGCATAATGATCGCACTCGCGTAATGATTGCACCCCTGAAGTTCGTCGTAAAATACGATTTTTTTTTATCCCGGGCAATAACCGCACCCTGAACTTGCCGCAGCCATATGTCATATGTGTGCCAAGTTTCGATTACGATGGTCGTGCTTACCTTAGTTTCCTCGTCTTTCAAAAGCGGGCATGGCTACGTTATTGCCGCGGACTTGACGATATTAGCGATATCGGCAAGCATATGTTCATTATTGGTGCGTTAGAAACTCTCACTAAATGCCCATAATGTACACACGAGATATATTAAAAAATGCGCTCGGCTTGCTGCGTCGGCAGCCGTGTCTTGATGTCCAACACTGTGACAGCAGCAGCCACTTATTGGTCGACCTGTTTTCACCTCGCAGCAAACTTGGTCCGGCGCGTTGCGTAATCAAAAAACACTGCATTTTGCGTCACACGGCGGTCATTCGGTGGTCTGTGCAGTTGTTATGTTTTTATTTGTTATGTTGCTTATGTTCATGAGACTTATCAGAAACATTCTAAGCTGAAACTTGCGTTTTCTGCGCTCAAACTTTTTTCGCGAAACGTTTACGTCGCGTAATGGTCGCACCCCTAAATTTGCATCATATCTTTGGAAAAAAAAGTGCGGTCATTACGCGAGTAAATACGGTATTATTAGTTTGGCGTACCAGCAACACACGGGGCCAGTGCAAGCCTCTCCATTACAAACAACCCAACGAATTGCATTTGGCCACACTCCTCCTAGTAAGATGGCTGCCGCCATTATTTAAGTGAGGAGAAAAATAACAGACCACTGACTGTTTTACTCATTACTGCACGGATTGTGTTCGGGCTTGACGAATGAGTGCATCAGCGGTGTCAGTACGTTCTGCCATTGCCAGGCGTGGCGTTTCCCTCTCTATAGCGCGCCATACGACCAAGGTTCACGGCCGTCTTTGTCTATGGTCAGGCCATGAACTTGAAACATAGTAGCAGGGAGACAGAGAACGAGACTTTATTTCTTAAAGATTCTTTATTTTAGCAGCAGACGATGGAGTGGCATCGCTGACGGCGGGAAAGTGATCGCACAGCAAACCACTTGCAAGTTAAAATTGAAGCAAAGAACTCAACTATGCTCCTGAAAGCGTTTGAAAGGATGATTGTTGGTTGTTCGCTAGCTTAATGTACACCTTTAGCTCGCTTTTGGATCAATGTTACTTGATTGCCTTGTGGTGCTTACGCCAACTTTAACCTGGAGAATTGTGTTTCCTTTGCCAGCTAAGTCACCGTCTTAGTTTTCCAATGCGTAGCAAGTGTTTGCTCAATTTTTATCCTCAATATTTTATATCTTTGTAGTGATGTTTGAAAGTTAAGCGTCACATTACAGTGCATGTCATCAAAACTATACGTGCACACATCATTGGTTGCTGACGTTTTGCCGACGCAAAAACAGAAGTCGAATTTACGGAGAATTCACAAAGTCGGGATAACGGCCCTAGGGTCCCATGGCCCAGTGTCCCTTTTCTTTTCTTCATGGCTACCCGTTCCCTGGGTGCCTCGATGCCAGCGTTGCTGCACGGCGCCGACGAGCGTGAATCAAGGCACCCCATGGCCGGGCTAGAGCTAGCCCGGCCGTGGGTCAGTCCCCAGCCCCACGAACCCTCGCACGCAGTGCTGAAAAATCTGCAGGCGCGGCCCGCCGAGCAACCGTGAATTATTTAAGTAGTTCAGTGTAGCCGAGCCGTTGGCAGAGGCCACGCGCGGGCTCTCTTTCAGGTCGCACTCCCCCACAGCCGGGCTAAAGCGGCGGCGTGCACACAACGGGCGCAGCCTTTTCAGCGCGGCCGTGTCTCCCCTGATCGAGTGTGGTGTTACAACAAAGGATGGCGCCACCGCCGCAGCAAAGACAGGGAGAAGAACAGGCGGGTGGTATTACACCAAAGGATGGCGCCACCGCCGTAGCAAAGGCAGGAAGAACAGGCAGCTTCGGTGGACGGGGCGGCGTGCTTGAAGTACTCATTTCTCAACAAGGTCGAGAACTGGGCTAGTTGGTGTACATTCATGATTTACCAGCGCAAATTAAACGGGACGAGAGAGGAGTACAAGACTTCGTGTACAAGCGAGGAGTACAAGCGCTCGTGTTGTGTACTTCTCTCTCGTCCCGTTTAATTTGCGCTGGTAAATCATGAACTCATTTTCATTTCTCAAGCGCCTCGTACAAAAGTAACGCTGAAATGAGCTCAAAAACGCCCCGATCTGGAATTTCAGAGCTGTCGCAGGGAGTGTGGGGAGGGAGGGAGAACCCAGCAGAAACGAACACTTAAGTTTGAAAGCCCACAATCATGTTCTTAAAATGAATGGCAATTTTCGCGTGTGGTCTGATATGCAACCGTTTTACAACCGTTTTACGTTGCTGGCCGAACGCCAGCAACGTAAAATATGTCTGACGAGTTGCGGTTGACATTCATGGAATCTTTAAGAAGAGCATTGCTTTAATAAAAGTTAGAAATTATGCCAAGCATGGTGCACTAAGTAATATTCGGCACACGCTTGATTTCGTTGTCCGCCAATGCTTCGATGCCACCTGTGCGAGAGTTGCAGCGCACAGTCAAGCCGTACGCATCATTATTATACGGACGTTTGTGTGTGCAATAACAAGTTTACGCTTCAAAGATTCAATGACCAATATGGCGCACCTACACGGAACATGTTGCCACGTATTGACACCAGCGTTGGGATTTGTAGGAGTATATTTATTTGCCTCTAAGTTCATCCGGATTTTCAGCTTTGCCTACCATGCACATGTTCGAAATGGCCAAACAAGTCAGCAGCTTCAGCGGTGAAGGACAGGAAGTTACTGTCTGAATTTCAAATTTCCATCGACACACAGACCATATTCTAAACAGAGGTAAATGGAGGTCGTAGAGGAAGTGGTAACCTGTACAAGCCCTAACGGGGGCCAGAACGCATAGCAATTAAATCTCCCTAAGTGTACATGTCGCCCATTTGTCATGTGCACGAGGAATTGTAATACAATAACATACGTGGGAAATGTTAATCGGGAGAAAGAGATATTTTGTTGTAGCTAGCGACCACGGAAACTGGTTGCATCATAATTTATTACACAAAGACATTTTAAACCTTCTGGGTCATCTTTATCGTCATCAGCCGCCTGTTTGGATCCGCTGTATGACAAAGGGCTCACCTATTGACCTCCCCCCGCTTGTCCTGCGCTGCCTGAATGCATTCGTGGCCTATGAAGGTTCTTATTTCGTCTCCCCACCGAGTTAATGGCCTTCCCGTTCTTCCGGTCCCGCCTCTGGGTATCCATTCAGTTACCATCGTGATCCACCTGTTGTCAGTTCGTCTCACTAGAAGGCCAGCCCGAGTACACTTCTTAAATTCAACTGATACCTTCTAGTCGGGTTTGCTCCCTGTCCAGGATGCTCGTTTTGCGTCCCTGAGTGTTACTCTTATAATTCAGACCATGGCTCGTTGCGCCGACTTAAGTTTGCTTCCAAGTTGTTTAGGAAGGCGCCAAGTTTCTGTTCCATATGGGATGACCAGTAAAACGCATTGGTTAAATACTTTTTTTAGGATAGAGGTAGCTTACTTTTCAGTATTGTGAGTGCTTGCCCAGTGTGCCGCAACGCATTCCTATTCTACGCCGGATTTCTTTCTCGTATTTGGGATCGGCAGTGACAACCTCTCCAACGTAGTTATAGTCCTCTACTTCTTCCACTATTTAGCTGCCGATGCTGACGAGGGCGCTCTCAGCTCTTATTTATGATTACTTTAGATATACTCATATTTATTTGTAACCCACACGCGAAGCTCTCTGATTGTAAATCTTCAAACATTTTTTGCAGTTCTGCCAATTCACTGAGTAAGATTACGTCGTCTGCGTTACTCAGATGACTCAAGTATTCCCCGTTTATCCATTAACATGCGTTTCATAAACAAGCTTCCAGACATGCTGTGAACAACCTTGGTGAGATGGTGTTGCTTTGTCTTTTAGTTCGGAAAATTTTCGATTTGCAGGTGAAGGATTATCCTTCCCGTACTTTCCTTACGTATGTCTCCTAGCAGTCTTATATAAGTCTGTTATATTCCTTCGTTTTTAACCCTACCAACACTGTTGCAATGTCTATTGGATCAAATGCTTATTCACAGTCTCTAAAAGTCATATAAAGAGGTTTTATACTGACATGAATGAAATCCATTGTAGAGTATCTTTTTCAAAATCTAGCCTGTTCCCTGTGTTGTTGAAAATCTAGGCTGTAACTTACGGATTAGCTATTACCTTGGTAGACAGCTTGTAGAAAACTTACGCTGATGTGTCTGAAATTCCTAAGATCTTTGTTATCTCCCTTCTTGTTAATCAGAACTATATTAGTGTTCTTCCCGCCTTTATAGACTTTTGAAGTCTTTAAAGGGGTTATGCGGACAAAATACAAGTTTGTTTTATTCAAAAGATTTAGTGTTTTATAGTGCCCTCAGCGCTTTCCCGGCAGGAAACGGTGCCTCATTCAGTGAGAAATTAAACATTTTAAGCCAGATGTTTATTTCTCCCGCTAAACGGTGTGTTTTTGTGACGTCGAGGATTACGTATCCAGAACAGCGCCTTAAAAATAAAGTTGGCCTGCTGACCAGGGCTCCTTAAATCTCACAGACGGCCGTTTCGTTGTCTTGTTTATCCCCCACTTCATAGATGGCGCAGCAATAACACTGAAGATAGTGCTGCATATATGTCGCTGCAGTACCACGATCGAAATGGGAACTGCTGCTTAGCTGTGCCGGGAACTGTCCCTCGAAATCGTCAACTTCCGCCCTGACTGTGAAGGCCAATGAACGTGGTGTGCCAGCTGACGTCACTCCCAAAGGATAAAAGCATCCACAAAAGCGGTGCGCTCTCCAGTGGGATCGGCAGCACGGCAGTCATGGCCCGCGCTCAAACGCAACGCTTGCTTTTGATGCAGGTAAATAATTCCGGCTCCCTCTTTGCGAAACGTACCAAATATGTTCCCTTGCTTGTTCTGCCGAGCCCTGGCTGTTGCGTTGTGATTGCTGGAAACTGCTTTCATGTCCTCCGAGCCCGTTTGATGTTGTCCGGGGATATTGAGGAAAACCCCGGTCCTGTAACTCGCTCTTCTGTTACTCAAACGTGTAACGATATTATGTCTGTGCTCAGAGCTATCCAATCCGGTCAGGCGTCCCTACTTGAAGAAATAAATCAATTCGTACTACCCTATTGCAAAATGATCAATAATTTGAAGAAATCACTAAAATGCTTCCCAAAATCGAAGAGGACTGCTCAGCCAGAGCCTCCATAAAGAGAAAGTTGAAGACTTACAGACACTGGCCGAACAAAACTGCGACAATATTGCTACCCTAGTTGCTCGGAGGGATGGCTCTGAGGACCGGCCACGACGCTGTAACCTTGTGTTTTATGGCTTTGAAGATGCTGCTGATGAAACTTGGGCACAGTCCGAGGAAGCGCATCATTGATTTGTGTAGTGCAAACCTCGAGATTTCACTCAAGCAGAGAGATGTTGAACGCGGCCATCGAATTGGTCGTTTTCACCAAGACAAACATAGGCCCATCATTGTCCAGTTCAAACATTTTAAAGACCGTGAACAAGTACTAACCAACGCCAAAAACTTAAAGGGCACTAACTATAGCAAAGTGAGGATTTTTCCCCGAGTAACCGCAAAGCCCGTAAACACCTTCTTGAATTTGGTAAAGCGTGGCAGAAAACATACAACCTCCGTTACGACAAACTAATTATCGGTAATACCACTTACATTTTTTATCATGCTTCAGAAAAAGTAATTCCACGCCCTCCGCAGCTATCTCTTTCCGCCGGCGCACAACCTAACGCAAACACCGAACTGCTGTCGATCGATACCCTAACATACGAAGCCTCTTACCGAAACGCGATTAACTTTCAACCTTAGCGACATGACTGAATGCAATATCGTTCTGTTAACTGAAACTTGGCTTAGCCCTTCTATTTCAGATTCGGAATTAGCTCCCTGATTTTCGGGCTTCAGCATTTTTCGGCGTGATCGTCATGATAAACGGGGTGGTGGAATTCCCATTGCCGCTCACACCAGTTTAAATTGCACTGAGGTAGCCGTTCACTCTCCCCTTGAAATAATGTTCGTCAACTGCAATTATTCATACCCCCACGTTATCATTGGAGTATGTTATCGCCCTCCCGACGCTGATGC
Organism: Haemaphysalis longicornis; assembly: GCA_013339765.2. Taxonomy (NCBI): domain Eukaryota; kingdom Metazoa; phylum Arthropoda; class Arachnida; order Ixodida; family Ixodidae; genus Haemaphysalis; species Haemaphysalis longicornis. The sequence goes on along the minus strand of CM023449.1, from coordinate 144,272,086 downwards.
TTCATTTGTTACGAACTTCCACGATGTACTTTATCGGTTGCACACGTCTTATCCTAACATTCCGGTTATTTAAATAGGCGACTTCACCTTTCCTGGAATAACCTGGTCCGACATCCCTCTAACACTTTCGAAACAAAAAGTTGATAGTGACTTTGCTAACACGTGCTTAACATTTAGTTTGTCCCAGCTTGTTTCCATTCCAACACGAGTTACAGAGCATTCCGCAAACATCCTTGACCTTGCCCTGACGTCACATCCCGCAAACCTTGCATCTTTAAATTCCCTCCCAGGGATCACATCAGCGATCACGTCGTAATGCATGCCACATTTTCAAATCAACTACCACGGTCAAAGCTTTTTAAGAAGACAATTACACTTTACGATAAGGGAAACTACGCTGCTATCAACAATGAATTATCCATATTCAGTGATTGCTTTCTACTAGTTTTTTTTCAACGCCCCCTTGAAACTAACTGGTCCTGGTTCAAGAGTAAAATGCATGAGCTTATTAATGAGCTCATGCACATGAGCACATTACCACTACCACAATCACTTAACGACCATCATTACATTGGTTCAATACATCCATCAAGGGACATAACAACAAAAAACGCGTTTGTACCGTTCCACAAAACAGTCGAACAGCGCTAGCGCTTGGAATAGATACGGAAACGCGGCTAAATTGTCCACATCACTTGCGATGAACTCCAAGCGTTACTTTTTTTCTTCCACTTTGCCTAACATGTTTTTCAATTCTAAAATTCTAAAAAACATTAAGTTGTTAACCAGGCTTATCCTTTAACACATCTTTCAGCAATCACTTTCATGCGGTGTGGTGCCGGAAGACTGGAAGCTCGGCAAAATCATTGCTGTTCCAAAGAAAGGTCCAGCATCTTCTCCGAGTAATTATAGTCCCATTTCCATCACTAGTGTATGCTCTAAATAAATGGAGCATATCATATCTTCACAAGTCATAAAATTTCTAATATTCCGTTAATTTCGTTCATCGTTACCAACATGGATTTCAAAAAGGTTTATCATGTGACACTCAACTTGCTCTCTTCATTACCGACCTTAGTTCCAGCATCGACGATAACATACCCGTACATGCCATTTTCCTTGATTTTGAGAAGGCTTTTGATAAAGTATCCCATCAAAAGCTATTTCTCAAGCTCTATCGCCTTAGCCTTAATACCCTGGTATTTAATTGGATATGTGAGTTCTTAACTATCCGCCAACAGTTCGTTTTTGCTAATAGCCATTGTTTATCTCTTTGCACTGTGTCTTCAGGCATACCTCAAGGTACTGTTCTTGACCCTCTGCCTTTCCTAATGTACATTAATGACCTGCCTAATAACATATCTTCTAACATCGGCCTTTTCGCCGACGACTGTGTAATTTACCGTCCTATCCGCAGTACTAACGACTCCGACACTTACGATCAGATCTTTCTCTGGTGCAGTCTTGGTGCGTAAAGTGGCTAATGTGTCTTAATATACAGGAAACATGTGTCCTGTCCATTCACCGTCGCCCGGCTTACTCACCCGCTTAATACTCTATATTTGTTTCTGAAATTACACCAGTTAGTTTATGTAAATACCTTGGCATTACCATAACTTCATAACTGACCTGGTCATTCAATGTCATGAGTATTATCAATAACACTAACCGTGTACTTGGCTATCATCGAAGCAACTTGCGACTCGCTCCGCTTTCCGTTAAAATTCTTATTTATCTTACACTTGTCCGCCCACTGGAATACGCATGTGCCATTTGGGATCCCCATCAAATTACTCTGACTAATACGCTTGAATCAATCCAGAAACGTGCAGCCAGATTGATGTACTCAGATTACACCTATCTAACCAGCGTAACCGAACTCAAATCTCGAGCTAATCTTGTTGACCTAGCGTCCCGGCGCAAAATTCACAGACTATGCCTTTTTCATCGTTTTTATCATTCCATACACGTACACCAGGCTTTCAGTCCTGCTCAACGCCTTTCATGTCGACTAAACCATTCGAAAGCTGTTTATCCTGCTCGTGCGCATACTGCCGCCCACCATCCTTCATTTTTTTCTTCAAACATCTAGGGACTGGAATGATCTGTCTTCTAACGCCGTGTACCACTCCTGCATCACTCATTTCAAAGAAGCCATTGCACAAATCATCCTTCAGAGACTTGTTTACCCCCTTATGTAACGCCCTTAAGGGGGCCTTTGAGGTATAATAAATAAATAAATAAATAATAAATAAATAAATAATAAATAAATAATAAATAAATAAATAAATAAATAAATAAATAATATAAATAAATAAATAAATAAAATAAATAAATAAATCATAAATAAATAAATAAAATAAATAAATAAATAAATAAATAAATAAATAAATAAATAATAAATAAATAAATAAATAAATAAATAAATAAATAAATAAATAAATAAATAAATAAAAATACTGTAGACTACACGGTTATATCCCAAAGACTGACCGCCCGAATCACCCAAATGCACATTGACGAAGACGGGCACTTCAGGCTAGGAAGTGAACACAATCGCCTGCGACTACTATTCTCAGCCTATGCCCACAAGGCAAACCGGATGAAGCCCCAGTGGTGACCCCAACTCCACCTGCAATCCGTTCCAAATAACGAGTCGCCCAGGAGACCGAAAAGTGCCCCCAAAGGAGAAAGTCGCAGACTGACTGTGAATTTGTGCTCTTTCGTGCTGTCATGCACACGCAGATGGTGCCGGATAGACAAGCAGCACACAAACCATGGAACCCGTGCTTGGACAGAGAGATCAAGGCGACATGGAGAGTGCGTCGCCAGGCCAACCGCGAACACCCTACGGCTGTGAGGGATCCAGATGCTCAGGCAAGAACGGCTGCAATGGCACCGTATCCGGAAGCAAAGCATAAGGTACCGGGGCTTGTGCAGAGTATGTATGCAGATCACAACCTTCGGATTATGCAATCCATAAGGAATGCAGGCAACTCCGCTGCCCAAAAGTTCTGGACATACTCCGGTCCTTGGACAGAGTTTCCCCCCAGCCACCTCCTAGTAGTTTTACATGGTGAGGTGCGTTACGCAGATGACGTTTTAGGCAACCCAGAGTACGATTAGCAGCTGCAATGATATCCCGGATATGCTCAGTCCAAGTTCGCCCACAGCACAAAGTTACACAAAGGTATTTTTATGAATGCACCAGTTGAACATGAGCGTTAAAAATTATGTAGGAAGTGGTCAGCGGGTTATGACGACGCTGAAACGACATATGTTCACATTTTTAGGAATAAGTTTCATGTGCCAGTGGTCACACCAACACTGTACGTGGTTAAAGTAACTTTGGAGGCTAATCTGATCGGATACATCAGTCCCTGTGCGGCACAAAACGCAGTTATCTGCCAACATGCGTATGTTACAAGTTCATTGGGAGGTAATTCATATATGTTAGAAAAAACAAGGGCCCAAGGGTGCAATCTTGATGTAACTGCAACGAAATTGGAGAGCTGATCATTTACAAGGACAGATTGGGAACGGTTATTTAAAATTCTTGGATCCAAATTAAGACTGAGGGGTGTAAGTTTAAGTGAAAATTTTAGTAGTAGGCGTTTATAGGGTACCTTATGCAATGCTTTGGAGAAATCTAGAAATATGGCGACGGTTTGAAGGTTATTATTGAGATTGAAATGAAGGTGATGGTCGAAAAGTGCTAGTTGAGGTTCGCATGAAAACCCTTTTCGGAAGCCATGTTGTGCAGGAACAAAAAATCTACCTTGTCGAGAAAACACATGATGCGCTTGAATAAGACGTGTGCCATGATTTTGCAAGGCACTGAAGTTAGGAGATGGGACGATAATTTAGAGGCGAGTTTTTGTTACCGGTTTTGAAGACTCGAATGACTTTCCCTTTTTTGAATGGTAGGGTTGTTGGCCTGTTGCGAGTGACTGCGAAAACAATAAATATAAATATTCGGCACAGACATCTACAGTGTTTTTTAGGAACTTGGAGTTAGTATTGTCACGAAGACTAAGACGGCGCAGTTGTGTTCAAGGAAAACAAGTTTATTGAAGCGAACTTGTGCGCCCCTAACAACTCAAAGAATTCACAGGCGGCGAAGCAGCAGTCCACAAAGTAACGTGCGCAAGCGAGCGTCGGCGAGTCGAATGCCGTGGCATCTGCTCTGCACGCTTTAATCTTTCGGCGCGAGTGTTCCTCCAACCGTCGATGTCCATCCAGAACATTGTAGATGAAAGAAGATTATTCTATGCTGTTGGCCTTAGTTAGAAACATTCTCCCTATCAAAAGAGAAAGATAACACGTGCGGCATACAAATAAAGAATGGAACACGCGCTTCCCTTGGCACACAGATAACACAGACCGGCGCAGCCTGCCGTAACACCAAAACATAAATAAACAAACCCTATGCACGGTTCGCGGCATTACCCCCCTCTAGAAGCGCATCGACCCGATGCTAAAATAAAGGACAGTCCGAACAAACAACACAAATGTCCCTCATCTTGCGGGGTAATGTGTCAGGCGAACCACGTCGACGACTTCGGGCCGCGTGCGTCTTCGGGATGTTGCGGAATCACCGTCGGGGATCACCTCGTAGGCAAGGTGGCCAACACGTCATTATAGATGGTAGGGTTTAACGCGCCGGTGCAGCGTAGGCGAAGAGGCGCGCAGTAGTGGAGGGCTCCGGATTATTTTGACCACCTGGGGATCTTTAACGCACGCCGAAAAATCGTACACACGGGCGTTTTTGCTTTTCGCCTCCATCAGAAAAGCGGCCTCCGCGGCCGGGAATCGAACCCGCGACCTCGTGCTTAGCAGCGCAAAGCCTTATCTACTGAACCACCGCGGCGGGTAGCCAACACGTCGTAGAATCCGGTAGGGTTCGAAATATCCTCGCAGAAGCTTCTCACTGAGTCCGAGTTGTCGTATGGGAGTCCAAACCCACCCACGATCCCCTGGGTGATACTCGGCGTCTTGGCGTCGGAGATTGTAGCATCTGGCATCCACTAGCTGATGGTTCGTTGAACGAACTGAAGCGAGCTGGCGGTCCTCCTCCGCACGCTGAAGGTATCCTTAGACAACGGCGTTGAGGTCGTCGTCTTCTACGTGCGGCAGCATGGCGTCAAGCATCGTAGTCGGCCGTCTTCCGTAGACAAGCTCGAACAGTGTCATCTGCGTGGTTTCTTGTATATCTGTTTTGTACGCAAACGTCACATACGGGAGCACTTCGTCCCAGGTCTTATGTTCAACGTCGGCCTACATGGATAGCATATCCGCAATCGTCTTGTCCAAACATTCCGTTAGTCCGTTTGTTTGGGGGTGGTACGCCGTCGCTTTTCGGTGTTGCTGTTGCTGTAGAGTAAGATTCCTTGCAAGAGCTCCGCAGTAAAGGCTGTACCGCGGTCCGTGATTAGGACTTCAGGGGCTCCATTTCGCAGCACAACTTGGCTTATGAAGAACTTTACGACTTCTTGTGCAGTCCCCCTCGGAAGAGCGGCGGTCTCTGCGTAGCGCGTCATGTAGTCTGTCGCTAGGACAATCCACTTGTTCTCGGATCATGACATAAGGAACGGGCGCAAAAGGTCCATTTAAATCTGTTGTCGGTGGTCGGTTGCGGTGCTCTTACTCTTCGTTCTTTCTGGTAGGAGAACAAACCCGGCCGCTAAACCTTGAAGTCGGCGGCTTGCATGGCTTGGTTTGGGTTGGCTTCCAGAGGACGTAGGGACCATCACGGCTGCGTACCCAGAACATCCACCAGATGTCACGAAGGCAAAGGCGGCGCAGTTGTCTCCAAGGAAAACACGTTTATTGGAGCGAACTTGTGCACCCCTAAAAACTCAAAGATTACCCAGGCGGCCAAGTAGCAGTCAACAAAGTAACTTCCGCAAGCGAGCGTCGGCTACTCGAATGCCGCAGCGTCTGCTCTGCACGTTTTAATCTTTCGAAGCAAGTGTCTCTCGAACCGTCGATTTACATCCAGAACGTTGCAAATCAAAGAATATTATTCTAGGCTGTTGACGTTAGTTTGAAACGCTCACCCTATCAACAAAGAAAGAGATAACATGTACGCTATACAAATAAAGAATGGAACACGCGCTTCCCTTGGCACACAGATGGCACAGACCGGCGCAGCCGGTCGGTAAAAGCAAAACATACATAAACTAACCCAATGCATGGTTCCCGGCAATATTGTCTACACCAGCAGAGGACGACAGCTTTTAGGTTGTGTTTTATAGATATCATAGAAGATATCGGAAAATGTGATGGATGTCATGAAGAGTTCGACAGTTGACGTCGGCATGAAAAGTGGTGGGTCCATTTATTTTGTGAACACTAATCCAAAGGCGTTATTAAAGATGTTTGCTCCATCAACGTCGCTCACTGGTTTTCCGTCATCATCGGTAAAGTTAGTAGATTGCGTGGGGTGAGGGTTGATTATTTCAAAAAACGTACGTGGGTCACATTTCAGAATGTTCGGCAAGTTACTTTATAGAAAGTGTACTTTTGTTGGGGTATTTTTTCTAGGTAGTCATGTTCGGATCCATAGTGATTTTTTCATGCGTATTGTTTGTTGGCTGAACGATGCCCTTCTGCCTGGCTGGACGAAAAAGACGTTTCTTTTTGTTTTCCAGGCCTATTGAAATCTTGGTCAACCAGGACTTTTGAGTGTCAGCCTGGAAATTAAATGTGGTTATGTATTAGGTCACAAGATGATCCACTTTGTCCGCAAATAATTTGCAATTATCTTGCACTGGTGTATTTTGGAATATTGTTTTGAGTGATGGAAAGAAAGAGCGGAGTTAATAACGATTGCTGCGTAATTTCTTTTGTCATAAAGGCGTATAGTTTTTTTTTACTTTTCTGACAAGACACCGGTTCGCACGTAAACTCAACGTGAATTACTGTGTGATCACTAATTTCTGAACGATATAAAATGGACGAAAGACTCTCAGGTGATCCGTTAGTATTTAGCTAATTGTGCTGGCATACGTACGAGTTAGGCGAGCTGGTTCAGATACAAGGTGGGTTAAACTAAAGTTGAGGCACACAAAGGAAAGCGTACGCTTGGGGCTCTCCTGATGTCAAAATGTTTTGGTGTACCCAGTCAGTAAGAGGATGATTGAAATCCTCAAAAAGAAGAATTCGGGCGTTTAGGCTATGCAGTAGGTAAATAATTTAACATGCATCGTCAAGTTTACGAGCAAAATCGGGTGTGCTGTGGGGAGGTCTATAGCAGGCACCAAATTAAGCAGTTTCAGGTGTAACGTGGCAAAGAAGCCATATAATTTCGAGCTGAGTCTGACTGAAATAGCATTGCAAGAAATATATTTGCTGATTGCAATAGCCACGCTTCCGCCTCGCCTGTCTATACGGTGGTTACGAAATACTGTAAAATTGGGAAGGTCTGCTAGAACTTCATGGTCGCTGATGTCACTGTTAGGCACGTTTCTGATAACTCTAATATGTTACTGCTCGACTAGGAAACAAGGTTAGAAATGACGTTATGCTTTGGTGGAAAACTGCGTAGATTAGTAAAAATAAGCGGGAGGGAAAGCAGTGGGTGTGGGATGGATCCGGGACCATGATGCACGTGTGGATTGCGAGGCACAGGCTATGATAATTCTTTAACCGTTTGGGTCCATTCGTCGAATATGTAGCGTCGTTTTTTGCCCATGCGTAGGGTTTCGAAGCTCAACATAAATGGAGAGGACTGGCACCTTGCGAAAGGGATAAGCTTCCTACGAGCATTTCGAACTGTTGCTTCCGCAAAGGTCTTCACCAACGCTGTATTTCGTATCTTCCCGCTTGCGGCCGTTTGAAAGAATCTTGTCCTTTGCTTTAAAGGTAATAAATTTTAAGATTGTCGGCCTTTCCTTGTCTACAGCGTGACGGCTAAAACGATGTGCTCAGTATATGTGTTTCCGGTCAATAATCAGGCCCATGTGATAACCCCAGAGAGGAACGAGTAGTTTTTCTGGTTCAGTAAAATTTTCGTAAGGGTTAGTGTTGAGAACGCCAGAGAATATTAAATTGTTCCTTCGGGAGCGATCTTTTTTAACTTCAATTCCTTGTTCAGCTTGAAGCCAACGACTCCAAGCTTTTCGTTAATACTGGAGAATTCCGCTACGTTTTTGGCTATCTTTCAGTGGATTACAAATCCCCTCTCATGTTCTTTCTTTTCGTCAGGTGCTCCGTAGCATAAAATATGCCCGCTACTCAACTCCATGAGGCCTTCTCCATTCCTTTTCACCTCTCATAGCTCTATAATATTCCACTTAGTGTCCGAGAGCTCCTCTGATAGTACAGCCAAGCTTCCCTCACTGTAGAGTGCGCGCGTCGAACGTTGCCAGGTTCGTGATCCATACGTGGCCTGTCCGGACCCAGAGATTCTTAGCACCCTGTGCTGACTCCGTGAACTGACCACTGCCGTGTTGCAGGGGATTCAGGGCCGATGGTTGGTTTGGCCCGTCATAGGAGGTGGGGGGCAGCTACTGCAAAAGGGTGGCCAGATCCTACTCCGGTGAGAGAGTGTTTTGTGCCCATAGGAGCCTTCCTAGGACGGTTGCACCTTTCTTGTTAGGCTGTTTTGTCATCCGGGAGGACAGCTACTTCCGGAGCAGGTAGTAGACTCTAAATTTTTTGACGCTTAACAAGAGTGAGTGTCGACGATGGTTTGCACGCTTGTTACAAGCGTGAAGTGTTTTCGCGTTGTTTCACGCTTTGTAAGCGTGACTCGTGGGATGCGTAACGCTCGCAAGCGTGAGTAGAAGACATTTTTTACAAGCTTGTTTTAGGCATGGTGAATTATTATGCTAAACGCTCACGCTTGCCATCCGTCACTGGCAACCATCTTAACGCTTAGTGAAGGTGAAAGAGGGGATTGTTCTTACCTGATGCGGCATTCTCTAGCTGTATAAGACGCCTCTCTGACCGTCAGAAATCGATTAGAAAGAAAGCTGAGAGACAATTGTTGCAGTGCCGCAATTATGGTCTGGGTAGATTGGAGCACCCACCAAGAATATGAATACGGCAATACAAACATCTTATTTTAGCTTTCTTTTTAAATGATTTCTGTCGGTCAGAGAGGCGTCTTGCACACAGGTGGAGAATTCCGCATCACGTAGGGACAAATCCCCTTTTTCCCAATCACTAAGCGTTAAGAAGGTCGCCAGTCCATGATCGACAAGCCTCAGGTTGCGATTACGGCGTTAGTTCTTCGATCTGCACGGCCCCAAACTTAGTAGTATTTGCAGAACCAGGGAATGTAGGATTGCCGCTGAATGTCGGTTGTGATAAACGCAAGCGCCGTTGAAGGCAGTGAAAAACAAGCGTTCATGAAGCATCGTGAACAAGTGAACCTAGCGAATTTCATACAATGGCGCCTGGGATGTGCATTCTTTGGGCACCTATACCCATACGTTTGTGAAGAAAATTAAGTGAGGAAGTCTGGTGAAGATTGCTGGAAAGGTTGACATTTTGAACTAAAGTTTAGTGAAAAAAATTTAAACAGATTTCAAATTTGAGCGAAACTTCGTATTCACAATAACTTACAACAGTGCTTCCGAACAGAGAAATCTCAGAAATACAGGCGAAAACTATAAAATAGGCTCCAGATCAACTGTTGATGCCGCTTTAAAGCAGCATGTGAATACTGCTATGAACTCAACTCAGGCGAGGTGTAGTTTCTTCGACAAATCATGCAGCATTTTTAACGCCCATAAAATTTCGTCGATGCCATCACGTGCAACTACTACTTGAACGAATCTTCGCAACTGCCTGAAAGCAGACAGATACGTAACGTCTTTTATAAAACACACACAGAAACAGAGCACCAAGGCTTTTTCCAATGGCGTGTCCAGTTGCAACTTCATGATTTCTCGGGGTTCTGCCACATACCCGATGCTTCAAGTCGCCTCGTACAGCGTAATGGCAAACGCTGTTCAGGTGTGAAACCTGGCGAAGATAAAAAGCGGCTTCAATCAATGCGCCTACACTCTCATACAACACGCAAACCTCTGCCGCGACGTGCAGCACAAACAAGCACATTTTTAATGCGGCCATAAAGCGGCGGTTCTGTACAATAGAACACGATTTTCAGCGCTTCGTAATTTGCGCGTGCTCTGTGTAAATTTGCGTTAGACAACATTTTTCGTCATTTTCGAAGTGCTCTGCGGAGGACGGAAAGAGCAGGCGCCTTCATCACCCGCGGTGTAGCCCCTTCACGCCCGAGAACGGCCCCCGACGCGAGCCGCAAGCGCGGCCGCGAAGTTAACCGCGAAGGCGAACGCCATACGCTGAGATCGACGGAAACCGGACGGCTAAAAAGAGAAACTACTCTCAGCCACAACAACGAGAAACGTACCTCTTCCTTCTTTCTTCTCTAGTTTCCCGGTCGACCGTGTGATCCGTGTCCAACAGAAGCTACATAGAGAACTAGGCCTGACACTACAGTGTGTAGATAAGAAAGTGTGATGACCGTGCCCTCTCCCGCGTGACGCTGTTGGAGAAAATTCCAGGGGGCGCTGTCACACGCTTACACGTTCGCTGCGTCGGCGGCAGAATACGAGGTACGAAAGTATTCGCGCGCAGGACCACATCGAGAAAGCCTTTTTTATAGCTATTCTACGGGCTAGTGCAAATTGAGATGCAATGAATGTCGTATTTTTTAAGAACTACTATCATCGCAGTTTACAAACTTGCTTGGACAAACTTGCTTGGACAGCCAAATATAGCCGGCTCGCTCTGACACTTATGAAACGCACATCAGAGAATTGTGGACTGGTAACTGCTAAACACGCATTTTATTTTCAACGTGCTCGTTACAGACAGACAAAAACTGCACACTTTCGGTGAATTTCTCATGATTCGTTGAAAATTACAAAGTCTCGAAGCCATCAACTTTCTTTGCTCAATGGGCCTTAATTGCCTTTCGCTGCTAGTTCTTTTTTTGAGTGGGAAGAAATTCAAGCATTTTTTTCTCGAATTGTCATCCGAAAACCGTTTCCGACCTTCGATTCTGTTGTTACGTGAGGAAATGGAGCAGTAAGTGCTTCTTCCTTTCACGAGAAGGCCAAAACAAAGAGGACCAAAACGAATTTGAGAGTCATGGACGGCCGGGGAGGGTGGCAGACTTCTTCAGTATGTCAGATGCTTCGTAAATGCTTTCAATGTCTGGATATTGTACGTGTACGGGCTTTGGCTTTATCCTGCGTAGTGCGACACACTCTGTAAGCCACAGTGAAGGGGGAAACACTCGATCAGCGTGTGGTTTCCCCCATGTTGCCGAACGTCAAGTTCTTCACAGAAAAGGAGCATGAGGTTCTTCAAACTCTGCACTCACAGGGGAGTCACCATCCTTAGCTTTTTTTATTGGTGGCTGGGGCCACGGGTGCGCTTCTCGCTTGACATTTCCTGCTCGGGGAAGTTGTTTCGGCTGGTACTTCGGAGGACTTGGAAATTGCGTGGGCAGATTTTCCGGGGGCAACCGAGGCCCGCCTATGTAGTTTGAGACTACTCCGTTCACGGTATGTTCAACTGGCCGGGCGATGTCTGTTACGTCGAAATGTAGTTCGCACATATCGGTGTTTTCCTTGAGACTCTTCTCAGTACGTGGTATTTCTCGTCGCCACTATGCAATACAGACGCACGTCCTTCGGAACGCCAAACAACGACAGTTTCTTTTTGCAGGACTTGTACACCGTAGAGTGGCCAGGCACAAAACTGTGGATCTACTTTTGTGGCACTAATGCACCCTTAAAACTGCTACGGCACAGGAAACAAGCGGTGCTTGTCTTTGGGCAAAGCGGCAGTCGCATTGCAGACGATCCGCGCGCGCCTCACCAGGCGACGTGTAAACGATCGCGCGCGCCCCCTCGCGGATCCCTATCGGCGGCTTCAAAGCGCCTCGTAGGCGCTGCATGCCGCTAATCACACTTTCCTATTCTAGCCACTGTACTGACACTAACTAATGCGAAGTTCCGAGGTGAATAGGTAGATCTACGCAATACACTAAAAAAGTCGTTATTACGAAAATAGTTGAAGGTATTATCAGCAAAGACATGGAAATAATTTCCTTACCTGGAAATTACAAGCCACCGTGCATGATAGCTGACTGCTCACTGTAAGAACGTCATCCGGCCGGAAAAGTGGCGTTCGTAGGGAACGGCGCCGTGTTGCGCGAGAATTCCCGGCAGTCGGCGCTCGGTGTTCTCTCGCACCAACTGCGGGGCACATCACACCGCCCAGTCAAGGTCAAATCACCCATCAGAGTGTTCCTTCTTCGCCACTTTTTACCGCAAAAAGCGAACACTCCGCGAGTACACACGTGAATGGCAAAGACACGACGCACAATTCGCCTGCTTCGTCCGATGCCTCCAACGGCTCTAACTCCGTTTTCCCGCCAAAATCGCTGAAGCGAGCGCCACCTTTCAATTCCTTCGCACGACAAAATAAAGAAAAGAAGCGCAAGTCGCAGCAACATGCAGCAGCGTGCCCCACGGCTCCGTTGTAAATATGTATCAGGATATGTATATGCGTGATTAGGAAAGGCGCTATCGATGGCGCGAGATCTTTTTTAGCGTGATTTTCACGGTTTACACGCATGCAATCTTGCATCACGCGTAAGAGAACGCGATTGCTGGTTTTCCCAACGTGCTTCACGCTTATATTGAAGAAAACCACGCGTATTTAGAGTCACGTGGTGCTCAAAATGAAGTTTACGGTGCAAAGGAGCGTGTTTTACGCTTACTATGCGTGAAAAAGTTACTCCATAGCTGGGATATTCTTGCAGCCAGGAGAAAAACGTGCCCGCCAATCCACCCTGTGGAGGTGGTAGGGCAGAGAAGCTTTATACACCACCTACCTCGCGTGACTGCGGCCCGCTTGCGTTAATCACACGTTACACTGTACCTGTAACGCGTTCTTTATATTTCACTTCAGCCCGACGCTGAGAACGGCCTTATGATCAGTGTGATGCACACTTTGCATTTTCAACGCATTTATATTATTCGTGAAAGATAAGTCCATGCACGTTCCATGGATGTTAGTTTGTTGTTTGGTATAGGGGTTTCACACGAGTCCATACTCTTCGATGACGAAATGGACGAACCATTGGTTTTGCAGTTTTGTAATGGTGAAATTAAAGTCACCGACGACGATCATGGGCGAAGCGTGGTCATCGGTAGTGAATGCACAGTGCGTTCGCATGAAACGTTCGATGTCGGCCTTGGGCGTGTTTGGCGCGATGTAGACCGTGTAAACGGGGATACCATATCTCATCGTCACGGCCCACACGTCGCCGCAGTCAATGTCTTGGTCCGACGTTAAGAGTGTGCCCGTCGCGACGTCGTTTCGTCGTTGCTAACATCCCTCACGTATATTGCGACGACCAACGTCCTACTGGCCTTTCCACTCGCAGCCGCTTTTTACTAACTCTTAGCACATCCGCAAGGCATGCACACGGCCGCTACTCGTGCCGCGGACTGAACGCAGTGCGGCGCCAGAGGTCGCGTGACGCTATCGCGTGGCATTCAGCGAGAACGCAGGGGGTACACCCACAGCTGTGCTCCGTCAGTACACGCTCTGTCTCCCGCGGCTCCGCTTGCCCTCGTAGCTCAATTGGTAAGACAATGGGCTCCTGTCTTAATGTTCCTGGTGGTGCCAGAATTTCTTTTATTTGTTCACGGGAGTCGTCTGCTGACGCCGATGGTCGCTACAGAACCCTTGGCTGGTAGATGTACGAAGCTTCTCTTTAAAAGAGACAGAAAAACGTCGCGCGGGCTCTTTTATACTGAGTCTCTTCCTGTTTGTCCGGTTATGATCGCAAGCGTTGCTTGCTGCTGTTGTACATGGAGGTTTCGCGTTCTCCTAAAAAATTGCGGTGGTTCTTGCCTACGTCGTTTTTAGGTTAAAGCATGGTCTTAGAGTGAGAACAATCTGAGTGCTTGCGCAAATGACTGCAGCCGGGACAACCTAATAGGCATGCATATATTGCTCTTTGTGAGATAATCACTTTCCGGTGCTCGTTGAGTAAAGTATCTGAGAAGAGAGCGGTGCCGGGCGCGCTAGCAGACACGGCTGAGCTCTGATTATTAAAACACACATTTTGCAAAAACCAATGGCAGTGGGGCCTATTGTGAAGCATATCGCATTTCCTGGTCTCGCGTCTCGCGCCGCCACGGTGAACCGCCCTCCCCCACCAAATTTCTCGACAGTCTCCTTCTCTTCCTTCTTTCACTCTTCGGACTTGCCATTGTTCGCTCGATGACACCGACGGCGACGCCCCTCAGCCCACAAACGGGCGCCAAAGGGCTGCGCCCTAAAATTGCGGAAAATGTTACTCCCTCGTTTGCGGAACAGGAAGAGTGAGGCCAATGCGAGGGCTCTTCAATTAATTAATCATCTCAGAAAAATCGCTGCGAGGCGTGCTTGCACGAACGGCTGAACTCTGGTTCTTAAAACATACATTTTGCAAAAACCAGTGGCAGTGGGCCTAGTGTAACGTTACAATCACTAGGCACTAGGGGGTCTCGATGCGCGCCCGCTTCGCTCAGGGTGGCGCCACTCTTGGAAGGGGTCGCCGCCGCCAAGACCGGTTCTCGGGAAGCGCCGCCGCCATTTTCTTGCATACCGCCCCCGACGACTTCCGCGCTAGGCGCGCGAAAAGCGGCGCTCTTCCCAAAGCCTCTTTGCAGAATACCTGGGTGCCGCGTTCACCAATGTTCAAACAACGCTAAAAATGTCAATGTCTGGGGGATGTTTCCGTTTCCTAGAGACCCAAAAAGGCGGCTTCTGTGGACTGTGAAGATCAAGCGGGACAAGTGGCAGCCGACGAACAACTCCTGCATATGCAGTGTAAGTACCCGGCTTCTCAGCAGTGCCAACTCACTCCATTCGGGGCTATTGTCAGCTTGTCTGTGTGGCTGTTTCTAGATACCAGACGTACGGTTTTATGTGTTTATGTTGGAGGTTTCATCATGCTTTTGCGGCCTTTTTATAGTTGATTGATGCAAACGGACGTGGCCTCTTAAAGCGGGGGGCCGATATAAAACGTGTGGCGCTTTGCATCTTCAGTCATTTCACTTTGTATCACGAAATAAGGCGCTCGTTGTAAGAAGGTGTGCGACCTTTCTCAGTCCCGAAGTGTCAACCCGGCGCATTACGCTTATTTCAGCAAAAGCCCATTTTTGGCAGTGTGAATGGTATATCCCCAAGCGTAAAACTGCACGCGACGCGTTATGCTCGTGTTTCTCCGCGTTGTCTCAACTTAAGGTCTGTTATTCATCTTGTCCGCAAAAATTATGATATAAAATACATTTATTCTTGCTTATCATATAATAAAACAGCGCATGGAAGTGAAAAAAAATGTGTGAATTACACCTTTATTTTGTCACTCATGTGCGGCTGTGAGCCGATACGTGTGGATGCCAGTTTGTCCGATTTGCTGGATTTCCCGTCATTTATTCTTATTTCTCGCGAGAAAAGGCACCTAAATTGACAATTTATCGTGCATGCTCACTTTGAAGGATCCTGTTTTGAACAAAACCGGGCAAATGGATGGAAGAAGCTGAAGCCGAACGCTGTGTTAACGCCTCTCCCTATCAGAGATAGGCATTTACCATTTGATTTACTGCGTGTTTTCGTATAAGTGCGTACATTACTTGACAAACCAGTGGAGGCCGCTGGAAAATGTTCCAGTGCCATTTGAGCCGTCGGTCTGGCATGCTTCACCTATTTTGACTTTAACACGTTATGCTTTCTTGCATGTAAGTATGTGTGTGTATCAATGCTGCTTGTCCTGCTCTTATCGGGAGTCACTTCCACCTATTCAATTTTAATGTCTATCAGCCCATGCTACAAGCTTAACCTTGATTGATTGATTGATTGTAAGGGTTTAACGCGCCGACGCAACGCAGGCGATGAGGCGCGCCGTAGTGGAGGGCTCCGGATTAATTTTGACCTCCTGGGGATCTTTAACGTGCGCCGAAATCTCGTACACACGGGCGTTTTTGCTTTTCGCCTCCATCAGAAAAGCGGCCGCCGCGGCCGGGGATCGAACCCGCGACCTCGTGCTCAGCTACAACCTTAACCTCACGCATCCACTTAATCTAGTGGAAAAGGCGCAAGGGCTCGAAATGGTTAATTATTACACGTCTAAATGCTGAGACGTTTGCCATGCAGTGGGTCCGCTTTGTATTTGTCTTGATTTACCGTTCTCTTGATTACCGAACTTTCCCTGAACTTACTGCCTAATTTGATCACTGGTTTGTATATCTTTCTGCTTCCAGTTGCTCCAAAAGCAGCGAAAGCAACCCAGAGACAGAACGCCGCCTGAGCCCACATCCAACAATCAAGAGGTGGACAGCCCCGCTGAAGAACCTCACGCATCATCAGAGACAGCGGAAATGCTTCCCGAGTCAACTCACACGGTAACACAAGAGACGTCATCGGAAAACCTCCAATTTAACAGCCCAGGTGTCGAAGCTTTGAATGTCGGAATTCCAAACTTGGCAAATGAAACTCTCACAGCTAGTGAGACACAAAGGGATTGTGCTGATTTGAAGAAGCAAGTTGGCAGGACCTGGAAAAAAAGATACACCGTACTTCAAGAACATCACACACATGCTAAGAACGTAATTCAAAACCTCAAAAAGCAAGTTCGAAAACATTCTAGCGTAATCATCATTACCTGTATTATAACTGCAGTGACGTGTGTTGGTATCATTTTTTAAATAATGTTTTGTGTAACAGCAGGGAGTGTTGTTCATCATTTTTTACATGGTGTATATGTGCTTCAAGGTATTAAATAATTATTCGAACTTCCGTGTAAGTTTATATTGGAGCCCGTGTTTATATTGCAGCCCAAGGACGCTGGTTCGATTCTCGGCCGCGGTGGTCGCCTTTCTGATGGAGACGAAAATACAAAACGCCCGTGTGTTCGAGATTTCGGCGCATGCTACACATCCCTAGGTGGTCAAAATTAATCCAGAGCCCTAAATTACGGCGCGCCTCATCGCCTTTGTAGCGTAGGCGCGTTAAACATCATCAATGAATCAATCATGTTTAGATTGCACAGTGCATCCTATGTAAGTACCGCATAATAGTTTTAGTGGCCCTAAGTGTGCCGGACATTCGGACTTGAATATGTAGCAGTTCCCTTCCTTCGTATACTTCGCCTACTTTCTGCTATGTTTATATGTAAACGCGACGTCAGCAAGTTCTCGGCCCCGGTATGACGACAGCGAGAAGTTGCCCGCCGTGTCACCTATCGTAAAAAAAGAAAGGTGTTCACCATACCTTCGCTAATCATCTCAAAATAGAGAATCCTTTACCAAAACTTTACTGTTCTGTTAATCCACCCTAGAAAAAGAATGTATATCAAAAGTAAAGCCAAATCAAGCCCACACTGTTAGCGAAACAAGCACTATTAAGGCGCGTCATGCAGAAAAACGCGCGCCTCGCGTCCAGCGGATGCAAGAAAATGGCGGTCGCGCTAGCAGACGACGCGGTTGTCCTCACCCTGAGCGGAGCGAGCGCGCATCGAGGCACCCTACTAGGCACTAGCCTCACTAGAGACAATAGCCTCGCTCGAGACACCAGCCACACTCGCACCAGAAGCATCACAAGCAACACTAATCTTACTGGAGAGACTAGTGATGAGTGCTGATTTGAAAGCCTCATTTTTCTTAATAAATGGCAAGCTTTTATATATACCAGAATACCTTCTCCGCGTACAGTTAACCGTGTAGCTCTTGGCTTGGCATTAATAATAAAAATGCATATTGTTTCAAACTAACCCCACTGGTTCTCTCTTTTCTGGAGCATCCCGCCGCATCTGCTTTGGATTGCCTAAAAAGCAATCAAATTCCAGCGGCCATTTCATGCTTAGGAGTTGGAACTGTATGCCAAAAATATTTGCTGCAATGCGTACATTTTCTAGCAAGCACAACCATTCCTCCGAATACGACGTACTGACAGGTCAAACTGTGCCGACTAACAGCACTTGCACGCTTAAATCATCCTAATGGACATCTCATTTGCATCAGTCCTCATTTAGAAAAAAGTGATTGTCTGTATCAAATGAGAACGTGCCCTTGACACACATAGGGCAGATATGTCCTCAATCTATTTCGAATCTCCTCTTGGAAAAACACTGCCAATGCATGTACCACTAACTTTGGACAGTATACATGATGGTCCTCATCCGATCAAACTGCTGGGCATTGTTCACTTGAGTGTGAGCCTTACTTTGTATGTATTTTTTAGCTGTTTTGGTGCTTTTTATTTCCCTAACCCTCCGCTTCAACTGCAAGCATGGCCCTCCTGGAAAAATAAAAAAGGAGTGGTGAGTCAGCAACCATTTAAAGTTTCAAATATTAATAATCGCCTACCAAGTTATTCTGTGTCGTTCTCATTTTGTTTAGAAAGCTTCTATCAGCCTAATTATTGCAAAATTAAATGCAGAAGGGACAATAGGACAAAACACTGCTAACAACTCCTTATTTCGAATTTGATTTGGTCGACTTCATACAGCTGCAAACGCAACAAAGTGAAACATCGGGAGAGCACAAACAACACAGATGCTAGAAAGTTCAGGGCCAAGTTGGGCAACATGAGAAGGTAGCGGTAAAAAGGCGCTCGTGCTGGGTAAAACCTAGGGATGTTATAACAACGGCAGTTATTTTAGTGTGCAGTACTTTTCCGCCCTGTAAAGGAGTTTCGCTGCGGCGGCGGCGGAAGCAGGCGAACTCGATAACTGCGGAACCGAGCTAGGGAACAAGGCACCCAAGGAAGAAAGAAAACGGAGGAGGAGCGTATAGCGAAAGTGTGAGGGGGAGGGTAGAACGCGCTGCTATGGCGTCATCTCGATTAGATAAAAAAATCGACAAGCCCTGACGATATCCCTTCCGCATTTCTCAGACATTATGCTACACTGTTAGCCAGATTCCTTGTAGTCATCTTTCATAAATCCGTTTCATCTGGTGCGATACCTGATGATTGGCGTATTGCACGTGTGACTCCTGTTTTTTAAGGAGCGTAACCGTCTCAATTTTTGTAACTATCGGCCCATCTCTCTCACCTGTCGTTGTTGTAAATTGCTGGAACAATATTTTCGCAAAATATCTCAATAACTTTCTCCAATCCCAAAATATTCTCACTGAACACCAACGCGGTTTCCGACGAGGTCTTTCTACTACTACGCTGTTATTAACTACAATTACTGAATTTGCCAAGTCTCTAGATGCTGGCAGTCAGGTTGACGTGTTCTTTTTTGACCTCTCGAAGGCGTTCGATAAAGTTCCACAAATAACATTAATAAATAAACTGAAGTCAATTGGTGTTCCTTCAGATATAACAAACTGGGTCACATCTTACCTACTAAACCGTACACGGTACGTAGAGGTTGAGGGATCGCGCTCGTGTTTTTTAGACGTTTTTTCCGGAGTACCCCAGGGGTCCGTACTGGGTCCTGTTTTATATAACATTTATATTATAGATTTGGTAGAAGCAATAGATACCAGTGTGTCAGTTAAACTGTTCGCAGATGGCTGCATTCTTTTCAAAGTCATAAACTCGAAGGAAGATCAACAAGTTTTAAACAGAAATATCGGTAGCTTAGAAACTTGGTGTTCCGAGTGGAACATGGTAATTAATCTAGAAAAGCATGCTCATTTTTGTATCACCAAAAAATCAACAAGTTTCAGTTCAAATGTAAATATAAAAGGGTCACAGATTACACAAGTGAAAGAATATAAATATTTGGGTGTAACAATTACCTCGAGCCTCAACTGGACAACCCATATAGATAATGCATGCTCTGCCGAACGTAAAAAACCAGGTTTTCTAAAGCATCGGCATGCCCCCAGTTCCTTAAAACTTAAAGCTTACAAAACAATGGTAAGACCGTCCTTGACGTACGCCTCCGTAGTATGAGACCCTCGCACAAATAGCAAAATAAAAAGATAGAAAAAATTTAGCCCCTGGCAGCCCGTGTTATTTACAGTAGGTATAAACGTCGCGATTCCCCTTCTGCGATGTTGCAGTTGGCAAATCTTGAACCTCTTGAGGACAGACGACGAGCTGTTTGACTTAACTTACTCCGTCTAATATATTTTTCTGAACTAGAAATAAAGCCACAAAATTACATTGTAAAAGATTCTTCCAGGCCTTTCAGTCACAAACATAGCTGCAGCATCAAGCCAATCTTCACAAGAACTAATAGATACAAACACTCTTTTTTCCCGAAATCAATCACTGAGTGGAATTTGTTGCCCCGAAACTCTACTGTACTTCCCATTCCACCATAAAATGCGCCTTGTTTCCTGACTTTCACAATACTTCTTTGATTTAACAACATGTTGTGTGCCTAACAGTGTGGTGCTTTGATTATGGGTTGTGTTGCAGTGAGTGTACTCAGCCCTATGGAAACCAGTAAAATTTGATGGTGATTGCCATGTTTTTCTTACATTTGATGTATCCTAGTAACAATTTTGTTGTAACTTTGTAGTGCTTTTGTTTTACCTTCGAACCTGCTGTACCTTTTCTGCTTGGATCTTAAATGGTTCGCATTATATGATAAATAAATAAATAACAAAATCTCTCACTGCCTCCCCCTTGCATTTTTGCCGTTCGTCGCCGCGATGGTGCGCCCTCCCCCTCGCAGTTTCTCCAGGCGGTGGTCCTCCGTCCGTAGCTCATCCGAACCACGTCACATTTGCGCGGGAGGTTCGAACACAATCTGCAACGACCGGCTCGCCAGCGGCGGCGACGCGCTACATGATAACGGCAGAATAGCGTGCGCCGCTGTTCGTTCGGTGATCACGCGATCGCTTTCTGAGACACAGCGGATTTGCGCTGGGATGCGAACAAATTTCGCATTAAGGAGTATAGTAATCCTCAGCTGCTTCTTCGTGTTCATGATATGGGAGTAGTGTTAATGCATTTGGTAGAGAAGGAAACTCATGGTGGACCTCAACGACTTTTCTAGTCAACTGATCCCTCTGAAAAGCTACAGCGGTGGTCGTCCTGAAATGCGGCGCACACGCACAGTCCTTGCAACAAGTGAAAGAAGCCTGCAACGTACAAAAGGAAAAAAAATCCCGTTTGTGTCTTAACGCTAAAACATGGTTAATGCAACTTTGGCATCGTGGTAATGGATGTCCAGACAATTCTGAGTGAATGTTTTAAATGACCAAAACACTTCATCAACATCAGGGCATTCATTGCAGGGACTATGTGTGTAATCCGCATTTCAATATTACTACCGCAGTAGCTTGACACGGAGATCAGTAGACTAGAGATATCATTGAGGCCCACCGAATAGTTTCTTTGAATGACAAATATGTTAGCAGTAGTTCCATTCATTAACACATATCAAACTGCTATCGTTATCCGATCATTAGGTTTCCCCAAGCACGGACCAGTTTTCACTGCCGCATTTCACTGCCCGATCGAAGACAAGGTAGATCTTCAGAAAAAAAAGATGTTTGGCCGTGTTGGTTCACAGTTACAAAGAAAACATAGCGCACTAAAACAACTGAGGACGAAGCGAGGACGGTACATCCACCGAGCTCAAGCAGGTGTCTTACGCACACCGCCATAGAATCCGCTAAAAGTAAAATAACCCTGGCCACCCTATCTGCCCACGCTGCGATCACGGGTACCCAACAACCAGAACTATATGAGAAACTGCTGCAGGTGTTATACAGACAAGGCACACGTACATAGACTCCCTTTCCCCTTCTTCTGGAACTTGCGCGGGGTGGCGTGACCCCCCAAAGGACCCACAAAAGCAGCTCAAACTGGATCTCCCGAAGCGCCCGAAAAGCATCGGCCGGTACTAATCCTCAGCCAGGAACTTGACCACCTCCTGGTTAAGATGTACAGAATAGGTACACTACGAGGTGACCGGTAGCAAAAGCTCCACCTCAGTGATCCAGAGACCTTTAGAGACGGGCAAATAATCATGTCTCTCTCTCTCTCCTAGTACATGCGCGCGAACAGTGGAACGCAGGAAAATTGAATTGATTTTATCATAGCGCCTCAGTGTTCACCGTATAGGCACGAAACGGGAGGGGAAGAGCGTGAAGGTAGGCAGACCAGAGAGCTAGGCAGTTACGGGGCAAAGGCGCCAGAAGACTGTCGTTTTTAAATGGCATTTTCAGAGAAGTGAGCAGATAACAGGGCGAATTTTTAGCATGGCGTCGACCTCAGTGTATCCGCGTCGCACTTACGTACCTAGTAAGAAAACAACATTTATGAGAACTAGGGGCTCCCATGATACTTGGCACAGTTTACATAACATTTATGTCAAGCTGTGAGGATGGAAGAGAAGCGAATAGTGCTGTCTGTGATGCCCATTCCGTATTCTACCATAGCGGCCTTGAACGGTCTCGTCAAAGTCTATACACAGGCCACTGGGAAGCCTTATTTGGATTTCTATAGGCAGAATAGTGAAGCTGTTCATTTTCTTTCTAGCCGTTGCTTCGGAACTTGTAACACTAACTAATGCCTTTTTCACATGTCTCAGCTTCCCCCCTTTAAACGAGGGTATCCCCTATCCTCGTAATTGCTGTATGCGTAATTGAGACATTGTTGCCAGATATATCCTTCCGGCCAAAAACCATGAGCTCAACTGTTTGCACTAGGCAAGCAGTTGGCAAAACAGAAAACATTACCGGCGTTTGACTGCCTTTTTGACCCAGTAGTACTTTGAATAATGTATACTGTGGTTAATATAAAGTCCGACGGTTGATGTACTCATGGGATGCCATCAGAGAGTGCAGTAATGGCGGGGGATAGTTTTAACACCGCAGCCGTTGTAGCTGGCCGTAATGTGTGTTGCCTAAGGTGTTAAAAATGCCAAGAAAATACCGACCACTAGTGAGCGCGTGCCTCGCGGTACAAATGCGTGGAGATGTGTCCTTCAGTGCTCACGTAGAAAGAAATCCGGCAGCTATGGTCAAGCTTTGCGCGACTTAGTGGAAGCTTCACCAGTATTTGTTGTAGAGGATACAGGTTTTGTAGATGGCCCCGCAGTGTGCCCAAATACGGTACAAGGACGCGCGCGCCTACCAACCTACCTCTGAAAAATAAAATGACCACTCCAGCTCGAAAGACCACGAGACCTACATATAAGCTTTGCGGATTATGATTGAAGCACTGTCCTTGGAAAATAATATTCATTGTGCATTCGTCAGTGTAGCTGCCACTGTAGCAGGTCATGCCCCATCACTGGGCTGTCCGTTCACTGCGGTAATCTTTTGTTCGCCTGGGAATGCACACCCGTCCACTGACTGCACCTCTGTCTTCATAAAGAGTCCGCCAGGTCACATTGACAGTTTTCTAACTCCCGTTACCCGGGTTGGATTTACATACAGACGAAGAGGATGACCTACAAAGAGCTCGCACGGCGCGCTTCCACGTACCGCATCAGGAGCCGTAGACAGGCAGCGTCGTTGGCACCATTTCCGGGCATGAAATATGCATGCACGCAGTTGACAATCCGCCTCAGCCAGCACCGCGGGTTGCCTCGCCGTTTGGGCCGGCGACAGTGGGATGTGTTCGTGTTTCACCGTACGACTGGGATGACAGATTTTTTTTCAAGAAGAACATTTCCTGTCTGCGACCGGTCGTCGTGCTTTTTCTCCGCAATACAGCAGCGACACAATATTTGTGCATTGAAATCTGGAATAGCGTTTTTTAGACGAGACAAAATTGCAGCTCTTAAGGCAACAAAATTTGTACGTATTTCTGCCTGAATAGCAGTGGTACCCGGCGATGCCATGTTGTTCAAGTATAGCACTATAAGTTGTGTTCACTGGTGTGCGCGCATGCCGGCCACCATGAGTGTGCGCCACCATGCCGGAGCCTGCGCGTCCCCTTTGCTAAAACAACGTCGTCTGCACGGGCCCTACGCGGTGCAGGCGGTCGCTACTCTACCATATGTGCCTCTCTGCCCGCGATGCAGTTCGTGTTTTTTTGGTACAGGGCAGGCTCGAGTGATTCAATAACGTAGGGTGTGTCGCGTTAACGTTGGTGACGCGAAGACAGTGGCTGTTCCGTTCATCAGTGTTTATTTGTTATCAGTGTTTATTTATTTGTATTAGTCACATTTGTCTTTATATTTGTTCTTTTATATTTTTACATTTTAATATGTTTATATTTTATATTTGTTGTCAAAATTTACACCCCCCCCCCCCCAGACAAATATTCCGAGTGCGCTAATGGTTATTACAAATCAAAATATTGCAGTTTCGGCAGCGCCGCGATACTCACTCGTTTCGTCCACCTCCCCGCAACCCGCCGCGGTGGCTCAGTGGCTAAGGCGTTGTGCTGCTGAGAACGAGGATGTGGGTTCGAGTCTCGGCCGCGGCGACCGCTTTTCTGATGAAGGCGAAAAGCAAAAACGCCCGTATGTGCGAGGTTTCGGCGCTCGTTAAGTATACCCAGGTGGTCAAAATTAACCCCGAGCCCCCCACTACGGCGCGCTTCATCGCCCTCGTTGCGACGGTGCGTTAAACCCTACAATCAATCCATCGTCCACCTCCTTGCACCGCCAGAGCGTGACTGTCCGTGAAGCCTCGGCCGTCTGCAACACCATACGGCAGTGCGCGTCGCCTGCTGCTGCGATATTCGACGCCGCAGCATCGGTTTGGGATGGGGTCACCTGACTTCCTGCGTTCCGTTTGGGCCGTTTTTTTTTATCCTTTTGCTTGTGAATCCTGCACTCCTTTCAAGGGTGGAAAAGCTGATGGCAGGAATGGGGCGGGGCGTTTACGCTCACACACCGCGCCGAAAGATCATGCGAAAATAGAACGACCCCGTCACCACACGTTCACCGCGACGACTTGTCCTGGTATACATATGGAATAATAAAATATGTAAGCAAATGACTCAAGTATCAGCTCACAATTTGTAAGAGTGAGCACGCACATGCGTTCCAAACCGATGTCGGTTTATATATTGCTTAACTGGCCGCTCGTTCGCGCCAATGTCGAGCTTGGTTGTGTTGTCGTGACGCATGTGCACACGCGTAGGCAAGCAGTTGTAGTATTTTATTCCGTCATACCGATCGGTTCTCAACATTTATAGCCCGTAACAAAAACCAGCTGGAGGGTTTTTTAGAGTACGTGGTGCATTCCATTCCCCCTTCCAAATTGCTGGGAAACTTCTACGCAACCCTCCGTTTATCAACTGCAAGAAAAAAACGCACACCGTAACCAATATTACGAACGCTATCGGAAGAGAACTGCGGGTTTTGGGACCGCGTGCACATGCCTCTTAATTCGACATTGCGTATGATTGCACAACACAATTATTCCACCCTTGCTTTTTCTATAAAGGCTGTTCGTTCATTTTGTTCCGCGCTCAGGGCTGCCGATCGCGATATGCGGAGGGTTTGGTTGCTGTCCGGGGCACTATAATCCCCCTTCTCCGCCTCCTACCATAAGCATACCTTTGGTGTTGTTTAAAACGATAGAAGCAGACTATATTTACTCTATATAAGACATACCAATGTCGCAAATACACACATCAGTATTTAGTCTTCTGAAAGTACAACTGCCTTTTTATAGTTAGAAAGCACGATCTAAAACTGAACAAATCGTGTCATAGTTCAACAAATGCAACAAAATGTTTTTGTTTTCGATTCGCGAATACGGTTCGTAAAGAACGCCAATCAGAAGGGAGAAAAAAAAGGAAAAAAAAAAGCTGGCTCCAATCCACGCTTTGAAGGCGGGTGGAAAGCAAAGCTTTAAACGACACCCACAACAATTGCCCATGGAACGTCACTTAAATTCGCACACGTGGCTCTACAGAGTGAAATCAGACATTCTGCCCGCTGTTACCTGAAATTCGCTGGGGCGGCGTCCCGAACTCCGCAGCGTCGGCCACGGCCGGGGCTAGAGCGGCGCACGCCGCTGCTGTATACCCCGGCCGTGGGTCGTTGGAAAGAAAACGGAGAAGAGCCTCTTTAGAAGAGTGCGACAGTGGAACCTAGCCATCCTGATGTGCTAGCTTGGGGCTACACCACCGCGCGACACAAGCGCGGACGCCGATACAATTCGGCATGTGAGCTTAGTGATTCCCATTTATACCGATTTAAACTAGTTAGTTTAGTAAGTTAGAGAATGGCGAGAAAGCTGAGGGAACTTTTATAATCGCCATTTATCAGAACCAGTTGCTCCTTTTGCCTTTTGGAATACCTCTTAAAACACAACGGAATTCGCATTCACCAATTAAGAAAACGGAGTCCCATTCGTGGCAAGCAGTGCGAAGAAGGTAGCGTTTCTCTAGTGGCCAGATGTCTGTATGTGGTTTGTATATTTCATTTTCCCGGCCTGCAAACCAATCCCTTACGCTTACGACCACTTACGACCATATTACGATCACCTTAATTTCGTCGGAAGCAGGTTACCCAGCAGGTCCTGTCGAAAACGTTAATGAAGCCGTCCGAAGGAAGGGCGCAATGGGCGCGAAGCTGCGCCAAAACAGGTCCCAAACAACTGTCGCTAAAGCAGAGGACAAAGCCGTCACCACCGAAGCGCCCGCCGGCGAGCAGGCCCTCCACGCGGGGTACGCTGGGTAAAGTCGCCGCGCCATTTACAGTCTGCTCCGTGAGTGAAACCCTCTGACCACCCCTGCCCCGCCGCCTCCGCCGCGTTGGGAGTTTATTGTTCATGCGCGCCGCGAAAGAACCGTTGGCTGGCAGAGGTGGAAAGCTTTGCTTTCAAAGCCACACCCTGCGGGTATTGGATCCCGCGGCTTTGATTGAGCGGGAGCGAGGCTCTAGTCCACTGCGCCACAAAAACTCTGCAGTCTGCATTTAGAGGCGGCGCATACGATTTCGCCCTGCGGGAGTACTGCCTGCCGTGCTTTTGTTTTGCGCTTTACGCTAAAAACTTTGGTAGATAGCCATTCGTTATTACCATGGTTATTACCTATTAAACCTTCCATAACTCCGCTTCTGCTCTTAACTGAGCTGATATCGTCAGCAAGCGTTGCTGGTCGCGCACAAATATGCAGTTTTCAATTCCGGGAACTGAATTGCCGCCAAAGCGAACGGCAAAAGCATCGCAAGCCGAACTGCGGATCGCATTAGCGCTAGTGATGGGTTGTATGAAATTCATTGATCTTGCTATGTTTTTGACACTCTAGCAACAAAGAAAACTGAGCCGCATTCATTAGGGCACGAATGTTGTGGAGGGCAGCTGTTTTTGCTTCTTGAACAATTCCCGGTGACCGTTCGGCCGATGGGTCTTGTCGGCGTCTCCGGACAGCAAGCCAGTCACACGTCGCGGACTTTCGATCGGCCGACGTGTTCGTGTCGCTGTCGGCGTCGTCTGACAAAGCGCTCTGCCAACTGGGGCGTCGACGTCGCTGTAGTGTCGTCGTCGTGTCCGCCTAGCCAAAGTTCCTTAACCAGAAGCGGTAATAAATTCAAAAAATAAATATGGACGGACACTCTAGCGTTAAGCGTACCGCAGGAAGCGCTAATTGGTAAAGGGCGCCGCCGCAACCCGTTGACGCATACAAAAATGCCTTATGGGCGTTTATAGAAAAATGTATGGTGAGCTATGGCCACCTATGGGTCCCTATGGTCACCCATAAAAGTGCATAAATTAGGCTATAGCCAGCTATTGTAGTTTTTATGCATCCTGCACTAAAGAATGTAAACCATACAATTGTCTTTAGACGACTATAGAACATCCTAGTGTGTTTAGTCTATAGAGTCACAGCTATTCAGGCTACTGTAGCCAGCTAAAGAAAAATCTATGGCTTTAGCCCTATAGGCCAGCCACGACAAAGTCCTTTTGGCTGGCTATAGACCATTGTTTAGCTTTAAGTCTACAGAGTTGAAACCATTCAGCTGTCTTTTACCAGCTATTGAAAAAGAGTTCGTGCTAAAGCTAAAGAGAGAAAGCCATAAAAGCTCATTTGGCTGGCTATAGGCCATTGTTTAGCTCTAACTCTACAGACTGAAAATCATTGAGCTGTCTTTTGCCAGCTTCTGAGTGTTCTATTTTCTGTGGACTACCCAGCACCTGTAGGTATATCTCGGTGGGCGTTCGTGGAAAATGTGCCGCGTAGTGTGGCTGTAGAGCGAATGACGTAAGCGTGAGCCAGAGTGTTGGAATGCGTGTGCTGTGTGTTTCGATCGGTGTATGTGAACAACAGTTTACTGTGGCAGCGAAGTAGCGTAGATAGTAGCCCTTTATGTAATGAATGGGATGAATAAACCCCTTGGTTTTGCTTTTCTTGTTTGCCTATGTTTAAGCCTTTTGTGAATGAAAACTGGCGACGTGTTTGCAGTCGCAACCTTGCACTCCCCCTATATCGCTGAAGTGTTCATGGAGCATATATTACAGAATGCAGATAGCCACACAACCTAAGTGCCACAGGAGCAGTTCTAGAGATCCGCAAGGCTATATGCCGGCATGGCAGCGTGTTAATAATTTCCCAGAGGCTGCTGCTGTCGCTGTGTTTCAAGTAGTGGCGATTCTCTTCTGGCTGCAGCCCATGCAAAAATATCGTATGGTCGGCTATTGAAAATCCTTCTTATGGTTGTCTTTAGCTATTTGGCCCAATTATCTTTAGACATTTCTATGGCTGTCTTTAGCCATTTCTATGGATATTCCTATGGATGTCTTTAGCTTCTTCTATAGCCATAGCGATATCGAAAGAAGACCTAAAGAAAGCCATAGAACCGGCTATAGAAGAAGCTAAAGACACCCATAGAAATGTCGATACGAATAGCTAAAGACAACCATAGAACCGGCTATAGAAGAAGCTAAAAACACCCATAGGAACGTCGATAGGAATATCTAAAGACAACCACAGAACCGGCTATAGAAGAAGCTAAAGACACCCATAGGAATGGCGATACGATTCGCTAAAGACACCCATAGAAACGTCTAAAGAATATTGGGCCAAATAGCTAAAGCCGACCATAAAAAGGATTTTCTATAGCCGACCATACAATATTTTTGTATGGGGACGCTGAGTAGACGACGCTTCTCTTCGCCGGAAGTGTGAGCAAGAGCTGTCCTATTGCAAGATTTCTGCTTTGTGACGTACACTAGCGTAGTTAGGGGAAGATGGCGGAGCCCAGAAACACGCAGGAAAGGGTGGGAACGCGGGAACAAACTTTGCAAAGCAAGTATGCGCTTTCCGCAGTATGTAAAAATGTTATGCTTCGCACAGATGACATTGAACACCCAAGCCCGCGATTGGGGGAGTTAATTTAGTGTGCTCAAAAGGCCTTTCAGGACCCCTTTAAAATTAGCGTTGTTAATTTACTTCCACTCAACCGTTCTGTAATTTTAGCATTCATGCGAACAGCCCAATTTTTAATCTAAGTGTTTAACTAAGATTCTTTTATTTCACTGCACCCCACGCTCCAAGACAATGTTTTGCTTTCGGTCCATTCTTACCCTCCCTCTCTCCCCGCCCCGCCCTCCAAACCTCAGTGAAAAAAATAAGAGAAGGAAATGAGCAGGCTTCAGCACGTGTGTATTCCCTTTTCATTCTTTCCTCTATCAACCTCGTGTTCGTTGCATTCGGTGTTGGGTCTACTTAAAACTATGCAACAATCGCACTTACATTGGCGTAGCTAAATGAGTGGGGGTATGGGGCTGACACCGAGTATCAGCCTTCTGGTAAAGGCGGGGGGCGGGTTCACTTTGCTTTTCCAATGTGGAAACTGGACCTTGGAAACTTGACACGACTGTCGCAGCCCTCGCCAAACCAGC
This sequence comes from Haemaphysalis longicornis, assembly GCA_013339765.2. Taxonomy (NCBI): domain Eukaryota; kingdom Metazoa; phylum Arthropoda; class Arachnida; order Ixodida; family Ixodidae; genus Haemaphysalis; species Haemaphysalis longicornis. The sequence goes on along the minus strand of CM023449.1, from coordinate 144,242,315 downwards.
CTATTCAGTGTTTTAGTTCTTATTGTTACGCTAGGATCGTGCGGAACTCAGTGAGAGGAATGCCGGACGCACACCCAGGACGAAGTGTATTTACAAGATATACGAGACGTTGGACGACCACTCAAAGAAAATGACGGTAACTCAAAAAGAAATGTTCACAAAGCGGGTTCAGTTAGCTATCCGCGGCACTGGCTGGCGCTAGGCCCGCAAAACAGTTATGTTAAGCACGGCGCACAGGTATGTCCTGCTGGAGCGCAGTGATCGTCGAGGGTGAGGGTCGCAGAACTTGGCCGGCCGCTTCACGGTCACCAGCGAGCTGGTGTGAGACGCTCCAGAACACCTCCGCGACCAAGCCGACCAGGCCCGGAAGTCGTGGCCAGGACTCAGCAAACCGGCGGTCCGAGCAGGAGCATGGGGCCGCTGACGCACCCCGAACGTCGGTTTTACAGCAGCAGGAACCCTGGCTCAAGCCGGAACGGGACGACGCGGCAGTGCCTTGTGATCATTCGTGCCCGAGCCGCACCCAGATGGCAGCTCGCCTTGGTGACCGATGGCGACGGTCTCGTAACGGACGGCACGTCGACCGGACGTCTGACGTGGGTATGTCCAATCCAACCGCGCCCTGTCTCGGTCGCCCTGAGTGTCCCGGGTTCCCAGCTCTTGTTGCTGTTGTTGTTGTTGCTGCGCATTTATATATGGCACATAGCCAATCAGGGGATCGGCCAATCAACTGAGCATGGTTAAAATGAATGGAATTCTTATCTAATCACGAGACGCTTAGGAAAGATAATTTAGACCGGTTGGAAAAAGTTTTGAAAAAAACCCCTGAAAAATAAAAGCCAGGGTGACCAATCGCAATCATAAAGAGAATCGTTTTGAATTTTCAATGTAGCGCAGGAGGGCAGAGCATACATCCCGGCGGCAGAACCCCGTTTCGGATGCCCCAAACGATAGTATAGCCGGCACTGTTAGGGATATCCCCAAACTATAAAGTGGCACCTCCAGGGACTGACGTCTCAGTCGGAAAAAACGTCGGCATGTCAAAAGGTAGTGTTCGACAGACTCGTCTTCGTTGCAATAGCTGCACCAGTGCTGTTGGCGCAAGACGAGACCTGTGTAAGTACCTATTTAACTGGGGTACTCGACAACGTGAGGCTGTAATAACCACCTCTAAGTTGCGAGAAGGACACCACGCCTTCGTCTTCTTCTTCTCGGTGGTGTGTCTTTTTTCCAGCCGCCGCTTGGTGTCTCGCCCGATGTGAAATCTGCTTCCACAATTTTCACGTGCCCCCTCCGAGCCACTCATCACACTTATAATGGAAGAAAGCGAGGAATGTCTGGGGTGCCCGTGATACAGGCGACTTGGAATTGATTGCCGATGGGGCAGCCGCCCATGGGTATGACCATGACACGCGGAAGGGTGTCGCGAGCAAGCTTGTTCCTCGGGGGAGGGGTTAGAGAGAGGATCCGATGATGCTGGTCGTTGTGTCCTCAGGGGCTTTTCAGGAGGCTTTTTGTTGCTCATTAGAGAGGTTGTGTGATCTCAAGGTGAATGTATCGCTTTTTCTTGCTTAAATGAGGTGAGGCTTCGGATACCGTGAACTCCGCTAGGCCTGTAAGATTTTCCGGTGAAACCGAAAATAATGACTGATGCGGGGCACCCTCAAACTTGAAGACGGGGATGGGGTGGCGGGGTCTGCGGGGACAAAGAATTTAAATCAAATGAAAGCAAGCGTGTAATCACAAAACGAATGTTGGTTTGCTAGAATAGGCGGCCAAGTTTTTGTGGAGCAGAAAACACCACCAGCACTTGGCACCATGGTACCTTGAAGAAAGTGGCAGAACGGTACCAAGTGCCGGCGGTGTTTTCTGCTCCACAAAAACTTGGCCGCCTGTGTGCGCAAATTTCCGGCAAGCCCAAACCAAAGAAGTGCGAAAAGAAGCAAGAAGCATGCCAAGCGCCTTGTGCCCTGTGACGTCGGGGTAGTCTACGAGATACCGCTTTCATGCGGGGAGGCCTATATCGGCCAGACGGGCAGATGTGTGAATGACCGGGCACGCGAGCATAGTTCTTCTGTTGACAATAAGTACGCGCGTGCATTTACCCGCGCATTGCCAAGATTGCAGGCCTGTCAGTCCTTTGTAAAAATGCAGACCTTTCATTGAGCAGATTACAATTCTCGGCAGGAGTGATAATACAGTGGCGAGGGAGCTCTTGGAAGCGTTTTATATTAAGCAGAAAGGGGACAAGTGCGTCAGCCATACTTCTGTGGTTTTGCGTGCCAGCGAGTTTGAATTTTTGAAAACGTCAATTTGATCATGTTATCTGGTTGATGCGTTCCATGTAGTGTACCGAAGTGCGCGTCCGCATGCTCCTGATGATTCATCTATAAATATGAGACGATGCCTCAATAAATGTCAGTTGCAAGTGAGCGCTTGTCCCGTCGTCCTTTTTTACCGTCGTTTTCCAAGTCGCGCTTATATTTTTTGAATTTTTTGAATTTTGATTACGCTGGTAATCATTGCAGGTGACCTAAATGCTAAGAGTCCTCTCTGGGGAGTGTTGGTGATAAATGCCAGGGGAGCAGAATTGTTGCAAGTTTGGTGGCACATAACTTCGTGGTGCTGACTGACCCTGGGTCGCTACCTACATTTTGCACTGAATATTCAGAAGCATGGATTGATGTACCTATTGCGACGCAAGTTATGGCTGATAATGCGATGAAGTGGTGAGCCAAGTTGTGAGCCAAGTTTGGGGTAATGTCCAAAATGGCAAACAATACCCCAAAGCAAAGCCTTCTTGGAGCGATGACATTGCTCGCGAGCGCTAGTGGGTGCGCTCTTTAAGGCGTAGGTACCAGCGCGAACGAGCCCAGACTGAATGCTCAATGAGACAGCATATTTACTATTAGGCCCTCAGTAAATACATACCCAAATTGTAAAAGGTAAGGACCATGCTATCTAGAATTTTTGTGCTGAAAATACGTAAAAATTTCTTATTTTCAGAACCGTTTACGATGGCCTTTGATTTGATTGATTGTAGAGTTTAACGCGCCGACGCAACGCAGGCGATGAGGCGCGCCGTAGTGGAGGGCTCCGGATTAATTTTGACCACCTGAAGATCTTTAACGTGCGCCGAAATCTCGTACACACGGGCGTTTTTGCTTTTCGCCTCCATCAGAAAAGCGGCCGCCGCGGCCGGGAATCGAACCCGCGACCTCGTGCTCAGCAGCGCAACGCTTACATTGGCCTTTGACAAGCAGCGCTCGCAGGTTGCTATCCCTCCCCTTCAGACGGCACGTTTACCGAGTTTCCTGAGCAGTTGTCTAGGTAGCTGTTGAGCACGCAGATCCGCTCGGGGGCTTCTTACCCGGTTGATCACACGCGCGAACGTTTCTTGGCTTTGGCGCCGTATCCAGATCGACCAGACGATGTTATGTTCGAGGAATTCGAATTCGCGCAATGGTGGAGTAATGAAGATGCGATCGGCAGCGGGCTTAGATAGACTGACGCCTACCTGGAGCGGTCTTTCTATCGGGTGCATCCGTCGGTTTTCCTGTTCGTTTTTTATGCAGTGCGCTGCACTTCCGGCACTTTCCGGAAGTGTGAAAGCGTGACCGTGTGGTATTCCTTCCTAAGCTTTGTCGGCCGCCAGACAGTCCGTAGTCTTGACCGCCAAATCTGTAGGAATTCCGTTTCTGGAAAGGTTTTAGAGCGCCTTCTGTACTCTCGTCTCCACTCCTTTCTTGCCATTAATAATGCAATTCACTCCTCCCTATTCCTATTCACTCACCCGAAAACACAACATTGGCACTTTAATATAGAAGATTGGTTCTCGAGGAGCCTCGTAAAAATTTGCTGCATTCGGTTTAATTTCGCTAGACTTTCAAGGTACATTGGATACTGTGTGACATCCGACAGTTTTAAATTTTTTCCGTCGCCAATCCGGCCCTAGGAATTTGTATTTGTGTTGCTTAAACCTTTTCTGTCTAGTGTCACTGTAGGTAGGGAATAAAGTGAAAGGACCAAGGGTGGGTGTGACTTCCTCGTCGCCACTAATGACTGAATAAGCAGCTGCGCCGACGTGTGTCCGTGCTGGATCAGTGTAGACGATCGTAGAATAAGTGGGATGGACATGATTGGCAACGCGCGAAGAAAGTCTCTCTGGGTTGGTTCCAGGTGCAATGTATTTAAAGACGATAGTCTTTCTTGGGCTACTTAAACCCAGAAATTTTGGTCTGCCTGTATGTCTGTCTGTCTGTCTGTCCGTCTGTCTGTGACTCGATTCAGCCACCCGGCCAAAGTAAAATTGATATAGCGCAATATTCTTATATACTCACAGCCACATGTAAACTTCTAAGCCGGGTTTATATGTTCATACTTGTCAACTTTGTTGAACAAGAACAAGACATTTCGCAAATATAAGACAGGAAATTAGTACACAAGGGATATTTACAGTGTCCTTTATTAAATTAATTCATGAATGCTTGGTTTTTTGATAGCAAATGATATTCTACGTCTACTGCAGAAAACCGCCGCCTCCTGGCGGCATATGAAAAATCACGCGGCAACAGCAACGAAAGGTTCCAATAGCTAGGTTCCACGTTCTGCTTGGAACGCACGTGGAGCACGGCCACGCGGCTCTATAAACCTTCTAGTCGGCCGCCTCCATTCACGCGCGTCTCCGCCGTACTGCAGCGCTGGCATCGAGGAACCCGGCCTGTAGCAGCGGAACGCGGTAAATTCAAATCGCCTTGCGCAAACCTTTAGTGTTTACCTTGGAATGAGCGCGACGGTACAGGAACAGCATGAGAGGTGAGCGGGAAAGCAAAGGGGGGAATTTCCTTGTTAAATGTCTACAAAGACTATCGTCTTTTAACATTTGCAACGAAAGGAGCACATACTGGGCCAATTTTTTGGAATGTAAGCAATGCTGAGGTTATCTGGGTGCGGTGTAGGAGGGGTGATGATAGGGAGGTCAACAGGTTTGAGAGCAAGTGGGTAAAGCGTCCATTGCCCTCGTTTTTTGCTAGAAAGACACGTCATTTGCCTGTTTTCATGTTGTCGTATGAATCTCCCAGGGGTAAGAACAGCCCCGTAGAATATAAGCACTCAGTGTGCGTATTTACGGAAACATTGTGGGTGGTCTTATACAGTGCTGAGAAGACAAAGCAAAACAAGGAATTGTATAATTAATTTTACTCAGACCTAAGCCATGTGCGGGCTGCCTTATTTGACCCTTGTGCATACCCGCGGGCTCATTGACAATTCCGCGCACTAGATGCGTAAGCTGATGGCAAAGTTTAACGGTGTTGCTACATTGGCCTGATTACACGACTCATGGATATGTAATTATAAAATTCGGTAGGATAGTGCGCGAGGGCTGGGGTGTCTTACCATTGCGAAAGTGATGAGGTGGTTATGTTAGCGTTGATAGCGAGCTTTCGCAATGAGAAGCAGTTCGGATTTTTCAGGTTGCGGGACACAGGCCTACTGTGTTCAGATAATAGGTGGGGTTATAGGGGGTGGAGTGTAGAAACATGGTGGGCCGGTTCTTCGCTGGTATTTTCCTGGGAATGCCCGGGAAATGAGCTCAGACCATTGTTGCCCCAGCACGTTTGCTGTCCCGGTGTGCCGAAATACTGTAACTTGGTACGTGCTTTGCAATTTTCGCATACTGTTTGCGAAAACCGCACCAATGCCCTGCTGCAAAGAATTACTCTCGACGGGGCTTACGCCGATATTTTGTTTTAAACTCCGTGAATGCGTTCCGCGTGTGAGTCCAGCTTGTGCAGTACGAGGACGTTTAAGACGTTCTGTGCTAATGCCCCAGTTTATGTTGTCTAGGCAGCACTCACGGCAACCGGCGATCTGCTTTGCGTTTCCTACAGGGCATTTGGTTGCCCTCACAAAAATGGATTGTGAATTTCTGAAGAGTTTTCACGGAGATCTTATGGAGTCACAAGAAACACGCCAGAAACTCATCAGGTAGTCTACGAATATGAAGTTGCCCCATAAAAAAATCTACAAAATTTTTATAGCTACTTCTCCACAGAAATTCATTAAGATCTAACTCTTCAAAACCTCTATAAATATTCTGTAGAATTTCTACAGTCACTTCTCCATTGAAGCTATGTGGACTTAGGCAACTCGAGGCCTCTATAAAGACTCCGTAGAATTTTTGTTGTGAATTCACCAATTAAGGTCATTAAGAGCGAACTCTTCAACATCCCTATAAATATTCTGGAAATTTCTACCGTCACTTCTCCATAGAAGCTCTAAGAACTTAAACAACTCAAGGCCTCTATGAAGACTCTGTAGAATTTTGGTTGTGACTTCACCAAAAAAGTTCATTAAGCTTCCACTCATTAAAGCCTCCAAAAAGACTATAGAATTTATACAGTTAGTTCTCCATAGAAACTCTGTGAACTTTAACTCAATTAAAAGCCAGCTCGCCAGAACGTCTATTGTTTGCCATCATACCTCATGTGCCTACCAGCGGCCGTCCTTCCATTCAGGCAGTACGATACACGGCGCACACACACATACACGTGATTCACGCCTCGCGCGAGCGTCGGCGTTGATCGGCGGCGCCACACCATCGTGCAGGGGAGGCGAGAAGCCGCAACCTGCCGCAACCACATGCAAACGCCTGGAACCCGTGAAGTCACGCGACAACCGCTGCGTCGACGAGCGTTGCTGGACACGTTTCAATGAAGTCGATCGGGCATCAATTTTAAGTCATTTTTGATCGTTTATGAGCAGTTATTCTCGATTGTTGAACTGCAGTAATCAGCACTCTAGATTTACCATACAAAATGCACTTGCCTTACTCCACTCATTGCTAACAATGCTTGCGGCCCATTTTTAAAATGCTGCAAAATGTATTTCAAGTTATCACAGTCAAATCTGAACATAACAACACAGCTTCATCAACAAAAACGCACAAACAATTTAGTTCTTTACAACTTCATGTCCTACCTTGATGCAATGTACGTACGGCTTCATGAATTCAAAGCGTGAGCAAAACAAATTTTCAGCGCTGCCTTGCTACTGAGGTTAGAGTTGGACTTCGCTTGTAGATTAAAAGGGAAGGTGTCCTGGTGCCCTTGTTTACACCGGTAAAAAAGGGAGATCTACCTATCGCCAAAAAAAAAACAAAAACGGGGAGTTAGTGTGAGAATTCGAACCATTTACCTTCAAAAAAGTAGCCCAGTACCGAACCTCTTGGCCACGGAAGGAGGCTGGGAAGTTGTGCAGAATATAGTATACTAAGTGACGTTGCCAACGAGCATTGTAAGGTTTTTTCTGGCGTATTTGACAAATTTGAGCAGTGATAACACTTGTTTCTTCCGCATCGATCTTGGAGGTGAGGCCAATTATGCTAATACTGCAAGTGATGTAACCGAAGCTCCCTTATTTGAACCAAGAAAAGCTATCGCGTATCATGGGTCTCCCTATGCAAGCTACGGTAGACGTGAAGGAAATGGAATGGAGGGCGCCGCTAGATTTCTGGTGTTGATAAACTGTTCGTTACGCACCGATCTTGCAGACAAGCCCATCATGCTAGCACTACAAGCAATGTAGCCAGAGCTCCCGTCTCTAACTCACAAAAGCTATCTCAAACCCCCGATCTCCCCGGTGAAATCCAAGCTAGCCACGAAGGAATGCGCACTTTCGAAAAGAAATACCTTGTAGTTTACCTCAAGGCACCCCATTACAGCAGGTTAAAGAGAAATGGATTGTTTTCTGTGAAAGTAATGACCCAAACCAGGAGATAGACATGGAACATGGACGATGCCGCCTGTATTCGGGCGCTTTCTGGCGGTGCGTCGAAGCTGATATCTGGCGGGTATAGACATCGGCGTAGTGCCCCCGACAGCTCACGTAGCCGTGCATTTTGCCGACACCATCAACGCGGGGCGATGTCGACGTGTGAAAGCGCGGAAAATACCCAGGAGAAAATATCCTAGCTGGTCCCAGCTGATCCCAGCTGGTCCCAGCTGAAATGGTTTATGGTTAAATTGCCAGCTGGGACCAGCTACAAGCTCGCCCCAGCTGGCACTAGCTGGGTCTTAGCTGGTTTTAGCCAGGACCAGCTAGTCGTAGCTGGTCTCAGCTGGAACCAGCTTATCTGAACTGGGGCAAGCTAGTCTCGCTGGTTTCAGCTGGGATCTGGTATGACGGCAGCAGGTAATAATTGCTCCAAGGACACAATGCTCACAAAAATAAGATAGAAAAAAATGAGGGGTTTATTTTTCATTTGGTGTTAGCATTGCTGCTTGTTTGTCTGTGATCTCCGTACATCTTTGATCTTTTCTGGGAGCAAACGAGTTATCGCGGTGACAGTGGGCGCGACGTCAACTTGCTGCCGCGTGTCCCAGAAGTTGACTGTGGCTGCAAAGAAACAAGAACCAATTTGCCATATATTGTGCATGCTATGATGTAATACGGCAGATCTGTGGTTAGTTAGCCTGCACTGATTGTAAGGGTGGGTTAATGGGAGCTATAGTAGTTAAGAAGTCCATGAGTTCCTGTTGGACATTTTTTTTGGATACTTCAGCAAACATGGCCCAGACATGACAGAAACAATTAGTGTCCACCACCGTCCAATCTTTTTGGTCTCGCGCTATGCTCAAAGCGCTTAATTGTAGAAAAAGTAAGCATGATGGTGAGAAAAGCCAAATCTTTCCCACGTGGGCAAACATCATTTAGATCTTGAGCCACAACGATATTTTTTATCGTGTGAGTTTAAGACATTAAAGGAGCCATGAAGAAAAAACACAAGTTTGAGTTATTCGAAAGATTTCATGTTTTAGAGTGCCCCAGGCGCTTGTCCGAATGCAAACGATGCTTGAGAAATAAATTTTTTTAGTTAAAATTTTCATTTTCCGCTAAATCGTGCATTCTCGAGGTCTGCAATGACATCACGGGGCCTGTTTACCGTTAGTGAACCTAGATGGTGCTACCACACCGCGGCTGGTTTGCTTATGAACGTATTTGCACCTGGCTTCTTTTGTTCATGGAGACAATCGTTTCGTGAAACATTGTGCTCGCTCGACAAATACGGTCACGTAAGACATCGTCGTTTCCGTCAATCGGACAGTGTCGTCTGAAACAACCCCAAAGCCCCGCATTCCTGTGCAGCTATACCAAGCATAGTGCGAGCAGTACCAACAGCAACATACGCATCGGTACTTCTATGTTTACGTGTGCTTTCGTAACTTCCACTGTTCGTCCCACCATTCTTAGGGCTTTCGAAAGAATGTGCCCTAAATGTAAGCGGCGAAAGCTCGTTCGGCAAGCTTATAAGCTCTGCTTAATTTGCGTTTGTTTTTGCCGCCCTCCGCCAATCGCAGAGCTGTTTGGTATGACATCGTAGGTTCTGTTGTGGGAAATGAGCTAGTGGGTCGCATGGTCATTCCCTTTTTTTAATTATGTAGCTTATTTGAGCGAAGTTCACGTTAAAAGTGGTGCCAGTGTGATTTTTACGAGGCAATCTTTTGAATGAACCAAAGTTGTATTTCCTCTTCATGGCTCCTTTAAAGCCGTCACCTGCACTATGAGGAGTACCACAGTGGAGGGCTGTCGATGATTTTGGTCACCTGGGGATCTTTAATTTGTGCCGGAATATCGCCACGTGGGAGTTTTTGTTTTCCACAATTACATATAAAATGTGACTGCCGCGGCCACGAGCCGTACCTATGCTCTCGGGCTAAGCAGCACAATGGCGTAGCCACTGCCGCAGGTGCCTCATGCGATAAAGTGCATATGGATTACACAATAAGGAAGCCACGAGGGACATCACAAACTCGCCTTACAAGATTAGGAAAGTGTTATAAAAGCATTACTTACCTTTCAACAAGTCGACTTTCTTTGCTGTCAATTGTGGCTTGGGAAGCTGGCCAAGAGCCCTATGCTGCGGAGCCACGGTGCGCTCACGGTCCAGTTGGCGAGGACCTCAATGCCCCACACGGCCTGGGCAGTGTCATTGACAACAAAAAGGGCTCCCTGTTGCTGAGGATCTTGGTCACATGGCTATCTTTGATCACCATACCCCGTTTGAGGTGTAACTGAAAAATAGAAACATTAAAGGTGAATTCTAATTTTACCACATCAAGAGCATTTGCCAATTTGGTAAAGGTAAATGGGAAGTCAATGAGAGGTACGATGACTTTGTGGAACTTTTTGTTGTTTTAAATGTATAAATGTAATGAGAAAAGTAATCTATGGCTTGCCATATGTAACACCCATCATCATATTATGTTTTCAATTGAAAAACAAATCATGCTCATCACATGTGGGCGTATAGAGCACATAGCTGAGTGCATTAACAAGCAAACTAATGCAAGCAACTAGCTGTCATTCAAACATGACTCGAAGTCCCTTTTTGGAAAGGGTAAAAGCTGCGTTGAAAATTAATGTGGGTTAAGGCAATGCCAACAAGCAAAAACTGGGGCAAATCACTGATTGATTTAGACAGGCTACACAGGCGATGACGTGTGCCATAGTGGAGGGTTGTTGAATAATTATGACCACCTTGAGGTCTATAACGTGAAGCCGAAATCTTGAACACATGGGCGTTTTCGCCGGAGCAAAACATTATTTTTCCTTCAGTCTGTGCGCACTCAAGGCAGAAGTGGTTGCAGTGACAAATTAACTATCAATTAAAAAACTGGTGCAGCAAAAATGTTCTTCCACCCAGATCACCTGCCCCGGACCGCACCCTTTCCTTCCCCTCACCCCGGATGACCTCAGCAAGAAACAACCGCACGTGGCCACAAGCTGCGAGACGCACAAACTACCAGAGCGCCACCAAAGATCTTCAAGCCTACTTAGGCTGCAGACACAACAGGCGCATCACCATTTGAGCGATTCCGCACAGCCTGCTGCACTACGCAGCAAACGCCTAATTCGTCTCTTCCACCCAGGTGGGAACTCCATTTTTGTTTTAGTTACTGCTTGTGGTTGTTGCGGATCGCTCATTTGGTAGATACTAGAATGCCGCCCACCTGTGCTGAATTAGATAAGGAAGTTCGGCTGCTGAAAATGGCAATGGAAGCACGATTCAGCGAGCTACTTAATGAACTTCGCGCAGAACTGGCTCTCAGCGAGCAAAAAATGGTGTCGTATCAATCAGAATTGCGAGAAGCCACGAAAATCTTGACCTTCTTAAGCCAGGAGTACGACACAATCAAGGGTGAACGTGACGGCATGATTGCAGAGAGCAAGGCCCTTAAAGCCATCAACGATGAACTCAGGGCTTCGAACATCAGCGTGACAAAACAGGCAGCCCAACAAGAACAGTACTCTCGTATGAACGATGTCCAGATACGTGGTGTGCCAAATGCTGAAGATGAGAATCTTCCACAGCTGCTTGCTGACATTGGATCGAAGGTGAAATGCACCATCACGCCATCAGATATCGACATTGTTCATAGGGTCCCCACACCAAACAGCCCAACAGCAACAATATCATCATCCGCTTTGTCTCTCAGGACAAAAGGAACGATTTCCAGAAGAAAGCAAGAAAGGCTCGTTTGACGTCGAAAGATCTAGCGATGAGTACGGAAGCGACTCCAGTATTCTTTAATGATCACCTGACGCCAAGAAACAAGACACTGTTTTCGGAAGCACTCAAGCTAAAGAAAGCAAAGCAGTGGCAGTTCCTATGGACCGATCAAGGTGTCAATAAGGTTCGGAAAGAACCGACGAGCAAAGTTCATAGGATAATGTCGCACGATGACCTGCGCCTCATCACCTAAACGAAGTCGCACTACAGTATCTACGCCCTTTCTATTTTTTTCCTCAGTGCCTTACGAATTACTCAAACAAAAAAGATTTCTACAAGAAAGATACATCGCAACTATCGCTTTTGCACCTGAACATCAGAAGCTTGCCAGCGCATTATGACGCCTTCTATCACTTGTGTACAAATCTGAATCACTGCATTTCATTTCATTGCTCTTTCGGAGACATGGTTATCACAGCAAAGCGACGGTGCTTATAATTTATCAGGCTACCAGCTAGAAGTTTCATGCCGGTTACGCCCACAGCCAAGTCAATTACCGACACAGCCGTCACATGGGGGCGTTGCCCTATACATCAATTCGTGTCTTCCCTATGCTGTTAGAAATGACGTTACTATTTCGTTTGAATGGTGTGAAACACTCTTCGTTGAGGTGCCATCTGACTACACGTCGCGAGATATAGTTCCTCACAAAACGAAGTCTACTCTCGTAGGTATAATGTATGGGTCGCCTCAAAATAAAAAGGAACACTTTTCAGCTGAATTAGAAAGAATACTCTGCAGTTACCGTGACTCAAAAACTAAAATATTAATTATGGGTGATATTAATATTGACGTTTCGCAAAACGGTTCATCCAGCTTCAATTATATAGACCTCCTGAATAGTCAAGGCTTAGAACAAATAATAACGTCACCAACTCGCATATCTAGTAGCAAACAAAGTATACTCGATCACATAATAACAGACTATTCGTCAACCACATTCAAAACAGGTACAATCTTGTCCGACATAACAGATCATCAGCCAGTATTTGCAATAGCATCCCCACGCTATAGCATAAAACAAGCAAAATCACGCATTGTTTACAAACACGATAAAATTTTGCATTCCCTATGTACGGAAAATTGGCGGCCTGTGTACGAAGCGCTATCCACTGAGGATATGTTTGATCAATTTCTAAACTCCTTTGCCAAGCACATAAAACGCGGTGAAGTTACTGTTACGCAATCTAGAACCATAGTAAAGCGTAAACCACGGTTAACGACTGCGCTTTTAAAATCAATCAACCACAAGAATAACATGTACAAAAAACTAAAACGCAATACCCACAAAGTTTCTCTAAAAAACAAGTGCAAGTGTTGCAATAAATTGCTTACGAACCTAATTAATGTTTCAAAACGGAATTATTTCCACCTGAGAATACAGCAAGCGAATGGAAACACCAGCGCAACCTGGAAGGTAATTAATTATGCAATAAACAAAACAACCACTGTCAACGCTGTAACAAAACTGATTGTAAATGGTAGCATGGTTACAAATATCACCGAAATTTCAGAAGAATTTAATAACTATTTTGCCACGGTAACATCTAAAATAATACAAAATCCTTCAGGGGAAGCATTAATTGTCCACATACAAGGCGCAAACAGTGCTAGATCCTTTTTTCTATGACCAGTCGATGCACAAAAAATTTGCAAGTTCATTCTAAATTTAAAACTCACTGCAGCAGTAGGCTATGATGACATCTCAGTTTCAATGCTGAAAACGTGCGCAATCCATGTAAAAGAACCTTTAGCGCACATTATTAACGACTTGTTCACCACGGGTAAATTTCCAACAAGGCTTAAAATATCAAAAATTGTGCCAATATTCAAAAAGGGAATCCGAACAAAACCAGAAAACTATCGACCAATAAGAATCTTATGACCACTGTCGAAAGTTGCCGAGAAAGCGATGTTGTCTCGTTTAGATAACTTCTTTATATCAAACGGACTATATGCGCAAGAGCAGTACGGTTACGTGAAAGGAAAGTCGACAGAGCTGGCTCTACTTAACATAGTTGAAAACACCAAGCAAAGTATTGAAAACAAGTTACTTACAATGGGCGTGTTCATAGATTTAACGAAAGCGTTTGACGTGATAAACCACAAAGTATTATTAACAAAGTTAGAAAAATATGGTATACGTGAAATACCTCTCGAACTTATCAAAAGGTATCTGTTAAACCGCGAGCAATATGTCGTCGTCAACGATGCTTCATCACAAAGACTAACCACAAATAATGGCGTGCCACAGGGGTCAATTCTAGGACCTTTTCTTTTCCTTTTGTTACATGAATCATCTGCCTGCATGTTTGGCAGAACAACGAGTTTTATATGCTGATGACACTAACATTTTCTGACAGCCATAACGAAACAGACCTCTATAAAAAAGCTCATGCAGTCCTATCTAAATTGTCCCAATGGTTAAAGCGCACCTAGCTTGTTGCGAATGTAACAAAGAGTAACTATATTGTTTTTTCATCGAAAAACACCCCTCTAACAAATAATGCAGTCGTACAGCTTGACAATGTTACTCTAGAAAATGTGAAACACACAAAGTTCTTAGGTGTATATTTAGACAATCAACTTTTATGGCACAAGCATGTTGAAGAAATTGCTTGCAAGATTTACAAAAAAATTCCAATGCTCTGTAAACTACGTCATGTCTTACCTCTTAAAACTATTATTATACTGTACCACAGCTTACTACATTCCCACATACATACGCAGTCAGTGTCTACGGATTAACATATCGCACCACTCTTGTGCTATTGTAACCGCCCAAAACCCAGCTCTCCGCGCAATACTTTTCATGCATAGACAAGAATTTGTTAAATTTGCATATCAAATGCTCAATATAATGCCCTTACACACCTGTATTAGATATTATGCCCTGTTGCTTCTGTATAGGATAATTCACAATGTCATAAGCTGTCCTTCGATTCGAATTACTCACCGCACCACTACATATTCCCTTCTAACCACATGCTCAACCACATTAGCAATACCCGAGATTAGAACTAACTATGGATTATTTTCCTTTTCGTATATGGCTCCACACTTATGGAACAAACTCCCACACAGTGTCACCTCCACACCATCGTTCTATATGTATAAAAAATAACTAAGAGAACAAGTGTTTATGTTATTTGACTGACGTACGGAATTGTAGTTGTGTTTATATAACCAGGAGTTTTGTTTTTTGCAACAGCTTTTATCTTTATTTTCACATTATGATCCTTTCTTCTTTTTTTTTTTCTTCCTTCTTTTCCCCCAAACTCTTCTATTTATTTTTTTTTCATTTGCCAATGACCGTTCTCCTGTTCTTTGATTGTACATTTTTCGTTTTGTTATATACCTGATCTCATTGCAAGCCTTTGTAGCGGCTGTCCGAACCAGGAGAATGTATTTTGTTTAAAAAATGCTCAAACAGACTGTGATCACCTTATTTATCGTAGGGACCCCTTTTACAACCCATTCTTGGGTTCTGGGGTCCCACCTGTATATTTCCATGCAGATGTATTTATGTACAGCCAATAAAAACTTTGACTTTGACTTTGATTGATTCAAGAACCCTCAGTTATCCAAATCCTTTTGATAAAAATCCTTGGGTGTGCTGATTACTGGGAGTATATCCAGCAACCCTCGTACCAGAAGAGACACAAAAAACGTAACATTATCATCAACCATTAAAAACAAAAAAGGCACTTCCAGATCCCTCGGTCAGGTGCGTGAATTCCTCAGGCACTATAAAAGAACAAAAACATGAGATCAATTCTGCCTGAGGTACTTATGTGCTAACTCGCATTGTAATTAACAGGTGATAAGATCACTTATCAGGGTGAAATAAGAAATAGCAACGTTCAGACATACCTTAGAACATGTTGACATTTTTAGCACAGGTGCTGTATTGGGCTCACTACTCTGATTGTTAAGTAAATGCCACATATGTGAGTGACGAAGTCGAAACTTGCTTGCATACCCATAGCTAAAGCAAAGAAAGGCTTAAATCATACTAAAAAATTACAATGCGCCCTTTACCATAATCAGCGCCTTTGTAATGCAGACTAGTCTAAAGCAGAGAAAGCTGCAACCATGGCTTTTGCTGTATTGGGCCCCTGGCACATTCGCACTTGGGTACCTTGCAGCAGGCAAAGGGAATCTGTAGATAAAACAGAACAACTGCACCTCAATTCGTGAAACAAAACTGGTCTCATGTATGCATTTTATAATTTTGAGGGACAGAAAAGATAATCTGGCAGCTGTGTTGGTGGTTTCACCTCTTCTAGGGGGGAATCTGCTGCACTTTCACTCTGTTGTGTAGAGACAGCTGTAATGTAAAAATGCATCTTAAGTGGAGAAATTATGTGTATCACGTCACAAAGATATAGACACTGATTGTAGCCTACAGATAAGCCTTTGAGGTTATAAGCAGCTTACCTGTGTCATTTCGTGCTGGTACACTGCACTGAGCATCTGCAACTGGAATACATGAAAGTAATGAATGCTTAGTTAACCAGTTCTATGATGTGGTTAGTTAATTAAAAAGCCAGTGCCTCAAAGCAAAACACTGTTCTTTATATTGTATACAGGGTCAAATATTTACTGTAGACTTGCCAGCGCATTGCTGGCCCTGGTTTGGGTTTTCTTTCCCCACTGGTACAGACCAACCAGCGACAGAAATTATAGCCGTTTATTCCACAATTAAAACACAATTAGTATAAAAACAATCACCTACACACTGACTTATAAATCACAAAAGGTCTATGCTCTGAAAAGCATGCTGGGTATTAATGCACTACACCTAAAGAAAACTAAAATTCCAGCTCTTAATCGTGGCTGGCTGTTGCAACACTGAAAACCTTCAGTTATTTGCAAGTGCTATATATGGAGCAGCTCCCACTTTTTCACCTTTCTCTCTCACTAAGGAATATTAAAAAATCTGCGCAGAGATTCCTTAATTCATACTTACACTGAAATATTTTATTTTCGAGGCATCGCTGCAACGAAGGCACCTGCCCCTTCAAACATTCTTTGTCTTGTTCAAGTTTTTTAGCCTTCTCTTTCCCCATTTTTATCTCAGCACGTGCTTGCCGCAGCGCAGACCATGAGCAACAAGGTTCATCGTCGCTCGATAAATTTATCGTTTCCCACCGGGCAATCTTTGTGTTCTGAAAATCAAAACATTCAACATTACATACAATTTCCTGTTGCTCCACGCGCAATGATTTACTCACTTCAACTGTGGCGGGTCAAGTTCGTCGAGAATCCGTCTTTAGCACTGTCATGAGCGCGCTTCTGGTGCTTTTTGATGATACGGTTGTAGCCAGCCGTTTGCCATCGGGTTTCTTGTTCTGTGATATACCTGGCTCAGAAACAGCCACAACAATCATTTCGTATTTACCTCAACGTTCGCATTCATCAACACTAAGAACTGAGACTACAGTGTTCGCCACACTACCTGTTTTTTTTTCGCTTCCGTTCCCCATCATCCGAGCTCAGCTCATCGTGATTACCGCTTTTGGAGAAAGCAACCCGCTTCGAGGATCGTTTTTTTTCTTGTTACTCCCGGGTTTTTAGCGAAAAAAAGCACGAGTTACCCTGATTACAAAGAGTTTGATCCAGCACGGCCTATTTATTTTGGTCCTACGAAATGGCGTTTATATATATATTTAAATAAAAACTGCAGAAGTTGCCCTAAATACGCCAAGTTGGTCAAGCATGACACACTTATTTTGGCAAGTCTCTAGCCTTACGTCTAGACGGAACGCTAAGCACTGCTAAAGTTCCGCCCAGCCGGAACGGTGGCAAGGGTTAAAGTTCCATCCAGACAGAACGCCAGATCAAAACCAGCCAATTAGACGCCGTTTGTCGTCCTTGAATTTGGTGTAGCGGTCGAGCCACTGCCTAAGGACGTTGTACACCCGGGTTCGATTCACCCAAGGTTCTTTTTTTTGTGTGGCCGTGGCTAGCGTATAGCTACACTTCACTCCCACTTCACAATATTTCAGCGAGAGCAGTCGGTCTTGATATTTATTCAACCGTCCGAACCGCTACCGCTCACTGAGACCAAGGCCGACATAGCCACCGCTAGGGACACTCAATCTCCTGTAATTATTGAGAGAGCTTAATAAATTACCTATGACTCAGGGCGGAACTTACTAGTGACACTGACATTCCACCTAGAGAAAACTTTAGCACTTGCTATTGTTCCGTCCAGACACATCCTTTTGGCAAATATATGTTATTCAATGATCGAGCGACCGAAGTTTTAATTCCGGAAGCCCACGGCGCGGATAATCTTTCCGGCTGTAATCATTAACAATTAAAATTTTCATCTACTTTACAGACACTTTAAAACTGAATTGAGAAGCTTTTTTTCACTGCACGAGGGCAATATGCTGCAGTTATATAGCCGGGCGGTTTCATCAATTAAAGCTACAAAAAAATGCCACCACCTTTGCATATTTATAACATCTAACCTTACAAATACCACTGAGTTATAAGCTAACGATGAATAACTTACTGGCAAGCAGCAACACGTGGGCATCGTAGAAACCCATGTTTTCCCCATTTCCTTTGGTGTTCTGGAAGAATAAACTGTACGAAGTCGTGCGATTGAGGTCCTCTACATGTGCCGGCTCGAAATCCTCTACATCGATTGCCGGCACAACATGCATGCGTTTGTTATCGTGGTCGTGGAGAAATCTCACGAGCACAAACATCTTTTCACACCCACACGCACGTGCACAGCACAAGCCACAGGGCCAGAGTACCGCGTGCCGACAGTGCAAATAATCACTTCCAGAACAGAGCGACGGGCAAATAGAGCTCTATTTTCAAAATACAGAATCGAAAACGGGAGAATCAGTCTCAATTAAAATTGTTTTTCTTTAAACATTATTTCGAAAACAACTTTGGAGAACTAAAAATCGTCTCGTAATTTCTACTCCGTTTTTCACGTTAGGCTGTATTGGCTTGGAATTGTGTCGGCTATTGGTCGTCGTAATTCCACGTGTTTTGTGTTGGTATCGACCTATATTCGCGTCTCTTTCGTTGCAATGTGCATTGAAAATAGGGACAATGCATCCTCGGAAGCACTACCTCGACCCTGGAGGCAGAGTTGATGTTATTCCGTGCTCCACGAGAAGAAGGCTGCAGCAAGAGACCCCACATAGCGGAAGTGCGGTGCCTACCGAATGCGACGCATCCGTGCCTTCGCCCGGTACTTCTGCGAGCGCATTTGACAGATACACCACTGTCGCTGCTATGGCCTGATGAATTCCCGTTTGATGATGATCGACTTCCAAAGCCTGCACTTCTTCAGGAAGACTTCTTCTATGCTGGTTGGCAATCGAGGATGATGCTGAGTGAGGTCCTAGTGACCTGCTTGCATTGACTGTCAGCTTCGTGATACAACATGGCCGCTTGCCGACGTGCTCCTGGCCGCATGACCTGATGCTAACCTGTGTTGAAGATGCCATTTTTGCTTTTGGTGCAGTAGCGTTTCAAACTGAATGTGGCATTTCTGTTCAAGATTTTTTGGATTTACTGAAGCTCTACTTAAAATGAACGTATCTCCAGTGGGATGGTCACGTGTACATCCAAAAGGAAGCATTCTGTATAGACTCACGCGTTGCCCCTCTGTTGAGCAACCTGGTGATGGCCCACCTTGACAGGTTAATTACTGACAGGCTAAAGGAGGCAACGGTTGTAAAAGTGTTCCGATATGTTTGTTGAGGAAAGAAGAAGACGAGCTTAGGACTATCACCATCATTAGCGAGGGGAAACGGTGGGAATAAAGGCGTTCTGAGCGGTGCCATGGCCCGGGGCCCAGTTCCTCAACAATGTTGACGATTTCTTGATGCTGGTTGACAGTGGCGTAGAGGCGTTTTCCCTAGATGTGGCACGAGCGTTGGTGATTTTTGAGGCATGTCTTAACCCCCTAGAGGTTACACACGAGGTCCCTAAGCAGTGCAGTCTCAAATTCTTGGACCTGAGACTTCAGTTCTCGGGAAAACACTTCTGTTGAATGTATGACCCCCGCAGCCGGAAGCCGCTACTGCCGTTCAGGTCTGCTACACCAAACTGGTGAAACGAGCCATTGCCAGCAGCTGTCTCAACAGTGCCTTGAACAAAACATCGCGAGCACCTTATGGACAACAGTTTCCATTTGCAAGTGCGTCGCCTAAGGTCGGCTGGTTACCCCGCAAACGTGGTTGTAGTGGTGGCCGACGCAATTCGTTCAAAGCAAAGACGGGCTGGTATCGGGCAAGGCGACCAAGATAACCAGGCGACCCACCAACCTAACAAGGTGGTGGTTGTTCCCTACCTACACGGGCATTTCACACAATCTTAAAAAGATTGGTGGAAGGGTTGACGTCAATGTTTGGATGTCTGCTCCAGAAAAACTGTCGTGGCTTTGCACTGTTACGTGCCCGGTTCCGAAAGAAAAGAAAAAGTGCGGGGTGAAGCACCAAAATCAGTACGTTGATTGCACTGTGGGAGTGGTGTATAAGCTCCCAGTGTCTTGCCATAAAGCCTACGTTGGACAAACAGGACGGTGCCTTAATCAATGCCTCCGTGAGCATGCCAATCGAGCGGAAAAAGGCACAGACGGGAACCTCGCCAGTCATTGCCAGAACTGCAAGTGTTCGCCTCGATTTGATGAATGTACAGTTGTCTTTCGCGATTCCGATCAGCGCACACGGGAGATTGTGGAGGCGGCTGAGATACATCGTGGTGGCAAATATTGTGTGAGCACGACCTCCGTATCGTTATCAGCAAAAGAGCTGGCCTTTCTGGGTACGCCCATGACATGAGGAGCGTGTGCGTGCCTGTACAGTGCGCACATACTCTAGTTTAGGACGATGCGCACTTGCACTGGTTTTTTGTATTTTTTCACCTTTTCGGATATATATGTTGTTTCGTAAATAAAATTTCCAGTTGAAAGTAGCGCTTGTCCTTGTGTCATTCGTCTTTTGTCTAAATTTGTTGCGCTTTAACTTTGCACTATGGAGTACCAACTAGCTCGAACCCTCACGTTGTTAAACATGGCCTGTCATGGAGCGCGGCGGAAGACCTTCAGAATTGATCTCCTCAGTTCTACAACGGTTTGACGTGCCGGCAACCAAATACTTATTCAAGAAGAACACTGGTGTTACCATGGTTCATTTCTACTGTGATGACTGCAGGCCAGTAGAAGCCGAAACGTCGGTCTCACTTGCCCACCGCAATGCCGTCCACACTCAATCTCCTGGCTGCGGCAGAATGTGTGACGGTCGCCCATTATTGAAGGATGGCAACTTTTACCTAAGCTTGCCCACCAAGCAGCAGCTGACCTCACTAGTTGCCGCCAACGACGTGTCTACAGCCCTCAGCGAGCGCCTGAGGGACATAAATATTAGACCTTACACCAGCACGGTATTGTCGGACATTACCGATGGGTCAGTGTACAGAGCAGTCCATCAGAAGTTGAACTCTCAGGACGTAACTCGGACCATCAACTGCTGATGGTAGCCCACTCTTCAAATCGTCCAAGTACTCTATTTGGTCAGTTAAGATCATGAATAATGAGCTGCTGAGCATCTCCGCCACAAAAATGTGCTTGTTTCCATGTTCGGGTATATGGCCAAACCCATCAGGATATGACTCTGTTTCTCAGCAGCTTTGTGGAACAAATGGAGTCCTATCAGCCGAAGGCATCACCTGGAATGCTGACACAGAGACTGTCCAGTCAAAGATATGCAAGCGTTCTGTTCTACATGGTGCACTTTAATTAGAAACAAAAACATTTATTAAGCGTGCTTAAGTGTTTTCTCAGTGGCATTCTCATCCAACATACGCTGGATGCAGTGTTAAGATATGTCACTTCTGTACCTAATTAGCTGCACAGCTGAGAAGTACAGAGTTGATGCTAATAAAAGTACTTGCATTTCTGGGTGGAGGCAGTGTCCCGAACCAAAAGTCTGTTGTGCCTCTTGGCAAGCCGCGGACCGTGTCACCACTCATTTTGCGTATTGCTCAAAGCCAGATTGGTGACATCATCGGGTGGCCAGTTGGGGGGTTTCAGTGACAGGGTTTCAGTGCACCAGGGTTTCAGTGCACCACGTTTTGATTCACAGTGAGCAGTATGAAAAACCAAACAACACCGACAGCACAGCTGCAATGTTGCCCTCTGGAGTGTGCTTTAAAGCACATCATATACTCTCATTTAAAGATCTAGCGGAAAATGAAAGGATCTTTGCGGTTTCCCATAAATTTTCGACTGCACCCACACACAGGATTGCCCACATTTTGAAAGTGCGGCAGGGACCTTCCAGTCCCAGAGTTCTCGTTGACCTAGCTCAAGGCATTGTGCCCTGCATATACATGGAGGTTGAAAGGAAGGTCTACTTTGTGCTTGTAGCTGTGAAAGCTACCTTTAAGAGTCAGTAATGTATGCTATTCTTGGTAGCCTCAAATTTCATTGGTACATTTCAATGCTGCCTACATATGTGCTGTAGGGGATGGCTAACGCATAATGCACATCAGACAGGAAGGCTTTGTACATAGTGTATATCACTGTGTTGTTTATTTTTAATATTTCTTTACATTATGCTTTAGTTTTCTGTTGTGAGGGAAGTTATTTGCAATGTCCCAGCCAAGCAGTTATCTACATAGTGTATGTCATTGTGTTGTTTGCTAAAATCATTTGTTCACTAATATTCTGTTGTGCCTGCAGTGGAGGAAGTTGCTTAGAATATACAAGCCATGCAGGCTGTGTAATTAGTGTATGTAATTTTACTGTTTGTAGAAATAACTTGTTCCCTGCATTCTGCTGTACATGCAGTGTGAAATATTTTTTGCCACACACCACCTTGCTGGCTGTGTACAGAGTGCATGTCATTGTAACAATCGCTTCCCGTGATTCTGCAAGGAGTAGGGAGTACTCCAGTGGTGTAGGCTGTACACACTGGTGTCATGTAGCTGTGTGCCAGTATCGCTTTCTTTCGTCTATCCCGCGGCATTGACGGTGTGGAGAGGGAGCAATTACACCACCCATTCAAGCTACGCAGACGTTATGTGGCTGTGTTATTCTTTCTTTTGTACTTCTACTGACTGCTAATGTAACATTACGAGTTTGTAGTTTCTTTAGATGGTGCACAATAAAATGAGGAATACAAATTGGGCTGTGATTCAAGTTTGTGCGCTTGCAGTCCGATTCGATATAAGCACACAGATTGAGAAACAGACCAGCTGAGGTCAGTTTTTTAAGTTATGTGCTTGTTCAACCCTATCGGCTGGCCACCTGGCTTTTAACCCTATACTAACCTTTGGCTACCCGTCCAAGCTGTTTTTTAACCCATTCTTGAAATGTAAATAAAGTGAAATGAAATAAAACCACGTAGGCTGGAACAAGCTAGTTTGGCTCCAGCTGGGCTGAAACCAGCTCGTGCCAGCTGCCAGCTGGACAGCAGCTAAGCTTGTCCTAGCCGAGACCAGAATAGGTGAGCTGGTCCCAGCCGCAGCTGGAAACAACTGGAAAGAAACCAGCTGGTCCCAGCTGGTATCACCTGTGACCAGCTACCTAGCAGCTGGGACCAGCTACCTAGCAGCTGGTCCCAAGCTGGGACCAGCGGAAACTAGCTAGCATATTTTCTCTTGGGTATGCTGCATGTGGTTGCGGCCTCAGAAAAAAACCGTAAAATTACGGCGCCCGCAACCCCACGCCAGCTGTATTTCTACCGTAGACACTGAAATTGCCTTAAATTCCGTAATTAATATTGTCGGTACAATTACTGTTTTCTTTGAAAAAACCAAGCTCAAGGTTTTCTTGTATGTAATTGGCAACTAATGACTATATTTACCAATAACTTGGGCATCTATTTCGCAACGCGTTTTTATCAAGGTGGGTGTCATTTCAGGAACTACTTTTTTCCTCGGGCGAACATGATACGGGAAAGTCGCTGCGCGGCGAGACCGACCGTCCGACAGTTGCACTCCGTATCGATGCGCGTGCTACTGGCCGGTGACGGCCCGGGTGTGAAAGCCTTCAATTTTCGTTATTTCGGTGATTTGACTACCGGACGAAGAAATACTGCCAAGTAGTGAAGGTAAGTGAGTACTAGTGAATCTTGTTTTCTTGTCTTCTGTATTTAGCGTAGCAGAGTTGCTCTCAAACGTCGGTCCGCGTAAGCGTTTAGCCCTAAAGTTTTCAGTGACACGCTTTGTACGTTGCGCAGAATTGTCGGTAGACCTTTGTGCCTGGGTGCTGCGTGTGTAAACAGAATCAATTCTTGCGCAATTTCCAGACCTGTGTTTTGTCAAGTGTTTGTGTCCTGTCCTGTTTTGGTAGCCCAATGTTTTGATATGAAATGAAATAAGGGAAGCTGGAGAGTGTGAATATAAGTGCGTGTATGCATTACACGCACATCGCCTACTTTAAGCGTGATGTTATGCACACTTGGTTTTTCTTTTGTTTATGCCGATTCCGTATTTTTTGTCATATTAGTATACGGTCAGAAAACGTCTACAATAAATTGAATGATTGCCTTGCGTGTAGCATAAGAATAAATTATTCAATCGAGTGATTTCCGGGCGTACAGCATTAGATTCAAATTCCATCTCGACGCTTTTGTCGCATGTCGATTGAATGTTCAATCTTTCGGAACGCTCAGTTTGGTCGTGAAATGTTGGGATGAACAACGTGCATGGAACCCGAATTTGTTTGTAACGTCAGAACTACACGCATGTCGTAACTCAGGTACAGTAGTATGAGCAGCGCTCCTTGCGCTTCGTACTCTTACTGCAGACTCGCAAACGTAAATTAACCATTCAGAATCTAGTAAAAATATTCAAAATGGCTGATAAATTTCTGTCACTTATAGAATTTTAACCTTAATGACTTTTCTAGATTAGAGTGTGCAACACACCTTGGTGCTCAGAGTAACGTACCATTTGAGATTTCGCAGAATTAAGGCAGAGTACGATTCTACGATTC
The DNA here is from genome assembly GCA_013339765.2 of Haemaphysalis longicornis. Classification (NCBI taxonomy): domain Eukaryota; kingdom Metazoa; phylum Arthropoda; class Arachnida; order Ixodida; family Ixodidae; genus Haemaphysalis; species Haemaphysalis longicornis. Next base: position 144,217,761 of record CM023449.1, on the reverse strand, counting down.
TGGTGTGTGGCCTGTCGTTTGCTAATAGCTTACATGTTGCAGGCTGCTGACTGGTGCAATCTACATTCAAAATGCCTTATTGATGCGGCCTACTTCAAGGACCGGGGCTGTTTCGTCATCGGACATCACCCACTGTTTGTGAGTCTATGCAACAGTTGGTGAACACGCTTGTTTTAAGGTTTTTATGGATCTCGTCTTGCAGTTACATGCACAACAAAATTGCAGTAACCTGAACTCTGCATTTTATGGCAAGGGACTCTTTAGAAGGTGTTTAAGCCGTCTAACACCAGTGCAGTTTTTGGTGACTATTTGTGCCGATTGGGTCTTTTCCGACACAATGTAGCACTGCAAATGCTGGATGAAGATTTACAATTTAAACAACACAAGGTACGAGCTGACTCTCATTTGTTTATTGCCCACTAAATGTATGTATATACTGAAATTTTTTGGAGACGCAAATGTGCTGCTGAACCTCGAACGATGCCAACCATTTCGTAGAGGTTCTTTCAGCCACGGCAGCCAAATTTGGAATGAAAGAAAAAAAAACAAAGTGCTCGAGTGTGCAGATTTTGGTGCTCGTTAAAAATCCTCGGGTGGTTTAAATAATCTAAAACCGCTACTGCCCCCTCATAGCCCAGATATAGCTTCAGCGCGTACAATCCACAAGTTGAATTTTTAAAGGCAGATCACCCCTTTTTTCAACCCAAGCAATGCGCGTGATGATAAAAAACTTAAATATGCATAAACAACTTCCGGCCGATTCATCTAAACAGTAGTGTCCTGCTGTGCATCCATTTATAAAAGCTTTAATGACCTTCCGGGCTGGTTGGTGTCTGCTTTGCCCTAAAATCCTACCCCCACTGAATTGGTGGTCCCGATTGCAGGACCCACAAAGGGGACGAAATGGGGGGCATGTGGGCCAAATTGCAATTTTGCCTGTCGCAAGTGGTCAATGCCTATTTCCTTGGCTATATCAATATTGCATTGTGTGACGCCGAGAGAGAAAAATAAAACTTGGTTCAACACTTTACACACAATTTTTTCTTTTGGATGCACATATAGATGTCGGGAAGTTCGGCCTGTTCGAAACGCCTGGCATTATTGAAGCATTTGGGCACCAGCGCGATATTTCGGTGCATAGTTACATTCTTTGTGTTGATGAACAGCTGAGAAAAAGCACTTGTTCTTGTCCTGTGTTTTTGCAATTGTGAGCTTAGGTCCAATTTTCATGCTGTTTTTTTTTCATGTTTTACAAGCGGCAATTTGCCTGGTAACATATTCTTTTGCTAGAAAACTTTTTCAGGCATTAGGCAAGCTATGGCTTTTTGCAAAAGTTACTTGAAGGATTTATTGCTCTGTTTATTAGGGTTGACGGGATTTGACTACTGTATTTAATGTAAATTGTGAACACTTTCTACTCAATATTTAGTGCCAGTGTACGTTTGGCTGCTCCAATAAGAGCATGAACAGTAAAGAAAAGGAAATATTTCACATACATATTTGTGCCTGATGACTATTCTGTGGGCGTGCGAAGTTTGGTTGGTTGTAATTGTCAGGGGCGACTTATCCGTAGCCGTGCACGTTGATAGGGACATTTGAAACTCAAAAATTACTCAAAAAATTTCTGTTGTCTTTTTTGCTGCTATTAAAGCTATAAATATGACAACATGCATTATCCGTACCTGTTGCTGTTCAAACTTCCTTCACAGATCTCTTTATACACAGTAAGCTGTTAGTATAGCTCCAGCTTTGAAATATTTGGTTCAATGCTTAGTTAAAAATTTTTGGACAGAAATCCTTGTTAGGGACTTTCACGTAGTGTGTAGCAATTGTAGTTAAAAACTTCTGGCCGATTCATCTAAACAGTAGTGTCCTGCTGTGCATCCATTTATAAAAGCTTTAATGACCTTCCGGGCTGGTTGGTGTCTGCTTTGCCCTAAAATCCTACCCCCACTGAATTGCTGGTCCCGATTGCAGGACCCACAAAGGGGACGAAATGGGGGCATGTGGGCCAAATTGCAATTTTGCCTGTCGCAAGTGGTCAATGCCTATTTCCTTGGCTATATCAATATTGCATTGTGTGACGCCGAGAGAGAAAAATAAAACTTGGTTCAGCACCTTACACTCAGACTTTTTTCTTCTTTTGGATGCACCTAGGAATTTTGGGAAAAGAGGCGTTGCCTGTTCGAAATGCCTGACAATTTTGAAGCATTTGGGCACCGGTGTGATATTTCGGTGCATATACACATTCTTTGTGTTGATGAACAGCTGAGAATTAGCCCATGTTTTTGCCCTGTCTTTTTGCCATTGTGAGCTTAGGTCCAGTTTTCATGCTGTTTGTCATGTTTTACAAGTGCCAATTTGCCTGGTAATATATTCAATCGCCAGAAAACCTTTTCAAGCAAGTTATGGCTTTTTGCAAAATTTACGTCAACGATTTATTGCTATGTTTATTAGGGTTGACGGGATTCGACTATTGTATTTAATGTAAATTGTGAGCACTTTCTACTCAATCTTTAGTGCCAGTGTACGTTTGGCTGCTCCACTAAGAGCATGAACAGTAAAGGAAATATTTCACAAACATATTTGTGGCTGTTGACAACAGATTTAGAGGAAATCCCCAAGAGGAACTAATCTTCTGCAAGGGAAAGTTTGAAATGCACTGAATCCTGGAACAGGACGATTTTTTTCTTCTACTGCGATGTTTCTGAGAGGGCTGTATAGTTTATAAAGATGTATACCTGTATAAAGATGTATATTTGGTTTGCAGCCATACGGCTGCTTTCAGGTTGATGTCAAACTTTCCCTTGCAGAAAATTACTCCACATTGGGGATTTTCCCTAAATCGGTTCTTCCAGTTGTTCATCAATTTGTTCTCCCGCTACAAACGGCAAGCCTCGCATTTAGCTAAGTTGGTAGAACGACTGCTCCGGTTAAGCGGTGATCCCGGGTTCGAATCCTGGACCAGGACGGATTTTTCTTTAACTGCGAAGTTTCTTAGAAAGCTGTATAGCTTTCTTTTGTAGCCGTACGGCTGCATTCCGGTGAATGTCAAGCTTTCCTTTGCAGAAAATTACTGCACCTTGGGGATTTCCCCTAAATCTGTTCTCAACACGTGTCCTTCACTTATAGCTGTTCATCAATTAGTTCTCGCGCTACAAACGACTAGCCTCCTGGTTAGCTTAGTTGGTAGAGCGACTGCTACGGTTAAGCGGTGGTCCGGGTTAGAATCCTGGACCAGGACGAATTTTTCTTCAACTGCAAAAGTTCTAAAAAAAGATGTATAGCTTTCCATTGCAGCCGTGCGGCTGCATTAAGGTGGATGTCAAACTTTTCCTTGCAGAAAATTACTCAACCTTGGGGATTTCCCCTGGATCTGTTCTCAACACGTGTCCTTCTCTTCGAGCTGTTGATCAATTTGTTCTCACGCTATAAATGACTAGCCTCGTGCTTAGCTCAGTTGGTGCAGCGACTGCTCCGGTTAAGCGGCGGTCCCGGGTTCGAATTCTGGACCAGGACGAATTTTTCTTCAACTTCGAAGTTTCTAAGGAAGCTGTATGGCTTTCCTTTGTAGCCGTGGGGCTGCATTCAGGTGGATGTCGAACTTTCCCTTGCATATTTGTGGCTGATGACTATTCTGTGGGCGTGCGAAGTTTGATTGGTCGCAATTGTTACATGACGACTATTATCCGTAGCTGTGCACGTCGATAGGGACATTTGAAACTTGAAAAAGTACTAAAAAAATTTTTGTTGTCTTTTTTTCTGCTATTAAAGCCATAAATGTGACAAGATGTGTTATCCGTACGTGTTGCTGTTCCAACTTCCTTGACAGATCTCTACATAGACAGTAAGCTATTTGTATAGTTCCAGTTGTGAAATATTTGGTTCAATGCTCATTTAAAACTTTTTGGACAGAACTTTGTTAGAAACTTTCACGTAGTCCGTAGCAATTGTAGTTTATTCGTCTTCATCGCGTTTTTTCCTTTAGACCGCATAGAGTTGACTTGAATAAACCAGCCAAATGCAGTTCTGCATGTCTATATCCTCAGCACAAAACAGACAGGACAGAGGGAAAAGAAATACATGGGACAAGCTCTGAATGTCAACTGAAATATACCTATTGGCGTTGCACAAAATGTATACCCAGCATGCATACAAAAAACGAGAAATTTAAATCAATAATGCACGAGGCTTTCATCGGGTTAAATTTTGTTTTTTGTGTGGCTATTGGCTGCAAATTTTGGTGTAACTTCAGAGCCTGTCCTCTGTTTTCTTGTCCCTTTGTGCTGTATGTTTTGGACTGTGGAGCTGATCATTTACCAACATTACTACAGTTGTACATGTTGGTTTGTTTCGCTGCTCATGACAAAATAGTTTACCCCGTCGCTAATTTTTGCTCTGCTCTGGCTTACGTCTCCCCATACGGACAACATCCTTTCTGTTTTATTTTTGTTGTATTTGGCAACCTTTGCGGCCACACAAGGATAGGTATTTTTCTGTGCCGCTTAGTCTCTCCTATTTTTAAGTTTCTTAACCTGCATTATTTTTTAGTTGAAAAGAACCGAACATATTTAAGGAAGCTCTGTAATTTTTCTTTATGCATCAGTTTTTTTTCCATATCTCTACCCAAGGCTGCCTTGCCGGCATAGTAACAGTGTTGACATGAACCACGCAACCAGTGGTAGTAGGTTGGAAGAGTTTTTCTTATACGTACTTCGTCTTCGGGCTGACTATTATGGAATGGCCATCATGGCATTAGGGGTTTTTCGCACTGGAAAGCGGTAATTTGGTACAAACACTACGAAGGAAAATTTGTTTGAAGCCTACAACACTACGTGTTGCTAGCCATTGAATGCTATGCGTTCAATATAGCTGACATCTGAGCCGAAATTGTCCATCAATTGCGGCAACCTGTGCCCTGCACATCGCTCAGAACAGTGGTTGTTTTTTATGTGGATAGTATTTTAGATTTTTCTGGTCTACCAAAGGAATAAGCGGGAGATATCCACACGTCTCAGCAATGAATGAATTTGAAAGCTAAAAAAACTTCGAGGCATTGAAAAGCCATTGAAAATAGCTGATGGCAATTGAGAGAGAGAGCAGACATCGCAGCTGGGCATACACTGCTTACAAAAAAATAATGACCGGAATTTTTTAGAGTTAGCCTCCCTCGTACAGCAGTGGTCCCGTGGGCATCTATATTGCCTAAAACATATTGATGGGCTTCTCATGTGCACCAGCTACTTAAAACGGCAACAGACATGACGACGGACATAGGTAGAGAATGGGAATGACAACCGCATAGGTTCCTCTGTATACAGGCACACAGGCTATTTAAGTGTCCAAATATTCCTCGTAAGTGAACCCACATCATTGGTGCTTTTATTGGACAGCTGTTTTTGGCTTGTAATCTGGTATTCTGGGGATTAATATAAAACTTTTTTAGCCTTTAGTCATTTTTGCTGGTGCTAAACGTTTGGTGATATCAGGTTGCTTTTTATAGTGAAAGAAGATCACGTATATGGGAGCAAAATCTTTTGAATTACTACCACTGCTGTACGGTTAATGTAAAAATAATTTAGCACACATGCAGCCTTAAAAAATTTTAAAAATGAGAATTAGTGTATTCTTGCTAAGAATATATCGTCAGATTAGCTTTTAAGGAAAATAAAAATAGTCTAAATATCAGCACCGAACAGAGTCAAACAGAACATAAGCAACAAAATGATATTAAAAAAATGTTACGTTTGATATGTTGTATTCTGATATCAGCTTGCTTTTTCTTTCTTTCCAGCCTGCACACGTGCCAAGTTTTCTGTGCTACAGCAGCTAATCAAGGCGACCCTCTTGTCCCTGTGTCACGGGAAATCAAGGCTCAATCAGCCGCAAGTTGTGTCTCAAAATTAAATCGGTCGTGAGTCGCTGAGATTTGTCTCTGCTTATATACTTCAGCAGCTTTGACTGGCAGCTTTGACTTCAGCTAGCTGTGTCTGACGAAATTTATGTGTGCGTATTACTCATTCCGATTTACATCATACGACACTGCCAAAAATGTCCCTATTTTGCCCAATAACACGTACTTGCAGCAAAGCGTGCTATGTGTAATTATGTGTCAATTTGCTATAACCTAAAGTTTTCACGTTGTTCAAGAAACGCATTACAAGAAAATTACGCCCACCTTCCCGCGAGGGAACCCTGGTGTGATGCGACGCATCGGGGGGGATCAATTGCTGTTTCCGTTGGGTTGATTCTCTAAATCGGGTGAAACGTGTTGTGAACGCGTATGATGCAATTCCATCACATGCGAGTGTTCTCATACGCGGAAGATGGGCGAACCGCCGCAGCGTGATACCCGCTTTATATTCACAGCGCTTGAAGTAGAGGAGACAACGTAGGAGAGTCGCGCATGCGCGCTCTTGCGCACACCGCGCGTCGCTGCGCGACGGCAGTGGAATGAAGCGAGCGAAGCGCGCGCACGCAGCTGTTGTTTATGATAATGAGACGGAGTGAGAGTGTTGCGCACAGCTGTGGCGCACAACTGTCGGAGAGAAGAACGGAGGAGGGATGCGGATGGACGGCGCGACAACGACGACGCAGGAGGGACATGCCTTAGAGCAAGAGATGCGCCACATCTAAAATGGCAAGAACACGCCACGAAGTACGCAGAAATAAATGTAGAAGCTCCGTAAGAATACGTCATGAAGTACATAAGATGTCATCATGAAAGCCATAGAAGTGCATCAAGAAGTACACATAAATCTACTTAAAAAGGCTGCAAAAATACATGAGAAGTTCTACAGAAAATCACTCGTCAAACTCTGTACAGAAACGCCGTGGACAAACACTCGTTGAAACATGTCAAGAGCTTGTCAAAAAATTCTTTAAATTCTACAAAATCTCTACACAAGAGGAAGACAAAACTCTAAAGAGATACATCAAAAACACAACAGGATTTTTTGTGAGGGCGTATGAGAAGTCAGCATCGGAAAACAGGGCCCATAGCGCAAAAGCACCAGTCTCTGGTAAAGCTAGCTGAACAAGATATTAATAGACTCCTGCTGAACATCTGGGAGTGAGACCGTGTCTATCAGTCTTAACCATTTTATCAGGTGTAGCAATTTAGGCTACCGCAATGTCTTTGCCTTAAAAGACTCTCTGCGGTCTTTCAAATTGATCGGCAGCTGTCTGAAGGCCGCGCCAGTCTGACACACACTTCTGACGAGAACACGACCCGTTCTTGCGGAACTCTCGCTGTGTGACACACTTTCTCTTTCAGATAGAAAGGTGGGTGATGCCTCACAACTTCGCACTCAGCCACGCCGTGCACACGACGCCCGAGCGACAGCAAATCTCTCAGAGCATCTTTCTCCGCCCCCGGAACACCCTCCAGAATACGAGGCGTCGTCTGCACAGTGTCCGCGTCGTATACTGCTTATGACAGTCTCCGCGGTATTCATGTTGGCGGGAATATTAATGAAATGAATCCCAAATAAAGCATCCGTAGGGTAGCGAAGCGCACAATAAAAGATAAAGGGGGGGGGGGGGTACAACGCCGCGGGCAAGCTCTCTTCCCAAGGAAACGTGCTGACAGACAGCAGTGTGCACTGGCCGAGTCCGCCCAGCTCGCTTCGACGCACGCGGTGTAGCGCCCGCTGTGACTGCGGAAGCGGCGCTATGTGGCCAGTTGCAGCTCGCGTGTCTTTCTTCTGTTGTGGCGGATATGTAAACCATAAGAAGTACCACACGCAGCGCGCCCAACGCGCACGGGTGTCACGATCAACGTGAGTGCGGGGAATCTCTGGAATGAAGCGTCGGCCATACGGCGGAAGATGGCTGGATGCATGTTACCAGCGAAAGACAACAAATAAGCAGACAGAAAGATCGCTAGACTACACTTCAACTGGGAAATTTGCACTCACTAAAATTTCCATGTTTGAGGTTTTATTTATTAATAGACTAATTGTTTTTGTCATAAATTTACGTTTTAGGCACCTGAACGTGTTTGTTTATATCTATTTGGTTGTAAACCTGCCGTAGTGCGGGTAGTGGTAGTTGCGCCATAAGATATGCCTCATACCCACTCAGGGGGATTGGCTAGGAAAAGACGCTCACCGACAGAAACTATATAATCAATAATTAAAGAAATAAATTTAACAAATCCATTCCAAATATCCGTTCAGGGGAGAAATAGAAACAGAAAAAAATAGACTGCCGGAGCAGGAAGTGTTCAAACCAATATAAAATCAAAACTTAGAAATTTAAAAAACACCCCGAATAGTATGTAAAGAAATAAAACAAGAAAAGAAAATGGTAAAGGAGTTTCTTAGCATATTGTAAGTTATTCCATCTGCACCGGGCTTGAAATGTGCCCCTGAAAAGTCTGAACTCATCAGGCTAAGATCGACGAGAAACAGCATCACTCCAGGCAGAATTATACTGGATGGACAGAACATCCCTTTCCACCCCGCAAGAAGAATGCTAGGCATGGTCATTCAGGGAGACAATAAAGCCACAAATACTCTTAGCAAGCTGAGCAAAGCGGCTCAAAAGCTGGCCAGAGTAGTAAGATGGATTACAAGAGCTAGGAAGGGCATAAGAGAGGAGGACACCCTCCGCCTTGTTCAAGCCCTCATAATGAGCCGCATTGCATATAGCCTCCCCTTCCAGCGGATGGATCACAAACAGGAGGAAAGGGCCAATGCAAAAATAAGAGCAGCTAAAAAGACCGCTCTAGGCCATACCAATTTACACATCCAACGAAAAATGTCTGAAGCTCGGCGTACACAACACCTTCAGAGAAATCAAGACTACGGTATTAGATGCCCAGAAAGAACGCCTCCTGAAAACCAGAACGGGCAGAGAAATTCTCAGAAGATCTGGACAGGAGGTTCATGCAGCCTTCATTATTAGGATGGTCGATTTAACACCCTCTCAAAGACACTGTATCAAGACATCTCCAATTCCCAAGGAATGGACCCCACTCGCAATAAGGGCAGAAGATTGACAAGAACTCGCTACATTCGAAAAACATATCAGGACAATCCAAACGCAATCTACACCGACGCGGCCGTACACAAGCAAGGCAATGCATCAGCCGTAGCTACCAACGAACATAGGAAGATGCTGGATTTCATCATTACCAAACAACTAAATATTCAAGAAGCAGAATCTGCTGCCGTCATAATAGCAACCAGATGGGCTGAATTCAAGAATAAGGACTCAATAATTATCACTGACTCGACTAGGACCATAAGGAACTTAATCTGCGGAATCGTCCCGAGGAATGCTGAAATACTTCTTCCACAAATTCTAAAACAGAACCACACACTCGTCTGTACTCCCACCCATCAGGTGCTAGAGGGTAACGAGGCGGCCGATTCTCTTTCGAGGACTACCATACACCGCAGAGACCCAAAACATTCGTACGCCCTCCTGCTTACTGTCAAGGCACAGACGAATTAACATCCTACAGGCTTCACCGAAGATCAATGCCTACGCCACACCCCAGCCTAACTGCTGAAGAAGGAGAAATCTTAGAAAAATACAGACGAACACCTACTTACATAAGTCCAGACTATCCCTTATGTTCCCAGAAAAATATAATGAGGACTGCAAGCAATGTCACCAGAAGGTCGATTTATTCTATACAGTCTGGAATTGCCCAATTACTTGTGGCAAAAATAGCCACCAAACCTGATTAAAGTCCTGGGAGGAAGCCCTGTCCAGCTCGGACCCTGCACAGCAGCTTGCGCTGCTTAGTAGGGCTAGGGATCGCCAAATAGCTTCTGGGGTCCTGGAACTTGGATCCCACCCTTAATTTCTCCCCCTTTTTCCTCACCCCTTTTCGCAAAAAAGTTTACTACTTCTGCTACGACTGCTGAAGAAGGGGCAGTGGGCGAGAAGGCACTGATAGCAGTCAGCATAACTGCTGGGATCCTTTTGAGGGAAGCCCGGCATAGCCGTCTTGGTGCTAGCACGTTGTTCACCACTTTTGCCTTCTTTTCTTTTTGGAGGGGGGGGGGAATGAAAAGGAATTGTAATTGGGAAATTTACAGATAAATTGACCGAGTCCGTTCAAGTCTAGCGATCGTCGTGTGTGCTGCTTTCTTCCCTTCTGATTGTGATATGTATTCAAGGCGGCAGGTGGCACGCCGGGGTTCTCTCTACGCAGGGCTAGGGCGAAGAGGATGAGCGTGCGTTCGCATAAGCGGCGTCATTCAATACACGAGTACGATGCATACACAACACACCTGGTCCATTTAAAGCTCCGCTGTTGGCGCGGTTAGAATGCGGCCGCTTATGGCTGCGCGGCGCTTGTACTCTCGTCATCGAGACGACCACACGTGCGCCGACGGCGCACGTGTGGTCGTCTCGATACAAACAAATTAAAAAGAAAATACACCATTGGCGTAAACCACGCCCCATGACGACAAACGAGCAGACTATATACATTCTATCAGGAGCCGAATGTCGGCCGAGTCGGTGTACGTATTTAAAGGAGCCATGAAGAGAAAACACAAGTTTTATTCATTCAAAATATTGCGTCTTTAGGATCATACTGACACAACTTTTAACGTATGCTTCGCTAAAATAGGTTACATAATTAAGAAAAAAGAGAATGGACATGCGACCCACTACTTACCTGTGATGTCACACCATACAGCTCTGCGATTGGCGGAGGGGGGCAACAGCAAACGCAAATTAGGCAGATCATATAAGCTTGCCGAACGAGCTATTTGCGCTTAAATTTAGGGCACATTCTTTTGAAAGCCCTAAGAATGGTGGGACAAACTGTGGAAGTTACGAAAGATCACGTAAACATTGAAGTACCTATGCGTATGCTGCAGTTGGCACTGCGCGGACTATGCTTGGTTTAGCTGCGCAGGAATGCGGGGCTTTGGGGTTGTTTCAGACGGCGCTGGCCGATTCCGCAAGCGACGATGTCTTACGTGACGGTATTTGTCCAGCGAGCACCATGTTTCACGAAACGATTGCCTCCATAAACAAAACAAGCGAGGTACAATTACGTTCACAAACAAACCAAAGGCAGAAATGGCTTGCCGGAGTGTGGTGGCGCCATTTAGGTTCAATCACGATAAAGAAGGCCCTGTGATGACATTGCAGACAACGAAAAGGCACGATTTAGCGGGAAAATGAAAATTTTAACCTAAATAATTAATTTCTCAATGAATAAAGCACCGTTTGCATTCGGAGAAGCGCTGGGGCACTATAAAACACGAAATGTTTCGAATAACACAGACTTGTGTTTTGTCTTCATGGCTCCTTTAACCCTTTTCGAGTCCGTGAGCCTTAGTGCAGTTGTTAGTGCATCTAGGAATACGGTTCGGGTTAAAACTATCCCGTTTAGCATCGTTACGAAGTTGAAGACAAAAGCAGCGCTGGCGATAGTTTTTCCACGTAATTTTATGTGAAATAAAAATGAATAAAATTTAGATTTTAACCTCATCAGCCGTCTAACCACTACGCGGCAACACCCCCCTTTTTTTTCGGGATGTTTTTTCGAGATGTAATAGCAGCGTGTAATAAGTTACCGCCGACACATTATTGAGAACCCTGATGTTACATTATGTGGAACTTCATGATTGACAATCCAGCGCGCGAAAACACGGCACAAAAAAGAACGAGAGTTAGACAGGACAGCGCTGCACTCACAACTGATTTATTTCGAAGAAAACATTGGTCATATATACAGATCAGTCTCCCACGTGGCGGTAACTTATTGCACCCGATAACCACAAACAAAAAAAACGCAATCATTAATCGGTTTGCACATGTGTAGTCTTTGGTTTACTTGGTCATGCAAAGGCGTCACTCAGATACGCGTATTCCCGGTCATGCAGCACTATTGAGGGCATACTTATACAACGGTCAGCAGCTCGTCTGATTTGAAAGGCCTCGATAATTTCCCGTGTTGTTTTATCTTTGTGTCTCGACAACACAGTGGTTTCATTGAAAAGCGGCTCACAATCTTGTTTGCAGCAGTGTTTTGCCAGGTGGCTGTGTGGATTCGTTTTAAATGAACGCTGGTGCTCCGACAACCTGGTGTTCAAACACCTCCCGGTTTCGATGTCGTGTATATGTTACCACTTCGGTGTGGACATATATATGTGGGACAAACCGGGAGGTGTTTGAACACCAGGTTGTCCGAGCACCAGCGTTCATTTAAAACGAATCCACACAGCCACCTGGCAAAACACTGCTGCAAACAAGATTGTGAGCCGCTTTTCAATGAAACCACTGTGTTGTCGAGACACAAAGATAAAACAACACGGGAAATTATCGAGGCCTTTCAAATCAGACGAGCTGCTGACCGTTGTATAAGTATGCCCTCAATAGTGCTGCATGACCGGGAATACGCGTATCTGAGTGACGCCTTTGCATGACCAAGTAAACCAAAGACTACACATGTGCAAACCGATTAATGATTGCGTTTTTTTGTTTGTGGTTATCGGGTGCAATACGTTACCGCCACGTGGGAGACTGATCTGTATATATGACCAATGTTTTCTTCGAAATAAATCAGTTGTGAGTGCAACGCTGTCCTGTCTAACTCTCGTTCTTTTTTGTGCCGTGTTTTCGCGCGCTGGATTGTCAATCATGAACTTTCACCAACTCGCCCAAATCACAGTCCTCTTGAAGTATTTGGAACTTCACTTGGTGTTTGATTTACACAACATCCAACATGTGATTACGCTTTTTAGATGCGACTGCATCTCATTCACTCGCCTTGTCCATGCAGCGTCGGCGTTGTTGTCGTCCGCCCCTCCCCCATTCTCTCTCGCCGCGCGAGCTGCGCTCTCCGCCGCTCACCCCCTCTCCTCTCCGATGCCCCTCTCTCTCCACACCCCTCCCCCTACAATATAAAAAAAATAATAGTTTAGGGCGCCCGGTTTCGATCCCACGACCCCGTGGGCGGAACGCGAGGTACATGGTGCTGTTCCCACTGGGCCACAAAACCGAGACCGAATCAAATGCTACGAACGCGCCTTATATCCTTGACTCATTAAACTACGTCAAGAAGCTACTGATCAAACGCATGCTGGGGCAATGATTAACACTTGCAATAAAAGAAAAGAAGCTGCCACTTACAGCAACAATGATGGAGTAAAGGTCGTTGCGACAGCGAAGCCCCAAGCATACCACTTAGAGAGATTGACCAAGATTGGCCAATAAAACATAATAATAATCATAAAACATAATAATCCTACGCCTTCCCGACAAGTTTCACGCGGTTTCAGAATCAATCAAACGGAAACACCAAGTGAACCCCACGATGCGTCGCATCTACACAGGGTTCCCCTCGCGGGGAGGTGGGCTTAATTTTTTTTTCAAACTTCTTGAAAATGTCATTGCTCTAGTAGTTGTCGTCGGTCTCTTTTGTTCCCTTCTACATGCTGCCCATCCTCTGCATACCTCCTTCTGCTCATCTTCAAGACGGTAGGCAGTATGAAAGAAATGTATTTTATTAACACCATCATTTATTTTTTCGGCGTTTTCCTTACCTCGTGAACACTTCTTTCATTCTCCTTTTGAGACTCAGCGAATAAGATGGTATTACTCATAAATGTATGCTGGCCAAGCACTCCCCATAGTCTTCTTTCCGTAGCCTCCCCACAGCAAGGTTCCTTAATATCCTCCTTGTAGAATCACTTGGTGGTTAATAGAACATGAACAGGCTGAGCATTAGCTTGTAGAATATACATTCTAAAACTGCATCTTACCTAACAACAAAACGTACGTAGCACCCCTAAGGAACTTACGGGAAGGCGTGGAACATAAACCGCTTTAGAAAACCAATACAAACATACAGGTGAAACTTCCACTAAATCTGCATTTTTGCGGAGATGCAGGGTGTTATATGGTTCGCCATTGTGCGTAATTTGCTTATATTTTTCTTATTTTCTCGTTTTTCATAATTTTGTTCGAGCAATTATCTACATTTACGCTGTTATAATGACTACCGGTGGAACGTATGCGATATTTGCTTTTTTGCGGTAATGCACGGCGTTACGTGGTTCTGGCTGTTTGGGTACTCGGCAAAGAATGCTACGCATTAAAAAGCAACTAAACCAAAGGACAGCGCGAAATATGATAATTTTTTCCTCTGCTTTATTTGTAGAGCATCGCACGGGGTGGGTGTTCACCGTACGGTTGTACACGACCTACGCTTTTGCGAAATTAAATTACGTGGACACACATCGAAATTTTGCACTTCTTTGTTTTGCGAAGAGACGCAAGAAAGCTCGCGAACGAAAGAGATACCTTGCCAGCCGTCGCTGGAGCCTGCGAAAATGATGTTGTCGCACCGTGTCTCAGTGCCGCGCTACATGCGGTGAAATAGCCGCTCTCTCGTCGCGCCTTCGATCACTGCCATCGGAAAAGCCCTCGCTCCCTAAAGCCAGCGTGTCTAGCGGTTCCGTCGTATCGGCTACAAAGGCGCCGCCGATCTTCGCGACACCGGCGGCGCGGGCGACGGCACGCTAGCCGGCCGACAATCTGTCATCTTTCTCCACTCGGGTCAGAGCTGGGAACTCGGCCTTACAGCCGACGACGAGGGCAACTTCTAAGGAACGCTCGCTCATCGAGTGACGCGCACTTCTAGGGTACGCGGCGGCCAGCATTCTCCAAGTTAACTTTTCCTCTTCAACATTGCTTTTCTAGTCAAGCATTCATTGTGCCCTCGTCTGCGTGCGTCCTCTGTCCAGGTGGTTTCGGATGCACGCATTTAGAGGAATGAGGGTTGTAGAGGAATGTATTATGTATGCATTTATGTGTGTAAGAAAAGAAAACTTTGAACAAGGTAAAAGCACGATTGTTGCCAACGTTTGAGCAAAGAGACTTGCTTTCGTCTTGTTCAAAGTTTTCTTTTCTTGTGTTGTCTACCATCTTGAAAAGTTCAACTGCTCCCTGGATTTTATGTGTGTATATAGATGACGATATGAAAGCAAAGCTTTCTACCTCTACCAGCCAACCGTCCTTTCGTGACGTGCGGGACAACAAACTCCCAACGCGGCGGAGGCGGCAGAGGGAGGGTGGTGGGGGACGGCGGAGGGTGTCACTAATGGAATACACTGTAGATGGCGCGGCGAATTTACCCAGCGTTCGCCGCACGCAAGTGCGTGCTCTCCAGCGGTGGCAGCGTTGTCGTCTGCTTTAGCAACGTTTTTTTTGCGCCTGTGTTGGCTCAGCTTTGCGTCCATTGGGCGCTTCCTTCGGACGGCTTGATTAAAATGTTCAACAGCACCTCCACAGTAACCCGCACCCGATAGAATTAAGTGGTCGTACGAAAAGATACGTCAAGGATTGGTTTGCAGGGCGGGAAAACAAAATGTAGAGACCACAAACAGATATCTGGCCTCCAGAGAAACGCTATCTTTTGCGCACTGCTTGCCGTTTTGTAAATTAGTGAATACCAATTCGGTTGCGTTTTAAGAGGTATTACAACGGGTGAAAGGAGCAACTGGTTCTGATAAATAGCAATTATAGAAGTTCTCTGAGCTTTCTCGCAATTCTCAAACTTACTAAACTAATTATTTTAAATTGGTATAAATGGGAATCACGAAGTTCACATTGGAACCAGGTTGAACGATAAATATCGTTCATCGCTGTTATACCAAGTGGACCCTCACCTTGCATACCAGTGTGCATCTCATCTCGGCCGTTCGCTCGACACGTTATTACATTGACTTCGTCTTGACGTGGCCTACACCATGAAATTCCTTTACCGTATTCGATTTGCTGATGACACCTGCTCTGCTTGTGGACACCAAACTGAAGATGTGCATCATGTCCCGCTTGAGTGTCCTCTATATGCCACCGAGCGGAAAAAATAAAGTGACAAGCTCAGCCTGCTATCTCGGACACCCCTATCGTTGCCGAAACTGCTACGCCCGTGGGACAATGTAGGCAATCAAAAGAAAGCCTTCCTTGCATTAAGGGAGCTTTTTCAAATGATGCCGATGTGCGAACACTATTAAATGCGTGGACATTTCTGTGAATGGGTGAGAAAACACACAAGGCTGTTATGTATATTGGCGAAATTATGTGCGTCGCATCGTGGAAATTTTGTAGCCTTTGTATATAGCTGTATATAGGTTTTTTGGACTTTATTCCGCTGCTGTAATATATATATATATATATATATATATATATATATATATATATATATATGGCGAATAAGAATTGGCAGTCAAGAAGACCTGGGAAAGCAACGGGGAGGATGTAGTACCTCAAGATAAAGAATTTGGAAGATCAAAAAGTGGAGAAAAAATGCCCGCCAGGTGGGATCCGAACCCACGACCTCGAGAACAGCGGTCTGGTGCGATAACCACTACACCACTGGCGGGGCTACTTTAGCCTCCACTTTCTGGGGTATTTATGTTCAGGTGTTATTGTTTCCTGCGCTTGGGGGTGGTAGCCAGCGCCACTCGGACTACTCGGGGTGAACGAGACCTCTTTTTAACCCCCGCGCCGTGATTCGAGCGTCTACGACATGTCGAGAGTGGTCGACCAGCTTTGAACCCTCTTAAGCTCCCTATGGCACTAAGACTGCCATAACAGAGGCCCTCGCTATGCATGTAGCGAGTTCAACGCTGGTCGACCACTCTCGACATGTCGTAGACGCTCGAATCACGGCCCGGGGGTTAAAAAGAAGGTCCCGTTCACCCCGAGTAGTCCGAGTGGCGCTGCTACCACCCCCAGCGCAGGAAACAAAAACAACTGAACGTAAATACCCCAGAAAGTGGAGGCTAAAGTAGCCCCGCCGGTAGCGTAGTGGTTATCACACCAGACCGGTATTCTGGAGGTCGCGGGTTCGGATCGCACCTGGCGGGCATTTTTTCTCCACTTTATTATTTTCCAAATTCTTTATCTTGAGCTACTACATCTTCCCCGTTGCTTTCCGAGGTCTTCTTGACTGCCAATTCTTATTTTGTGTGGTATTTTCAACGAGCCCCTCATTTCCTATTCTGATTCGCTATATATATATATATATATATATATATATATATATATACATATATATATCAAAGTTGCAGTCCTTATTGCCAGTGCTGTTTGGCGTTTTAACAGTGTTTTATAGTGGCGAATGAGGTATGATTGCATTTTTTTTGCGGGAATAAATAATTGAAAATTCAAGTCGAGAAAAAATGCGCCGTTTTTTCCGGAAGCGGGAATCGAACCGACAACCTCCGCATTACGCGTGCGGTGATCTACCATTGAGCTAGTTGCGCGGCGACTCCCTTCTCGACTATACGGCGGGGTTTTGTATTTACGACTGCTCAGAGCCCGGTCAACTAGCGGCCGCCCCTCGACCACCGCGGGAAGACGTACAACGTCTTTTCCCAGCGGCCGCACGTAAGACGTGGTCGGAAGTCGGGGATAGCCAAAGGCATTTCAGACTGCTGAAGCCCGAACCCTCGTAATGCATTTTGTAGAACAGAGACGTACGGGACGAGTCCTTACGGAATCCCTCGTCCCCTTGTCCCGTACGTCTCTGTTCTACATATATATAAGGTTAGTAGAGACAGAGACAAACGAGAAAGACGTAGAAATAAAAATAAGTTTACTGACGTTTCAGGGAGAGGACTCCCTTTCTTCAGAGTGCTCTCCTCTCCCTGAAACGTCAGTAAACTTATTTTATTTTCTACGTCTTTCTCGTTTGTCTCTGTCTCTACTAACCTTATTTTTTTTCGCGCTCTGTGTGAGTTTTTTTATCTTTTCAGTCTATATATATATATATATATATATATATATATATATATATATATACATATCAACGTTGCAGTCGTCATCGCCAGTGCTATTCGGCTTTTTTAGAAATATTTAATAGGGCCGAATGACGTGTGCTTGTCACGTTTCTTTGATACATTGATAATGAGCGAAAATATAAGTCGAGAAAAAATCCGCCGTTTTCCGGGAGCGGGACTCGAGCCCACATCTCCGCATAACCGGTGGGGTGCGTTCGCCATTACGCTATCCCGCAGCGGCTTCTCTCTCGACTTTAAAGCGGGGGTTAATATTTACAAGAGCTCTGAGGCCGGTCAACTAGCGCCGCCCCTCGACTACCGCGGGAGAACTCGCCCAACTTTCCTTCCTGTTAAAATCCGAGTTTCGTTGAAGAAACCTCAACATTTTTTTTTATAACTAAGGGAAAAAAGGTTTTTTGTTACGCATTGCTACTTATTTCGGACTACTTTCATTCTCAAACTGCGCCAACAGGCCCAGTACGTAGGTACTTTAACTGGCATGAGTCGTGCATTTTCTACTTCCCAAAGAGCAAGACTAAAAGAGCCAGCCGAACTAGTAATTGCAGACCACAATACATACCGCAGGAAGCGCTGTGTGACGGTGCGGTAGCAGGGCCGGTCGCCGTCGTGCCTTTTGAGCGAAAAGATAGTGCAGCTTCATACAAACTGAACTGCTTATTTATAACGTGCGTAGATTGATGAAAATAAAGAAAAGGAAGCGCGCCAGCAGCGCAGCCAGCGGGAGCTCGCTCCACGAGCGCGGCTCACGCGGCAGTCGGTCGTAGCCATCTTGGATAGCCGGACGTCTGGCCTCCTCGTTCTCTTTCGCTACACAAATCCCTGGTGCGGAAACCCCCAGCCGTCAGGTCTCGCCTACTCGCGCCATGGAATCGCTTCGTCACCGAAGGGGAGTTCTCCGCACCGCCGTTACGAAGATGACGGCACTCGACGCGCTGCTGCAGAACCCAGCGGCACCGACTCTCGACTTGCAGAGGCTTCTGGACATGACTCTCAACAAGCAGCGAGCCTTGCACGAGCTGGACAGCCATATTCAGGCGACTATCACGGAAGAGGAATTTGACACCGACGTTTCGGGTGCAGTTGACTACGACGAGCGCATCTGCGCCCTTCGCACGCGCGTGCTCTTCGTCATGAGCCCGGCCCCTTCAGCCGGCGCAGCTACAGCCGAGACTGGTGACCCTTGCGGGAGCGCACCTTCGCAGCCTCGACCGGGAATCCAGCAGGCAACGCAAGGAACCCGCTTCGACGCACTCCCGAAGCTCCAGATATTGACGTTCTGGGGCGAACGACGTGACGGGAAAAGGTTTTGGGACCAGTTCGATTCCAGCATCCACTCGAACCCGACTTTGCCACGCATCGAGAAGGTCAAGTACCTGCTTTCGTACTTGACAGGTCCCGCCAAGGACGCGATCGATGGCATCAGGCTGTCCGACGATAAGTACGACTTCGCCGCTAAAATCATTACCAACCATTTTGGGCGGAAGGACCTTCTCGTGGACGACCACCTGTACAAGGTGCTCGCCAAATTGCAGAAAATGTGTAGCGAAAGAAGACCAGCGTGTGCTTGCACTGTGGGGATCGAGTCGATTAGCGAGGCAGTAAGCGCCTCAATCCTCCTCTTCTACTCCCCCTACTCTCGCCCCCTGCGTGCGCATCTTTATTTCTTAACATACTCCCGCCGCCGCCAAGTTGGTTAGGAGATAGCTGGCAGCGGCACGTGCAGTGGCGAAGTCCGGGCCCCACTACGACCAGTTTTCGACTTCCATAGCGGAGCATGATTTCACAGCAGCGATGCTTGCGGGCTGGCTTGGGGATCCAGGGAAGCATTTGGCTGGGCATCTCGTTGCCCTCGATTTCTGTAAACAGCTTTGTCAAGGCTGCCCCCGGGATCTAATGGGAACAGCTGATGCTGTCGGTCAAATTTGCAGAGATCATGCGGCGAGTGTAGTGGCATTGTCGTTGCGTCCACGTCTGATACACCTTCCGTGAAGTAATCGGTGTGTTCCAGGAGCACACCCGGTTTCTCTGCGAACCACGGGACTTCGCTCTCTTCGGACCTATAAACACTGTAGAAAGGCGCGTCCAGCATCGACTTGCTCTTGTTGAAGAAGGGGTAGTCACCATCGAAGCTTTTGTTGAGGATGCCTCCCCACTGGGCCTGGACTACCACTGGCCGAAGCTCGCTTATGGAGCGCGGAGGATCCGGCGCTTTGTTATCCCCTGAAGCGAGTTCACCTTCTGCGCGAATCGTGTTTTTGTTGCTGGACCCAATGAAAATATCTTCGACTCGAAACCGGGTTACTGAACTGCTTGCGAAACGAGTGATGCATCGCCGACGTAATGTTGGCAACAGGGAAGCCCGGATATTTCCAAAACAACAGTCGCATCATCGGCGCTAGGTCCGTAGCATAACGGGTCAGACGTCTCCAGAGCGGAAGTCAATTCCTCGATGCGAAAGTTGCGGAAGGGCTGTAGTGACGTCTACGAACTGAGAATCATGTCTGTAACACCAGCGTCCGTCTGGGGCAACTGAGACATCTCCAAAGCAGAAGTCTGAAGCTTATCGGCAAAGCTAGAGTCAGGACAGGTCGCTGAGCTGTCTACGAGATGATAGTCGCGTGAGCGACGCCGAGGTGCCGAGAGTGTCATTGAGACTTCTTCGAAACGGTGATCATGGAAACACCATGGTTGGGTGGTCGCTGGAGCCATTCTCTCGGGCAGGGCCCCTCGGGGTCTTCTTTGGCGTCCTGAAAGGCCGCAGCGCCTCCGTCGTCGTTGTCCTGTTCTACTACTCGCGCAACAGTCATTTCCCGGACGAGAGGCACGTTACCTGGGACCATTGTCCAGCGCGCCTCCTTGGGAAGCGAGCAAATAGTCGAGGTTGCGATACAGGCGGGGCTTGCGATACGGAAGCCCCACCTGAGGTTGAAGGACAGGGCTTGCGGAAGAGTCTTAGCTCGCACAAAAGCGTACGCGCGTTCGCATGGCGCAGATACGCTCGTCGTAATCGATCGCTTCCAAAATATCAGCATCAAATTCTTCATCCTTCAGGTTCTCCTGAAGCTGAACGTGAAGTTTGTGAAGGCTCACCTGGTTGTGCAAGATGAGGTCGACTGACATTTTGTCTGTCAAGGCCCGTTGCTGCCTGGCTCCACAGCAAGGCGTCGAGGACTGTCATGTTCCCGAAGACGGTCGCTCCCAGGACATCTCGGCGAATACGAAGAGCGTCCATGGCACCAGTCGATGAAGGAAGAGGCTGGGGTTTCGAATACCTAGGGGACAAGGGCGGGCCTAGGCACGATCCGAAAGGGGCGGCGGCCGAGTGCAAGGCTTCCAGGATAAAGCAGTACGAAGGTATCCAAGCCCCGCGTGCCTCGGAGCCGCTGCGCCGTCAAACGTGGGTCCGCTCGTGCCTCGCTTCCCTGGTTTCGGCACTAGAAAATGTGTAGCGAAAGAAGACCAACGTCTGCTTGCAATGTGGCTGACCGAGTCGATTAGCGAGGCAGTTAGTGCCTACGATCCTCCTTTTCCTCCTGCTCTACTCCCCCTACTGTCCCCCCTGCCTGCGTATCTTTATTTCTTAACTTAGATGTCCCGATGAGAATCATGTTGAGAACACACTCGGACAGCTGCCGCACAGCCGTATTATGTACAGGACATTTCGTATTTCCCTACATCCGCATAAGTGACCCTATTGGGTATCGGTCAATCGATGTCGAGACGATCACATGAAACGATGGCTTATAGTCGACTCCAAGCAGTTGTACAATATGTACAATATAATAACACAACGTATTTTCAACCCTCAAGGCTCATGATCGCAGAAAAGAGGTAGGGGCAGCCTGTATCAATCGGGGCTCCCCTCTCTCCAAAAACACCAAACTCCGGGGTAATACCGAGGTCTTTACCCACAAACGGAATGTTACAATTCGAGAGTGAGGGTGTAATAATGATTACCCATAGTAGGACGCTGATTCGACACAGGACAAACAGACTTAGGTGCGTAAAAATAGCCATATAACCTACCCCTCTCACTCTCGTACGGAAACTCAAAGGTGTTCTAAGAAACACAATTATAACATAGTATATAAAAACCACCTCGAACGCCCGCTGTCGCTCTCGGCGCCGTTTTCCGGCGGCCCGTCTTAAAGTATCGTCCATACCGTGCAGGCTAAGGATTGTGCTCAGTTGTGCCACAAATTCCTCGCTTTATCAACACGTCGCGCGCATCACGAAGCCTTGCCGCCTACCCGTTGGCGTATCCCAGCCACCGCGTCGCTATAGGTTGAGACGAGGAACGAATGGGAACTTCGCCCAGTAGCTTTGAGCAGTATATCCTTCGTAGACAGAATGGCAGTGTCCCCTTCCAATTCCTGACCCCTTGAACCACCTCACAGATTTTGTGCGCCGCGGGCATTCTAATGGATGGTAATGGCGGTCGTTAAACATTCAATGGTTCCTCTCCGCCGGTTTCCCGAAACGAACGAGAGGTCCTTCAAAAGCTTGCTTACCTTGTGACGACTTTGTGGCGTCCGACGCGTTTGTATAAGTCCTCTCCGGGCCTTCCCGCCGAAAGAACACAAAGGCGTGGCGAACCAAAACTGCAAAGAGGGGAACAGCCCAACACAGACGAAACACCAACTCGCGCAACCATTACTTAAATGGACGCTGAAACGCTTTCGAAAAAAACTGCGTTAGAGGCACGTTTATGTAGTTTCTTGCGCGCTGACTCCGAATATCACATTGAATTTTATCGCACATGAGTTCAACCGGCATTTATCTTGCAAAACGCGCGGTCCCGTTTGAGAGACGCGCGCTCTTCGTCTTTCACGCCTCTGATTGGTTGCGCCCGTCATGACGTCTAAGGAGGACACCCTTTGGCCGCGTGGGTTGTCGGAAGCATTGGGAACGATCGCACGGCAGCGGCTCTTACCTTTTCGGCAATTTAGCTTGCAGTTTAGTGCTCGCGCATGACTGCAAGTTTATTTTCCAATTTTCCGTGCTGTTGGTTCAAGTATCTTGGAGCTTGAATTTGCTTTACACGACGGAGAACCCCAAAGCAGTGACTGTGGCGTGAGCTAGAGGGTTCCTTCTGAATATTTCTGAACTGGGGAACCAGCATATGGGGCTTCTATTCCTTATGTTAATATTAGGTACTGCCTGAAGTATTTGGTACTAGTATATACGAAACTATTTATGCCCAAGATTAAGCGGGGTATTATAAACAATGTTAAGCCCGGAGAAGGACCTATACAAACGCGTCGGACGCCGCAAAGTCGTCACAAGGTAAGCAAGCGTTTGAAGGATGTCTCGTTCGTTTCGGGAAACGGGCGGACGGGAACCAAGATTAAGCGGGGTATTATAAACATTGTATGCAGCGATGGCGTAGAGGTAGAACACCCGCCTCGCGTGCAGAAGGACCGTGGTTCGAATCCCGGTGCCAAACAATTCCCACCGGATTAAAAAAAAATCGCGTATTGATGGAATTGCACAAAGGGGCTTGGGGTGCGGCCTGACCCCGGCGACCATTGCCGGTAATGCACTCCCTCACCAGAGCAGGATTGGCCACCCTGGTGTAGTAACGGCCACAACCTCCCATGAATACGCCAACTAACCCTCGGCCCCTCAGTCCCCAGCGGCTGCGAAGCAACTGACCACGGCGGCGGTCAGACCTGTGACGCAGCAGAGGGTGCTAAGAATCCCTGGATCCGGACAGGCCGCCAATGGAATCTGAACCTGGCAACGTTTAACGCGCGAACCTTATCTAGCGAAGCAAGTCTCGAGGTGTTGTTCGAGGAATTAGAGAGCATTAAATGGGATGTAATAGGGCTTAGCGAGGTTAGGAGGGCAGGCGAAGCCTTTACGGTGCTGAAAAATGGACACGTCCTATGTTACCGTGGTCTAGAGGACAGAAGGGAACTGGGAGTGGGATTTCTAGTCAATAAAAGCATAGCTGGCAACATAGACGAATACTATAGCATTAACGAAAGGGCAGCAGGTCTTGTAATTAGGATCAATAATAGGTACAAGCTCAAGCTGGTGCAGTGCTACGCGCCCACATCCAACCACGACGACCAAGTAGTGGAACGCTTCTATGAAGATGTGGAATCAGCAATGGCTAAAGTAAAAACACAGTATACCGTAGTTATGGGGGACCTCAATGCTAAAGTAGGCAAGAATCAGGCTGGAGACAAGGCAGTTGGGAACTATGGTCTGGGCTGTAAAAATAGCAGGGGGGACCTACTAGTTGAGTTTGCAGAACGGAATAACCTACGCATAATGAATACCTTCTTCTGTAAACGCGAGAGTCGGAGGTGGACCTGGAGGAGCCAGAATGGGGAGCACAAAAATGAAATAGACTTCATATTATGCGATAACCCCGGCGTAGTGCAGGATGTGGAAGTGCTCGGAAGGGTAAAGTGTAGTGACCACCGTATGGTAAGATCTCGAATTAGGCTAGATCTGAGAAGGGACCGCAGCAAGCTAGTGCGAAAGAAGCCGATAGATGAGCTAACAGTAAGACGTAAAGTAGAAGAATTCAGGATCGCGCTGCAGAACCGATATTCCGTCCTTAACGAGGAAGCTGTGCTTACGACACGGGAAGCCAGCGACCACTTTACACGTATTATCACGGAGTGTGCAGTAGAAGTCGGGGGCACTATGGCTAGAGAGGATACTGGTAAACTCTCACAGGAGACGAAAGATCTAATCAGGAACGGCAAAACCATGAGAATCTCTACCGCAGCTGACAGAATAGAACTAGCCGAGCTCTCGAAGTTAATCAATAAGCGCAAGACAGCTGACATACGGAAGTATAATATGGAGAGGATCGAATACGCTCTAAAGAACGGAGGTAGCCTGAAAGCAGTGAAGAGACGTCTTGGCGTGGGGAAAAATCAGATGTATGCACTTAACGATAAGCAAGGCAATGTCATCACAAATAGGGATAAAATAGTCACAGTGGCCGAGGAGTTCTATAGGGATCTGTACAGTAGCCGGGACATACAGGATAATGCCGAACGAGACAGTAGTTCAGAGGAGATAGACATCCCACCAGTAACGACCGAAGAAGTAAGGAAGGCTTTGAAAGAAATGAAAAGGGGCAAAGCACCTGGTGAGGATCAGATAACGCAGACCTCTTGAAGGATGGCGGAGAAATTGTACTTGGAAAACTGGAAAACCTGTACACGCAATGCCTAATGACCGCAATGGTACCGGAATCATGGAAGAACGCGAACATCATCCTAATCCATAAGAAAGGCGACATGAAGGACTTGAAAAAGTACAGGCCGATCAGCTTACTGTCAGTCGACTACAAGGTATTTACCAAGGTAATCGCTAACCGAATTTCTGCAACCTTAGATTTCAGTCAACCTAAAGGACAAGCAGGGTTCCGTAAAGGTTATTCAACAATGGGCCATATTCACACGATCAATCAGGTGATAGAGAAGTGCGCTGAGTATACTGAGTATACCCCTATATATAGCCTTCATAGATTATGAGAAAGCATTTGACTCGTCGAAACCCTAGCAGTCATTCAGGCATACGGAACCAGGGGTAGATGAGCATTATGTAGGAATACTAGAGGATATCTACAATGGGTCTACAGCTACCATCATCCTCCATAAGGAGAGCAGTAAAATACCTATAAGGAAGGGTGTCAGACAAGGAGACACAATCTCTCCAATGTTATTCACAGCATGCTTACAAGATGTATTCAGAACGTTTGATTGGGAACAGGTGGGAGTAAGGGTTAATGGAGAATACCTCAGTAACCTCAGATTTGCTGATGACGTTGCCTTGCTAAGTAACGCGGGGGACGAATTGCAAAGCATGCTTTCCGCACTGGGCGAACATAGTAGAACCGTGGGCCTGAAAATTAATATTCAGAAAACTAAAGTAATGATCAATAACCTCGGGACAGCACAGCAGTTTGAAATAAGTGGTGAGGCAGTGGAAGTGGTAAGCGAATCTATCTACTTAGGCCAAGTTGTGACCCCAGATCCCAACCATAAGGCAGAGATAATTAGAAGGGTCAGAATGGGGTGGGGTGCATATGGCAGACATTCTCAGATAATGAATAGCAGCCTACCATTGTCGCTGAAGAAGAAAGTGTATGACAGCTGCATTTTACCGGTAATCACCTACGGGGCAGAAAATTGGAGGCTCACTAAGAGGGTTCAACTTATGTTGAGAACGACTCAGCGGGCAATGGAGCGGAATATGATAGGTGTAACATTACGGGACAAGAAGAGAGCGGAGTGGGTCAGGGAGCAAACTGGTGTTAAAGACATATTAGTAGAAATTAAGAAGAAGAAATGGACGTGGGCAGGGCATGTAATGCGAAGGCAAGATAACCGCTGGTCATTAAGGGTAACAGAGTGGATCCCTAGAGAAGGCAAGCGTTTCAGGGGGCGGCAGAAAGTTAGATGGGCAGATGAGATCAAGAAGTTTGCGGGGATAAATTGGTCACAGTTGGCACAGGACCGAGGTAATTGGAGAATAATGGGAAAGGCCTTTGCCCTGCAGTGGGCGTAGATAGGCTGGTGATGATGATAATGATATAAACAATGTACCAGCGAAAAGCACGCACGTGCACGGTGCGAAAATATAGCGTTCATGAGCTGTAAACGTATATGCGAGACATGTGTTGCCGGTACACGCATGAACGAACAAGCGGACTCTGCTTCCAAATTTCCGTTGTTCTTTGTCGCCCACCTTACCCCTTTTACTCATCCCCATACACACACACCCACACGCGCGCGCGTCATTTGGGCAGCGGCGCTGAGGTGGCTCCGCGATCGCTAGCTGCACTTCAATGAGTGGCGTCTTACTGCTTGACTTGCATTCATTCTGAAAACATTCTAGCATACTGGTGCCCCCGCAGCATTCTCGGCTCTAGCAGGGATTGATTTTTGCGTGTGCGTTGCGCATTCTGCTACAATATTACGGCCACCTCGTGATAATTAACAGCCAACTCGGACAAGGCAGTTACGTTGTAGTTACGTTACTTTAGGCAACAATCCCCAAACGTTCGTGATAATGAATCATTGGCCTGTTTCAGCATTACTAGATTAAAGCATTTACCGCGCTAGTCGGACAAAGGCCGTATACTTACTTTCCGCTCCTACTTTTTTTAGTCTCATCGTTATATATATCAACGACTATCGCTGGAGCACAGTTGAGGTCCATCTACAACAAGCGCTTGCCAGGTTATAATATGCAGGCACACGAAGTATTGGGCAAAGAATTAGGCCCCTGCAGTCAGTCACAAATAATGGTCCGGTGGTGGTTCGGAGTGGTGTTTTTTTTCATTCCAGACAAAGATTACCTTCTCGAGGCATGTATACTTGCAAAATAAGTAATGTGGTGGTCTGGGTTCTTTTACTTTGCAGGAATACTTTTTACCTATAAGCCGGGAGAGAACTTCTATCAGGATTGACACCTTGTTTTAGTTTCGGCAAAATTTGGTTTTTTGAACACTGTTCTAAGCCAATCATGGAAATAAAACCAACGCGTTTAACGAAACAGGTATTTCCTGAACAAATGTGACTTTGTTTCTTGAACTGAACGAAACATCCCGGGCCGACGTACAGCAATATTCACCATCCTTCTTAAATCTAGCACCTAATGTGAACATTCATGTCCGTCGCATGAAAAAAGAAAAAAAGGGAAAAACGCATTCGAGCGTTTTACAAAGTATCTAACGTAGTGTAGTATATTCTATGTCATCAGGCAAAGCCACCTCAGCTGTCGCTTCCGTATGTTACAAAACATCCCGGCGTGGTATTATCATGCTTAGGAAGACGGCATGATAACGTATGCCTCGTTTGGCGTTCGTGCATACTTTTTGAACACAAAAATTGTACAAATAAGTTGTTGTAGACAACAACAACAACAGCAAGTATTCTTCCTGTGGCGAGCTTGTACAGTCAGGTGCCCGAACTTAACGACATAAAATGCTGTCTAATCTGAAGCACCAAAGAGGGACAGGCCGTTGGCGCACGGCAAGACTGCATCCCCACAACAAACACACACACACACACAACGCTTCTGGACGTCCGACAAAGACATGAAATAAATAGAAGGGATGACACAGTCGTGATTCCTACCGCCCGAAAGTTTTCCAACGGGTACCGGTTGCAGGTGCTGTCAGATGTCCGTGTGACAAGAACTCTTCCCTGCAGGGGCGGTATTCTAGAGTTTGGTCCCTTTTGCGTCCCTTTCAAAAGCGTCCCTTTTGGCGAGCCCTGATTGGCTAAAAGCAAACAACCGGAACTGACGTAACGCAAACGCAACAAACCTACTGCCAACGCTCACTGCTTAACGGGAAGTACGTCACGATGAAAGGGACTCAAAAGGGACGTTTTCAAAAGAGACAGTTACGAGAATATTGCCCCAGTATAGAACAAGCTGCCGCTTTTGGTGATGATGACGTCGACGACGATGCACGGCAAAATTATGAAGGAACATCGTGTGGCGTGTCTTGCTTTTGCCAATAAGAGATTCCGGGCCTTGCTGTTCTCTCTCACACAGACTGCATGAAATGCGCGGGCTGGCGGATAAACGTGCTCTTCCGGAGCTAAAGCTGTTCGCATTCTTCTCTTAGCGTAGAGACTAACAGTAGCATTACCGACCAATTCAGGCACGAAAACAAGACATGCCGTTTCCGTAAAAAGTCCTCCTTGCGACATAAAAGCGTGCCCGCCGTCCAGGCAACGACAGCGGTAAGGACCACGCGGACATGCAACTGTGTAACATAGATGAATTACTTATGCAACCGCCCCTTCTACCGCCACGGACGAAGCAGGGTCAGGTCCTGTGGAATGCGAGAAACAAAAACGAGATCGTAGGAAGGAACGAGGCAAGCCCTGAGTGAGATTAGCAAAGCGGAGCGTGGGTGAAAGCTGGCGGCACGCTGGCTGGTCGGCGCCCGCGGTCACACACGCGATAGGGAAAGCGCAGGCGGCGTTGCGCATGCACGAGTTCCTGGCACGCTACCGGAGGGCCGCTTCGACATGCACACGGGGCGCCGCGAATGCGCAAACTTCTCGCCATTTTCCTACCACGACGTTCGCTTCCTGCCTGGCTGGCCTAAAGTGTCCGGCTCCTAACCGGTCCGCGATGGCGACGATAGTGCGAGCGGTGGGCGCTGGCCAGCCTTATCGGCGGCGAGTGGCCGGCTGATTGATGTCGCCGAGATCCTGAGGTGCCCGCCGCAGGCTGTGCAGACGGGGCACGTGCACAGACGCGACCGTCGTCGATGCTATGACCGCCCAAAGGGGCAAGCCACGAGCCGCAAACGATTTCCACACACGCGCGTGATTACAGGACTGCGCGACCCTACGCAAGGAAAAAGAAAAAAATGAAGGAACTCCGCTCTTGACGTGAATTAGTGCGGGACGATGGCCGGTTTAGGGGAGAGCCCCCTTAGGGGCTGGGGCTGTTGGCGTCTCTTGTCGTCGTCGTCGTCGCAATCGTCGCTCCTCTCATGTAGTCACGGTATTAAAACAGCGCGAAACTCGTTTACGCCTCACCCTGGAACGTAACGCGTGCTAAAAACACCGGGACACTTGTTTACGCCTCGCGCTGGAGGGTTCCGACACGCGTACTAAAAAAACACCGGAACAGTCGTTTACGCCTCGCGCTAGAGAGCTTCGTGCTTTAAAGACAAGAGACGTTTACAGCAAAGCTGTATACCTCTCCCCCCCCCCCCCCCCCCACCGGTTTCATCTCCGTTGGCCAAAACGCCAAGGAGCCAAGAACACACTTATACACTCCATGTTTCGCTCCTGCCCAGGTTTCACGTTAGTGGAGATGGCCTGGGATTTTTTCATGCCGTTATGTCGCACATCACGGCGCTTCAGCACTGCTTCGAAGATATAAGTTAAACGTGCGTATAATAACGCAGCCCGTCGAAAAGACAAATAAGCAAACAGATACTGTGACCTCTCGTTACATGGAACCTCAGGGTACCGGGGAAATACATTCTGTGTATCAACAGCTTCGTTTACAAAGAGGATATGTTTATAATTACGGCATGCGAAATCTATACACTCAGGAGAAGCGCACACTATGGGGACAAAGTTTGTTCTTGATTGCTGCGAGAAAGAAAAACTAGTCCTTTCATTCTACTCATTCATTCTACGTATAAATAGTGTTAGAACATAGATTCGTTTGCTTGTGAGAAGGACCTGTATATTTGTATTTTTGATAGCTCTGGCAGCCGTTTCTTTTTTTTTTTCCGTACTTTGAGGTTGGAAGGAATGTCGTCGTTCCCAGTCCCTATTCTGCCTGCGGAGGTGCAGCCAAAGTATCAGACTGGGTGGTTTTTAGGCTTTATTACGGGATCTTAGGCTAGAGCCTTCCTGAAAACAAAAGCAAGCACACGGCAATTACGACCCAAAGTAGCGGAATATGCGATAAAACCTAAAACTGACTGAGGCGCCAAACGAGGAGGGGTGCACACCGTGAAAGGTACTCAGCTTGCTGACCTATGACGGTTTCGAGTCGGTTTTAAAGCAAAGCTTTCTACTTCTATCAGCCAACGGCGCTGTCGTGGTGTTCGGGGCAAGTAACTCCCAACGGGGCTGCGGAGGGAACGGTGGTTTTCACTCACGGAGCATAGTGTAGATGGCGCGGGGAATTCACCCAGCGATCCCCGCACGCTTACGCGGGCGGGCGCCTCGGCACCACCTAGCTTTGTCGTCTGCTTTAGCGACGGTGTTTTGCGCCTGTTTAGGCGCAGCTTCGCGTCCATTGTGCGCTTTTTCGCACGGCTTGATTAAATTGTCCTACAGCACCTCCTGGGTAACCCGGACTCGGCGGAGTTAAGTGGTCGTACGGCGAAGATACGTTAAAGATTGCTTTGCAGGGCACGAAAACAAAATGTAGAGACCACATGCAGACCTCTGGCCGCTAAACAAACACTACCTTTTGCACACTTCTTGCCACGAAGGAGACTCAGTATTCTAAATTGGTGAATACCAATTCCGTTTGTTTTAACAACTATTACAAAAGGCGAAAGGAGCAACTGGTTATGACAAATAGCAATTATAAAAGTTACAAAAGTTCCCTCAGATTTCTCGCAATTCACAAACTTAATATAATAAACTAACTAGTTTAAATCCGTATAAACGCGCTCCACTCCGTTTTCTTTCTTCGGACGCACGGCTGGGCTACATCGGGGTCGTCCGCGGCACTAGCCCGGCTGTGGACGACGCTTCTTCGAGCTCCGAGGTTTCGGACCTGGTGCTAGTTACGTGCCGAGGCCTCCAGGTCGCTGCGGCCGTGTGGGCAGCCGCCACCGCCCCGTGTTATTTCTCTCTCTCACTCTTCGTTTAGGACGACGCCCCTGCGAATTCTAGGTAGCGGCAGGCAGAATCTCTGGTTTCACTCTTTGTAGAGCCACGTGTGTGAATTCAAGTGACGTCGTAATGGCAGTTGTTGTGGGTGTCGTTCAGAGCTTTGCTTTCCAACCGCCTTCACAGCGTGGATTGGAGCCAATTTTTTCGCTGTATTTAAACCGGTGGTCCAAAATTTTAGTTCCGATTACCCAAATTTTATTTATAGTGCCCTAAGGATTATTCCAGGAGATCAGAAACATGCGGGTACGCTCGCAAGTTTTGTTTTTTATCATATTTTTATGAGTAACGCGCAAGCAAAGAAATCGTCCAAAAGTTCTGTGTCTTTTTTTCTGACCTGCTTGCTACTACGCGAGGAAAAACATTTTATAAGCGGGTCGGGTGACTGGCGGTTGGCGGTGGCGGCAGTTTTTAAGGGGTAATTGTTCCGTGTAAAAGTAGTTTGAAACAAAAGCTACACCATAATGACAACAAAGAAGAAAGTATTCGCACGCTAGCCTAGATTGAGCACGGCGTGCGCAGCCTGCTCGGTTGGTCAAATGTGATGAAAAAATGAGCAAACACTAAATACACAACGTAGGTACCTTTCCCATAAAAACATTGGTACATTAATAGCATTCCCTACTGTATTGACACGAAAAAATAACTGTAGCTCCTCAGAGACTGCCCCGACGCAAGCCTTCCCGCCGCTTCCCGAGGCGAAAAAGTGCTCGGACGGGGCACGCGAGCGCCACCTCGTGGGGTTGACATTAATTGCCTCAGTCGGAGGCGGCGCTTTTTCCACTACCCAAGTATTCTAGTTCACTCTAGCTGAGACCGTACAAATCGACGGCGCTGACATGGGGCCCTATTCTCGACTGCACAAATTGCCGGCAACTCGCCCATGTTTTTTTGCGTAAGCACAACGTAAGCAATCAGTGACGTGCTGCACCTATAGTTCTGACGACATGCAGTGTAATTTGACGAGTCACTCATAAAGATTGTTACCAAGGTATGAAATATTGTGCAAGAAAGATATAAAAACACTTGGCATGTACTATAAAAATTAAGACGGTAGCTGATGCTGACAAGAAAAAAATCGCGCCAGTCCACCCCGTGAATGTGGTTGGAAACGCAAAGCTGTAAACGGCACCCATTACGATTACCCATGCCACGACACTTAAATTCACTCACATCGCTCTACAAATAGCAAAACCAGACAGAAGTGAAATGCACTTAACCACACCATTTATTACTTCAAAGAGATATTCTTGTTAAGGTTAAATCAAAGTATGAAGCATCAAAGGTGTTTGGTGGAGTTGTATTGGTATAGCACAAGAGTGGAAACTTTTTATTATAAAATTAAAGTAAGCTCCAACCTGGTGTTAGACGATCTGTCTTCTCCGTCTCTGCGCCGTGCACGGAGGCGACGAGATTTCCGGCAGAGAAGGAATGGGAGGAAGATAAACTTCTGTTCAGATTTCTGCAACGGCCCAGAATGCAGCCCTGGGGAGTGATTCCATCTTCTGTGGGGTCCATATGCAGTCCGCGCGGCCTGTATGCTGTCCACCCGCTGAAGCTAGGTAGGCTAGAGAGGGACTGGACAGCAGCATCTCCCATTGCTCTTGTTGGGTAGTTGACGGAAAAAGAGGAGGGTGCTCATTGCTAAAGTCACACACCCCGATTACGGGGCGGAGTGTTCCTACTTCTGAGCAAAATTTACATTCAGCGTCGTAGCGATTCGGATACATTAACTGAACACGCGTACGCTGTGGGAAGGAGCCCGGATTGTATGAGCCGTAGGGCAGTTTGTTGTTCTCTGGAAATGTCAGGGTAAGGCGAAGGTACGGTCTGTCTCAGAAAGCGATAATGCTGGGTTACCTCACTGAACGTGACAAGCGGGTGACTGTCCTAGTGCAACTCCATAGCACGGGAGGTAAAAGCGCAGGCTTGTTGGGTGGGCGTATTTGTTGCCCTCCATTGAAGCGTGAGTGGGTGTCCAGATGAGCTGAATGGAACCATTTGGGGAGTGGTTTTTATCACGCGCAGTGCAGGTCAGGACACCCAACCCTACTGGTAATTCCAGTAGGCTTGCTGGGAATCGATGACTACCCTCCGAACCCCTGGTTGAGCGAGAGCTAAGGTGATGGCTGCCTCTTCTGCTGCCGTCATTTCTTGGGTGCTAAGTCAGTTACACGCAAGGAGGTTGGTTTTGGGAGTAACCACGATGATGGCCTATTGATTCCCTCAATGTTTGGAGGCGTCTGTGCAGATAACTGCATGATCCCAACCGAGGGTAGTGTTTAGCGCTTGAGCCCGTGCTTTTCGGTGACCCTCGTTATGTGAGGGGTTTATATTTCTAAGCAAAGGGAGCATCTTTAGTTTTAGTCGCCAAGATTCTGGGAGTACGTCAAGAGGAGTGACATTCTGGGCTGCCCAGCCGATCTGGTGAAGCATGCGGTTACCCATCGCAGTCCTGAGTCGGACCTTCTGGTTAGAAAGGTGGCCTTCTATCAGCTCTTCCACAGTGTTGTGGAGCCCGGTGCTAAGCAGCCTCTGTGTAGACGCACAAACGAGAAGACCAACGGCCTTCTCGACCGCCTTTCTAATCATTTTATAAAGCATCTCTATGTATTCCCTGTCGAGAAGAAGACAGGGGGTTGACGTAAGTAGCTCTCGAGACGACAAAAGCTTCAATTAATCGAAAGGTACTTTTAGGCCTCGCTTCTTGGTGGCAACTCGCCTAATGATGTGCATGATTTGATTAATGCTGTTTTTGGGTCGCTGCAAGGGGACATCACTATTGGTGTTAGCCTCGAGATGTAGGCCCGGGATCTTCATGCTGGGGCTTGGAGTGGTGGCGTGGCCATCAAGGAGTATTTGAATTTATTCCTTTGTTTGGCGTGAGGGCGTACGACAAGGAGCTGTGATTGTTTACGTGAACACTAGAGGCCACAGGCTTTAGCACTGGCGTACTAGAAGTGAGATGCCATGCATTAGTGTGAGCTTCCTTTAATTTTTGTAACTCTATAGCACATGAGCAAGGTGCGCACAGGGCCGCTAGACGGGCGTGAGTGGTCGCGTGACGCTTTCACGTGGCATTCAGCGAGAACGCAGGGGGTAAACACTTAGATGTTCTTTGTGAGTACACCACCTGTCTTCCCAATCTTCGCGTGGGCTCCTAGCTAAATCGGTAAGACAACGGGCTCTCGCTTTGTTAGTATATTAGTTCCCGGCGGTGCCAGTAAATTCTTTTATTTGTTCGCTGGAGTTTTCTGGTGACACCAACGGTCGCGAAAGAACCCTTGGGGGGTAGATGTAAAAGCTTTGCTTTAAAACACATTTCTGGAGGTTAAATTTGGCGTCAATACCACAAGGCGATCGAGTAACGTTGATCCAAAACCGAGCGAAAGGCGGATGTCGAGCTCAAGAATATCACACAATTTTTTACCGTATCTATTTATTTCTTTCAATCGCTTTTAGTAACATAGCTGGGCTCTCTGCTTCAATGCAAGCTTTATTGCGTTATCACCTTCCCTGCCGCCACCGCCGCCACGCCATCGTCTGCTGCTATATTACAAGTTTATGGCGTGATCAGAGAAAAAGACGGCCGATACAATCGCTTGTGTGACACATAAGAGCAGCGAAGCGCTACGTCTGATAACCGCGGAGCGCACCGATGTCGCCCATTCACTTATTCGTCAAGCTCGACTTCAATTAGCGCTGTAATGAACCAAATAGTTGATTGATTGATTGTAGGGTTTAACGCGCCGACGCAACTTAGGCGATGAGGCGCGCCGTAGTGGAGGGCTCCGGATTAATTTTGACCACCTGGGGTTCTTTAACGTGCGCCGAAATCTCGTACACACGGGCGTTTTTGCTTTTCGCCCCCATCAGAAAAGCGGCCGCCGTGGCCGGGAAGCGAACCCGCGACCTCGTGCTCAGCAGCGCAACGCCTTAGCCACTCAGCCACCGCGGCGGGTTGAACCAAATAGTCACTTTTCTTTGTTATTTTTCTCTTGAGTTCGATCATGCGACCCATATATCTCCAAATATATCTCCAAATTTCAACTACTGACCCCCTGTCAGTTTGGTTTTCGGCCTAATTTTTCTACTGAGGCTGCTCTTATCGAGATAACTGATTTCATGAAACAATCAATTGATTGCGGCCTATTTGCAGCAGCTATATTTGTCGACCTCACCAAGGCATTTGATTCTATTACTCACGATATTCTTTTTTCCAAATTAGAATCATTGGGTGTCTGTGGACCAACATTAGCCTTACTGCAGTCATATCTGGCTGATAGGCCTTCAGGCTGTGGAATGCAGTGGCATACTTTCTGAATACAAGACAGTAAATATAGGCGTCCCCCAGGGGTTCATTTTGGGACCACTGTTGTTCTTGTTATTTATAAATGATCTCCCATCTTGTTTAAAATTTTCAAATGCATGCTTTACGCAGATGACACCCACAGTTTATTTGGCTGCTTCTGACCTCTCGAACCTAACTAAAAAATTAAACGACGATTTAATAAGGTTATCCGATTGGTGCCGAAACAATAGGTTAAATATAAACCCTAGCAAAACCAGTTTCATAATTTTTCACTCCCATCATAAGCAAATTACCCCAATCCCGCATCTCCGCTTTGGCACGCATTTTATCTACCCTTCAGATTACACCACATTCCTAGGAGTGGTCCTCGATAAACATTTAAAATTTCACTTGCACATCAAGTCACTTATTAGTAAAGTTGCGTTTGGTATTCATGTACTAATTAGAACTCGCGCATTTTTTCCTCTGCCTGTTATCCGTTCTCTTTACAACTGTTTTGTACACAGTCATTTAACATATTGTTTAGGTTAGTGGGGAAGCACCTATGATGTTCATCTATCACCGCTTGTTTCTTTGCAAAACCGAGCCATCCGAATCATTAATTACAGCCATCCGAGAGACAGTGTCCCGAATTTATATTTTGACCTTCGAATCCTACCCCTTCTATTTGAATATAAAATAAAAATGTCCATTTTCCTCCTTCGCGCTAGAAGAAATGAGTCCATGCACATCTGCATCGACCATTCGTTACTTTTTAACGCCAACAACACCCGCTTTTCAGAACACAATAACCTAATTGTACCAAAAATTCGTTCTAACTACGGCAAACAAACTGCCGTATTCGCCGCCATTTCAATGTGGAATGAACTATCGACCCCCCTCAAATCAATTCACTCTCCAATTTTTTCCGAAACCAATTAAAAAGTTTTCTATTTTCTACCTTGGCCTAATGTATAAACGCGTTTTTGTTGTAGCGCCATTTTTTTTCTGTGCTTCTGTTCTTCCGTCGAATCGTTTTTACTGCAATTTTTATGTGCATATGTTTGTATTGCTACAAATGAATGTATATATGTGTGCGTATGTATGTATATACATATATGCATTGCTTTCTGCCTGTTTTTGCTCATTTTCGTTTGATGTGTTTTTTACTTGTTGCCTACTCTAAGCTGTTCCGTTGTGCACTTTGTCACAGGAGGTCCCCCCGACAGTTTTTAAACTACGGGACCTCGTCGGTATTACTATTTGTACGCTCTTTTAAAACGTGAAAATAAAATAAACTTCAACTAAAATTCAACAACAGCTTACTAGGACGAGTATGGACAAATGCCATGCATTGGGTTCTCTTCGTCATGGAGAGGCTTGTACTGCACTCTTAAGTTGCGGTTACGCCAATCAACTAATTTTTTTGTCATTGCCAAACATAAAAGTAAAATACTGCACGTTGTTTGTATGCTCCATGATCGCTGACTTGGAAGCAGTTGAAAGTATAATTTGTTGCGGTAGGAAACATGCTTTAAACAGCGCGCATGCAAAACTGCGCCTGCTTGAAATTGCCGCACATTTCGCAGCGCCGTAAGCAGGGGCCATTTTTTGCCCTATTTTGCTTGTATTTTGTGACAAAAACAGCCGCCATTTTCAAGCTGTTACGTAGCATTACGTCACTTTTACGCAGGCTGAAGTTGACAATGCATGACGTAATCGGTCCCGCCAGCTGTTTAATTTACGTCACGCCTTCTCAGCCAATCACAGAGGGGGTGTGTATTACAAACACTATGGTTGTTGAATAGCAAAGACAGGCTTACGTTGTCATGTCCGCTGCATTTAGTCTGCTTTTTCATTGCAGGCCAAGAATTATGCGCTGTAAAGAAGATAGTCACACGAGCTATTGCAACGGACAATCTTCCGTCTATGGGCATGCCCCAGGTTCAGGACACTATCATGGTCCAGTTTTGGTCACGCCCTGTCGCACCCGCTTGTCTCGTGCTCGCCCGGTTCCGACCAGCTGAAACGACCGCTTGGTTTGGCCCCGCTCATCGTCGCACCCTATCTATCGTCCCAACAAATACCATTTCATTTGGTAGAGTGTGCGGGTTCACCCCATCCT
Source organism: Haemaphysalis longicornis (assembly GCA_013339765.2). NCBI lineage: Eukaryota > Metazoa > Arthropoda > Arachnida > Ixodida > Ixodidae > Haemaphysalis > Haemaphysalis longicornis. The sequence goes on along the minus strand of CM023449.1, from coordinate 144,180,192 downwards.
GTCCCCAGCTTGGCACCTTCGCGGTACACGCCACTCGATCCGCCAGCCTGGAACTCCGCAACCGGACACTACCAGCCCTCTCTGCTCCCGCCATGCCTGATGACAGCAGAACCGCACCACCGCCTTCGCCACCGGCGATCGTCTGTTCCGGCGCGATTCGACAGCGTGATCCTGCAATCTTCAAAGGCACCGGCGACCAGGATGCTGAAGACTGGCTTACGTCTTACGAAAGGGTAAGCGCGTATAATCGGTGGGATGACGCGATGAAGAGATAGAACGTCGGTTTCTGCTTTCGTGAAGTCGCCGAACGTTGGTTTAATAACAACGAAGCCAAGATGAGCACGTGGGACGCATTCAAGACCGATTTTATGGATGTCTTTGGCCGGCCAGCCCTGCGCAAACTTCTCGCACAGCAGCGTTCAGGTGAACGGGCACAACAGGCTGGCGAAACCTTCACCAGCTACATCGAGGATATTGTCGATTTGTGCAGGCGCGTCAATGACGCAATGCCCGCAAGTGAGAATATCAGACACATTATGAAGGGCATCGAAGAAGATGCTTTCCAGATGTTGTTGAGCAAAAACCCACAAAACATCGGTGAAGTCGTCAGCTTATGTCAAAGCTATGACGAGCTGCGCAAGCAGCGCGTCTACGCTCGCCACCGACTAGCTGCAACCGACGCATCCCTTTCAGCGCTGTCCTTCGACGACCCTTCAGTACAAGAGAGGATTAAGGACCTCGTGCGCGAAGAGGTAGCCCGGCAACTTTCACTTCTCTCGCGTACAATACCGACTTCGTGTGCTCAAGTGCCTGGCTTGGCTTCACCGCTTCATCAGATTATTCGGGAACAAGTCGCTGAGGCTCTTCCTTCGACCTGTCAGCAGACAACTGTGACTGCGCCCCTGTCTTATGCCGACATTGCAAGTGCACCACGCCACCCAGGTTTGTCCACGCCTATTGCTTATGATGGAGTCATAGCCAGACCTCGTTACACCGGCCCCCCTTTGGTGCGCTCAACCCCTACCGCAGCACGTCCTGCACTTCGAGTCACAATGTCCGCCAACCCTAACCCCAGGCGCACTGCGGATAATCGCCCAATATGTTTTGCTTGCCGCATCACGGGTCACGTTGCTCGTTTCTGCCGTCGTCGTGTTCAGCCACCCGATTATGCCTACCGTGGTCCCGCCTATGACAGCAACACCTATGTGACGCGCCAACCCTACGAACCCACGTCTCCCGGGCAGCCGCGTAGTTCTTTAACTTCTGACGAACACAGCCGCCACCGGTCGCCTTCGCCCCGTCACCGTTCCTTGTCGCCGATGAACCGTCGTCCCAGCGCACCGCCCGAGGAAAACTGATGAGCGCAGTTCCGGAGGCAAGAACTGCGGCATCGTCGAACTATCGAAGTCCTCCTGTTTCTCCTACGAATGCGATCGAAGTCAATGTTGAAGGAGTCGTCACATATTCCCTTGTCGATACAGGAGCTACCGTGTCCGCCATGCATGCGAAGCTCTGCCGCAAAATTCGAAAATTAACAACTCCGGTACCTGGCCTTCGTCTGCGCACTGCCAGCGCTCAACACGTGGCTCCTTTGGCTGCGTGCACGGCCAGAGTGGTTATTCAAGACGTTCTTTACTTTGTAGAATTTTTGGTGTTGCCGTCATGTCGCCATGATATCATATTGGGCTGGGACTTTTTGTCGCGTCACGAAGCCGTCATCGATTGTGCCCGCGCGGAAGTTGAACTGTTTCCCCTGTGTACAGCGCCATTGGCCGATATGCCGCCTGTTCTCCCTTCTAAGCTTGTCGCCGCTACGTATACAGATATTCCTATTTTGTCTGCCGTTCTGGTTCCCGTGTCGTGTTGTCGTGTGTATCTGTCCCCGACTCAACGATCCTCTTCACGCCTTCCGAACTTTTTTCGCGACGCAAGAACCTTACACTTCCTACTGCTGTTCTTTGCCTCAAGAATGGGTTTTCCACCTTTCCCGTCTGCAATACTTCTGTATCGCCAATGAAGGTGGCTGCCGGAGAGTGCCTTGGATGCGTCGAAATTATAGACCCCACTTTCATCGCGGACGTGTCTGATGATACCCCTCCGCCTGCTGTCAGCGCTCTCACTACAACCTGTGCATCGACATCAAGTGTTTTTCTACCTTCTATCGACCCTGGTCTCTCCTCCTCGCACCGCGATCGCCTCATCACGCTTTTGAACCCGTTCCTTGGTTCATTCGACCATGAGCAACTTCGCTAGGCCGTTCATTCGAGTGTTCGTCATCCATATTGACACCGGAACCCATGCTCCTTTACGTCAGCGACCATACCGCGTCTCAGCTAGTGAGCGCAATGTAATTGAAGAGCAAGTGACCGATATGCTGCAACGAAATGTTATTCCAACCATCCAGCATCCCTGGGCATCCCCGGTTGTCCTGGTCAAAAAGAAAGGCGGCTCCGTTCGATTCTGCGTCGATTACCGACGCCTCATCAAAATTACCCGCAAAGACGTATATCCGTTACCGCGTATAGACGACGCACTCGACTGCTTGCAAGGCGCCGAGTTTTTTTCACATCCTTAGACTGCGATATGGCTACTGGCAGGTTCCTATGGCGGACGCCGATCGCCCCCAAAACGGCTTTTATTACACCTGACGGCTTACACGAGTTTAACGTCATGCCGTTCGGCCTCTGCAACGCTGCAGCCACATTTCAGCGCATGATGAACAGCATTTTGCGAGGGTTGAAGTGGAAAATGTTTATGTTACTTAGACGATGTGTCGTGTTCTCTCCCGACTTTGACACGCACCTCCAACGTCTGGAACAAGTTTTGAAATGCCTCACTTCAGCTGTGCTTCAACTTAATCTAAAGAAATGCCACTTTCGCTGCCCGCAAGCTTACCATCCTTGGCCATGTGGTTTCCAAAGGAGGAATTCTACCGGATCCTGCTAAACTTCGAGCCGTCGCAGAGTTTCCCAAGCCGAGAAATAAGAAGGAGCTGCGCAGTTTTATTGGGCTCTGTTCTTATTATCCGCCGTTTCGTTCGTGACTTTGCCTCTATTATTTCCCATTGACACGCCTTCTCGGGAGTGGCACTGACATCACTTCTTGGTCGCCAGCTGCGACAATGCATTTGCCCGGCTGGCGCAACTGCTTACAACGCCTCCTATACTTCGACACTTCGACCCCTCAGCACCTACCGAACTCCCAACCGACGCCAGCGGTATCGGCCTGGGTGCTGTTCTCGCGCAGCTTAAACCGGGAATCCATGAATACGTTGTCGCCTATGCCAGCCGGCACTCTTACGAAAGCAGAATCTAATTATTCGGTAACCGAAAAGAGTGCTTGGCCTTTATATGGACCATCAACAAATTCCGCCCGTACCTTTACGGACCGCCCGTCTTTCGATGTGGGTTACGGACCATCACGCCCTTTGTTGGTTTGGCGTCGTTGAAAGACCCTTCTGGCCGGCTCGGCCGCTGGGCTCTTCGCCTCCTAAGAATTTGACATTAACATCGTCTACCCGCTCCGGCCGCAAGCATCACGACGCCGACGCCCTATCACGTTCTCCTCTATCCGTTGATACTGCTTCGCTCGATGAGTCGGATGGCAACCTCAATGCCCCCTCGATTCGAGGACATGGTCAACGAGCAGCGCAAAGACCCCTGGATAGCTTCCATCCTGGCATATCTTTCCGACCCAAGCTAATGCTCCCGTGTCCAGGGGCACTTCGCCGACAGGCATCTCACTTTTCTATCCCGGGAAGGCCTGCTTTACCGCCGCAGTTACGTCCCCAGAGGCCGCAAGTGGCTACTAGTCATACCTCGCCACTTGCGTTCCAGTTTTTGTGCTTTTCTTCCACCACGACGCCCAATGCGTTCATGTCGGCGTGCTGAAAACGTACCAGCGCCTCCATCTACGGTACTACTGGCGCGGATGTACAGCTTCGTCTGCAAGTTTGTCCGCTCATGCCCCTACTGTCAGCGCCGCAAGTCGCCGCCCCATCATCAGGCCGGCCCATTACAGCCCTTGCCTTGCCCAGAGCGCCCCTTCGATCGTGTGGGCATTGACTTGTACGGCCCACTGCCTTGTACCGCTTGCCGGTAACCGTTGGGTCATTGTCGCCATTGACCATCTCACACGCTATGCCTAGACCGGCCGCATTACCGGCTGCCACAGCACAGGACGTGGCTCTTTTATTTTACATCGCTTCATCCTTCGCCATGGTGCCCCCTGGGGAATTACTCAGCGATAGAGGCCGCGTTTTCCTGTCCGCAAGTTGTCGAATCTCTGCTTACTTTAATGCCGCATTGTTCATCGGACCTGCACGGCATATCACCCGCAGACCAATGGTCTCACTGAGAGATTTAATCGCACTCTTGGTGATATGCTCGCCATGTACGTTTCTTCAGACCATACTAACTGGGACTCAGTTCTCCCATTGTCACGTACGCCTACAATACCGCGGACGCAGTTCTACTACCGGCTTCTCGCCAGTTTTTTCGTCTGTACGGCCGTTGAACCGACTCGCCCCCTTGACACCATTCTCCGTACAGAGCTGACGCCGCCGAGCTATTCGACTGTGTCTCAAGTGTCCTCGTATGCCGAAGAATGCCGTCAACTTGCCCGCTCATTCACATCCGACGATCAATTCACGCAAAAGAATCGCCATGACAAGGACCTCCCAGACGTGTCTTTCTCCCCCGGATCGCTGGTGTGGCTGTGGGTACCATCCACACCTTCTGGACAATGCAGTAAATTTCTCTTAACTACCACGGCCCATACCGGGTCCTGGAGCGTACCTCGCCCGTTAATTACCTTGTCGAGCCAGTACAGCCTTCACCCGACCAACGGCCGGCGTGGAAAGAGACCGTTGATGTGCAACGCCTGAAGCCTTACTACGACCCCCTCGTTTTATCGTGCCCCTAGGCAGCCAGGTTGGCTGCTCTTCAGCGGGGGAGTGATTGTAAAGAAGATAGTCACCGAGTTATTGCAACGGACAATCTTCCGTCTATGGGCATGCACCAGGTTCAGGAACACTATCATGGTCCAGTTTTGGTCACGCCCTGTCGCACACCGCTTGTCTCGTGCCTCGCCCTGGTTCCGACCAGCTGAAACGACCCGCTTGGTTTGGCCCCGCTCATCGTCGCACCCTATCTATCGTCCGAAACAACAATACCATTTCAGGCCTCCGTTAGTAACGAGAAATAAGGCAAAACTTTCGAACTGGTGTCCTCGTAAACGACATGAAACGTCAAAATGCGACATACACCCACAGACGCTTTGTCAGGCCGGGAAGCACGCTGCACCAAAATTGAAAGCCAATCAGAACAGACTTCCGGCAAATTGCCTGAATTGCCTGAATTGCCGGCAATTTGTGCAGTCGAGAATAGGGCCCATGATACAATTCCCATTGTTGCCAGAGCAATTATATTCAGACCGCTCAAAATGTTAGGTAATTATTTAACTGAAACAGAAAACTAAAACCGAAATAATTGCAAAGAATTGCGTCAGTAATTACAAGAGCTGTTTAAAAAAAAGGTTTCAGTGTATAAACCTGTACTTCTTGAACAACCAGTAACTGCGTTGCGCAGTTTTGGCTTCGATTTCCTTTAAGTGGGCTAGAGAGTGGCCAGGCTCTTGAGCGTGACTTGCGCACTGCGTACGCGCAGTCTCCGCCTGGGATGTGCTTGAGTGCAAAACGTGTACAGCTCGGATGCACGTGCTGAGCAAATGCCTCCACGGGCGCTTTCGAGGCCATTATTCGTCGCTTGATGTTAGCATCTTATATATTGCGTCTGAACTCACCCCGGAACTGCGATTCCGATCTGAACTTCAGCTATGGAGTGGCAGGCAACGGATTGTTCCCGCTGGAAAAGAAATAAAAGAAGTTTTTGTAATTGTTTCGTTTAAGTTTTTTGTTTGATCGAACTTCGTACAGCTCTCCGTGCTTCTAAATTTCTCGCAAACACGCGGCCTGGTACGACGAGAAAAATATGTAAATAAAGCGGTCTCTTTTTAAATCAGTGACAATAAGTGAACGTTCTTTCCTCGCTTTATACGAAAATTTACTGCCCTCCCCTTCAGTTCCACAAGCTTTTCCTTGGCAGTGGTGGAAAGCAGCTGGAGCTTGAGGAATCCAGACAGAAAAGAAAACGAGACACGCCGCTGACTGTATTTCGCATACTGCCCTTGGCATGCTTACTGCCACTCCGTTGGCCTGCGATCGACCGCCCTCTTTTCGTTCCTGAGCTTCAAAGGGACGGTGACTCGCCAGCAATATCAGCGATGGCCTATGCGATAACGCGGATACAAAGCAGGCTAATTATATAAGTGAAAACACCTCGTACATGAGCACTGTTGCATTGATCAAACGACTGCGCAAAATTCCTAGTGAACACATACAGCTAAAGCCACAGTTCACTTCACTTCGCTTGAAAAGCGTTGAGTGCCTCGAAAAATGTCGCAGTATGACAAATAAAGGAACGCGACGCCAAAATGCATGAAAATCACGACGGAAATTTATTTTGTGTGCGCCTCCATATGAATCAACGGATCCCGAGTGTTGTGTGACCGTTGCCACATCTTGCCCAAATTCTCTGACTACGTATAAGTCACACGCTGAACCTAAACTCGTTGGTTAATTACCCACACGAAATAAACTACGCGATGCTGTCAATGCCGCTATCACAAACTCTGTGTGGCTCGCGGGCTGCCTTGTTACAATTATTCCCAGAATGTTTCGGTAGGCGGACGAGGAAATGCCACAACAGCACGTTGCCAGATTAACTGCCATCACTTTCGGCGTTTTTGGTGAGCAAAAACGCAGCTGGGAACAAGGAAATCACTGTATTTGTCAACCACAGAGTGTAGTACAGTTCCGATGCATTGGCTCAGCGGCGTTCTTTCCCTCTATAGTCAGTATATTGTCACGAAGAGAAGACGAAGAGGACGAACTTGTGTGCGAGATGCCTGGCTTGGTTTGGTGCTGTGATGGACGCCATCATGTAAATATGTCGCTTCACATTCAACCATTGTTGCTGTCATTCGCCCTGCCGCCACGTAACAATATTATCCCTATGCCTCAGGTATGCCTAATGTCTTCTCTTTCCTGAGCATTGTTGACAAGCATCAAGTGTGTTTCCAGATATTCCCAACTCCAAGTAGTACGCGATGCAATTTGGCAACATCACTTAAGCACAACTTGGTATGTAATAATCAGTGCTTCTGTTGTTTTTCAGGCATTGACTGCACCGGCATGGACTGTTCATGGGCAACTGGCTGTATTCTCTCAATAGGCTGTAACCAGACACTGGCAACTAGTGAGGGTAATCTGGATGAAGAAATTAACATTATAAACATATTCGGTGCAAACAAAGTTGTTAACAAGTGCTCCTTATTTACCTTGAACAGCCTTGTCAGTTTTCACACGAGCTTAAAGGGACGGACAACCGATTTTTGTCGCGTATATTATCTCTAGCTCATATGAAAGCCTTTTATATAGCCCGGTAACCCCAGGCGATTTATAAACTAATTGGCGGAAATAATTTTACTTTGGCAGCAATCTTTCTCAAATCGGAATGGTGGCGGTTCGTAGTGTCGAAACTTGACACTACAATATGTGCCCCTGTGACGTGACCTGCACATCTAGCTGCTACTGTAAGTGCTAAAACGTTCACCAATTGAAAACCTTTTAACACAAGTATTTGTATAAGTTTAAATTGTATATACATTTATTAACACTATTTTGAAAATTTTTAAGACACGCCACCAGCAGCAGCTCGGTTGCTCTCAGTGTGGCTAACTGAGCCTCCATGCCCAGAATCAATGGCAGCGTTCAGTAAACAGACCCAGTGAAGGAGCTTTGACGATTTTGCCTAAGTCAGGAGGGTTTGTTCTGTCAAAATATTTGATTTCAGTTTCCAAATACGCCAATGCCAGCTTAAAAAAAAGGACGCGCCCGGGAGAATCGAACTTCCGACACCCAGAACGTGAAGCCAGATTCTACCTGTCGTCCATCCCAACAATGGCGCCTTCGTGCAAAAGAGACTGGTGAATAAAAAAACACATAAGGGAAGAAGAAAGCCTGCGATTTCCACTTTTTTTCTTAGCTGGGGACAAGTTTTTAAATATCGCTTTTCACCTCGCATACATACAAAACTATGCTGCCGCGCTACTGTGTGTCATCGTTGCCAGCTTTATTTTTGGGAAGACACATACGGCTCGTAGATCTAAAAATTTCGATTTAAAAAGTTCTAGGGCATTACTAGCAAAACCATTTCTCGTGAAGGTGCTTTAAGGGATGCCTTTCCGTTCGAGATAGGGTTGTCTGTCTATTTAAGACTCCAGCTCTGCAAGCGAATAGCAGTGCCTTGCTCTTCAGGAAGGAAAGTGGGCTCCCGTGTGCACCCTGCAAACGAAGGAATGAAAACAAGAAAAAGGAAGTTGTGGGGCCGGCTGAGGAATACTGTGTTTTCTTCAGGTATCTCGCACAAAGAGGCTTTGCACTTTACTGTGACCACGCGGATGACGTACAGCTTTATTTAATCGAAAGTTTCAGGAGTCTACATCTTGCTGAAGTTTCTGTGGATAATGACATTGCAGTCATCACAAAAAAGTAATTGCTTTATGGAGTATATTACAAATGATCCGTGTTCTGCACCTTAATAGGATGTGGCAAGGGCTATGTGACACATTTGAGAGAGCAACCAAATATTAGCAGTGAGAACGGTGACTCGACACACCCTAATGAGAAAACCGGAGGATTGGAAGCACTGATTAGGCCTAAAAAAACTCTGCAAGGCTTTTCATGTGTTTCTGCGCAATGTTGTAGCAATGACCTTTGTCGAATTTTTGTAGCTTGTCTGAACCGTCAGTACCATTTTAGGAAAACAGCGGGTGGAATTTGTTCAATTCGTTGTTTCAAAGTTTTTGTGAGGCAATGAGATAGACATTAGAAGTGTAACGCCAGGAACGCAAGTTCGATCTCGACCAGGGGAAGCGGTTCTCTATTCAGAGCCTCTGTTTGGGTACGTGTCGCCATGACCCGGTAGGAGCCACAGAGACAAGCCCGGCACCTTAAGTGCTCCACACTGAAAACCATAGGACAGAAGCCCACTGGTAACCTATTTTGTGCAACCAATCATCTCAGTATACATATAGAGCATGATGATGAAATGGCTGGCACAGCAAAACTGTCGATAAGTGCCCGTCTGGTCATTTTTGTGACAACCGTGGATAGCTTAGTATGAGAGGGCCTTCTTTTCTCGGCTTGTATTTGGGTATCATGATATGTCTGCATCCAATATTATATAATGTGTTACACTTGGCTTTTTGCAACCTTTTGGAATCTCGAACATTTTGGGTTTTGAATTAAGGTCCCCCTGTTTCTCAGCAGCAAAGGTGACCGTCCACCCAAACTTTCATGTTAATAACCTGTTAAATCTGCGAATCTTTTGTGTATGGGCGCCGTGTTTTAGGGCATATGTGAATAAATATTTATTGTGCCTGGTATATTTATCTATAAACGGAAACAGCACTGCAACAGTCCATATGGTTGCTGTTTTAAACCCATGCTGACACACGTGACATATTCACAGAGACAAGAAAAGAATGCATTGTCTTACTAGGAGGTCTGAACGATCATGTGCCCCAGAACAATACCCACATTTTTCGACGTGCCCCGGATACTTCTACTATTTTAAAGCGTCAAGTTTAAGGTGTGCTGAATAAGATTTTGCTGCCGGAGAAGCATCATAATACTGCAGCAGTATGTCAACAAATGCAACGGTTGGTAACATCACCATGGTGCAATTGCTAACTTTGCTTACCTTTTTGGCTCTGCACTCAGAATTGTTGGCTCGGGGCTTGAAGCTACCAAAGACCTAGTGTGCAGTAAGGTGCCGACTCTTTCGGTGCAATGACTTGCAACGCTTGCTGTTGGGTGTGGTGACAAACTTGTGACACAAGCTGGAAGAAATTGGTGCTCCAACCCTCCTTCCTCCAGGAAAAGGGCAATATTCCTGATGCGCTCTAATCATGATGTCGGTTAAAATGGCATAGAAAATGAGCTTGTTGGGTCACCTGAACAGCACAAGTGCCAGCAGGGGTGATGAGCGGCGTGTCGAGAATCCCTGAGCAGCATGATACGGCTATGGACGTCTACCTGCCCATATTTCAAGAAAGCTGGAATAAAATTGGTACTGTGTACGTTTTTAGAGGAGGGTTTTCAACATATGCTTAGAGTGGTGGATGGAAGACCGCTGCATTCTTAGCTGCCTTTCTCCGGTCAGCTGTTCAGGTCGGGCAGCAATCACTTCGTCATGGGTTGATTATTTTGGCAGGTCCTGACTAGGAACTCCTGTTTCATTTGGAACCTTCCTCTTCGCTTAGTGGCCTGAAAAACTAGTTCATAATACCGTTAAGATGCCACGACTGAACACAGGATGTTTAGAACAACTTTGTTTATATGAAATTGCTGTAAACATATTGCAGAAAATATTTGGCTTTTCATGGCAGCGATGACAGCATGCAACTTCTGGGTGCTGCATGAACTTACAAAGCGACCTTCTTACGCCGTGCTGTAATGTTTAGGGCGTTGGAGAGCTGCGGTGAACTCAGGTTCTCCGCAATCAGGCTGTGTTTTAAATTGCTCTGTTCGGGGCGCACCTTAAATTTCCGGTGCATTTTTTCCTGCAATGTTGTGATTCTCCTCTTTAAGAGCAAGGTTTGACTATTTTGATTTGCAGCCGCTCACGACTTTCGCTAATTAATCATAAGTATAAAGTCGTACTAGTTTGTTAAGAGGCGCTCGGATCAATTCGGCGTTTGTAACATGCACAACTTGCTTCCGGGAAACGACTAAACAAGAAACTCACGTGTGATAAGGATAAAGAAAGAGGCGAAACAAGGTTCACCGATAGGATCACGTCATGCGTTCGCTGCTTGGATCTGTCGAAGACGCGGGAGTTCTGCGATTCACCGACTTCAGTGTCAGGCACATTGAGCTGCGTGCGGGTCGGCCACGCAGATGCGCATTAAAGACACGGATTAAAGCTCGAAGTAAAAAACGGTGTTTCAAACTAATGGAAATCAAAGCTTCATTTCAAAGATGTATCTTGACAATATTAGCATCTAACAGATATCTTTAGCGCCTAACATATATATGCAAAGGGCAGGTAATAGTTCGAGCAAAGCACACGGGAAAGCGCGTCGACAGAAATTACGCCTCCTGTAGGGAATATGGCGTCATCGCAATGAAAAACAAGTAGCTGCTGACATGGAAGGTATTCGTCATTTGGAGCGAAGTGCTTTGGGAGGACTTGCACGGTGGGCGTCTTTTTTTTCAATCCGTAGGTTTCGTGTCCACAGCGCCTTGCCGAGGGACGTCGGCTGCTTCTCGCGGGAAGCGGGAAATGTACGCAATGCTGTAATTCAAGCGCGCCGTCACCACGAAGGGAACGCAATTAAGCTCCTTACACGTCCGCTTTATCGTCTTTGAGTCTTCTTTCGGCGGTATCACGAAAACTACACAGTTACGACTCTAAACAAGCGTTGTGCCCCACGGGGAAATCCGCAACCGGACCTAATTAGGGCGATTCTCACGACGGCCACTAGGTGGCGATAGCAAACATGGTGTCGCCAATACCTCAAAACGTTACCGACCCTTAATCTAGTCTGTTAAGTGCAAGCTCGGAATATATGATCCAAGAGGGTAATTAAACAAAGCGACAGCAATCAAGAAAACAGAACGGCACTCAGTTTGCCCGACCACTTCGTTTTACGGCCAGTACTTTCGAAACCACGAAACAGATTTTACGCTTCTAGCGCTCGCTGCAGTTTGTCACTGAACCATGCAATAAAACGGCAAGCTAGGCCTAGACCATGTATTCGTAACGGCGACGCAAACCAGCAGTGTTTATTGCAAGTGCACGCATAGTGCGCAGGTATGCAAAAGCGCGGCGCACCGCCGCCGACGAGCCTGTGGCCCGCCTTTCTCACTGAATTCTACGCTCGATCATCGACGATTGCGTTGTTCTTTTTTTCTTTTTGATCGACTTTTGCAACGATCTTGTCACCAAGACCATTACTTTAAACAAGAAGCTTTCACTTTGTACGACCATCGATCGGTGAACCTGCGAGGGGCAAAGTGCCCTCACCGTCCTGGCACTTTTGTCGACACTGTTAACGTATTTAGCGCTGCAAAGCTTTTTTCCCTAATGTCAAGTCGATCACCGGAGTGTAGCGGACGCTCCGGGGATGGCCTGGAGACCATGACGCAAAACAATCTGGAGTATCGAGCTCATTTTGCTTCTGTCAACACGGGATCCTATGGCACTCCCGCAGCTTTGTACTCTCCGGAAGTACCGCCCGGAAGTCGGTTGCGCAGCGCCACCTGGGCAGCGCAGGAGCCCTTTAGTGCTTTGGAAAAGTTTTGCCCATATTAATTTCGTTCTCGAATTCCGTCAAGTTTTGGCCGGACGGCTATAAAGACAGACCAAAATTGTTAGGGTTAAGTGGCCCAAGAAAAACTGAAGTCTAAAAAAATGGGAATCTCAATCATTGGTAGAAATCCCAATCGCGGCCCGACCGTAGGAACCCCGCTACCCTCATTCCCGCTGTTTCGCAAGAACTGTAACATGGGCGAAGTCGTACAAGAGCAAACCCCCCTTATGCCGTGGTAGCATGGTCGGTGAGTGGCTTGCACAGGAGTTGCCTCCGTTCTGACGATTATGCTCCAAGAGTCAAACTTAACTTGTTTAAAGCATGGCGAATAGAGAACAGCGATGATACACAGTGAAGAAGAACGCTGGCGTGCTTATCATATGAGAACTCGAACGGACAGGTAAACCTTCTCTGCAAGAGCCCATGACGCAATACTCTGCGTTTGTCATAGCCAACAATTTTGACCGGTATTCTCAACGGTCAGCGGAGCTTTAGCCTGGTCCTCACGACACCGAAATGTGGAAATACGCAAAACACTCTCCATTCGTCCCGTGTTGGGGTCCGCAGAGCATGGGCATGCCAAGACAGATACAGGGGGAATAGGAGAATCCAACGCACGGCCGACGTTTGCATTCTTGTTCGAACACGCGTTACTGAAGCCGGATTCTGTCGGTTCGTCTACGGCATGCACAGGCTACGATGTGTGGAAACTTGTTTGTTTTATTTTTTTCAAAGGGGTGAAAGTACATTTACACATAAAGTGGAGGGCAAGAGGCTACAGCCTGACGAGGCCCTTCCTCCCAAACTAGCTTGCACCGAAGTCGGGAGCAGCACACATCACAAAATGAAATGAAAAGAGATACAATCTATACACTATATTCATATACCATGCAGAAAAGGAACAACATAGCTATCACATTTTTCGAAGCCCAAAAAGAAAGAAAATGTCATAGTAAAAGCAATAAAAATATACACACACTGTGAGGATTGGCCATCAGAGTTGGGAAAAGTGGACCACGCGCTGGTGCACGAAGACGGGAAGGAGGAAGAAAAAGGCTGGAGGTGGAACGCGGTTTCCGGCGGCAGCGGAGACTCGAAACTGACGAGCGGACAAGGACCGGGGGCGGACCCGCAGTTCCTGTGATCCCGTTCGAGTTCGAGTAGTTCTAGGCGTGTGAGTCGGGGCCCGCCAACGCGTGTGGCACCCGCAGACGACCGGGGCGTGATCGTGATCGTGCGACTGGCCGAGGCTCGGGATCACGGCCCAGGGCAGAACCACCGCTGCACCGCCACGTAGAACGTGGAGCATCTTCTGCCGTCTCGCTCGGGCAGAGCTGGTGACAGACGGCCAACTCTCGACCGGGGTGGGTCGTCGACCCGCCATCGACTTCGCAGAACGTCGACCGTCGAGGCGGCTGTGAGAACGTTTTTTGCGCTCTCTTGAATCCTGGTTAGGGGTATTGGACTCATGTTTTTTTTTGCTGGTGTGCTTTGCAATGGTACCGCTTTTCCGCTGTCTCGTTTTCTGGTGGCACTGTTAATATACTTTCTTCCCTCTTGCCCTCTCGAGTCCCGTTTGTACGCGTGGTACACCCACAAGGCCAAACGTGTCCATCACAATGTGGCGTTCGCGACAAGACTTTGCTCTTAAATCCACCTTAAAGAGCCTCGCCTTGTTACCGTGTGTGTGACGGACAAAAATGGAGTCCATTCTCAAAGCTCCTGATTTTTCAGAACCATTGTCCTACGGACCGACGCTTCCTCGACCAGCATTGGCGCCGTACTTCTGTAGAAGCATGACGGAATTGCACACCCTGTTGCGTATGCGAGCCGACGTCTCCTACCTCGTGAGGCTGCGTACTCCACGATAGAAAGAGAAGGACTTGTCCTCATATGGGCCGTGATGAAGTTTCACGTCTACTTATTGGGAAACCCTTCGTACTACGAAGTGACCACCAGCCCCTAGCTTATTTAAACTCGGCAAAGCACATCAACACTCGTGTGTTACGGTGGAGCCTGGGTCTAATTCAATACGGTTTTGTGGTGGAATACATCAAGGGTAGGGAGAACATTGGAGCCGATTACAGGAGTCGACTGTCCGCACCCTGACTATCCATTTACCTTTCCTTGTTTTTCCCCCCACCACTACTGCAATGAATTTTTCACTTGTTTTGGCTATAGTGATGTGTGGTTGTTTGAAATCTATCTCTGCCTTCGCTTTATCAACGGGTGTGTGTTTTTTTTGTACTCGTTCATTTGAACTATCCTCGCGCATGTGTGTGTGTGCGCGGTCAAAGACAATGAACGCTCCGCATCATCGCCCACGGACGACATTTGAACCGTCTCAGCAGGTTGTTTGAGCGCAACAACCTCTTGAAGTGGCGGGTGATTGTGAGGATTGGCCATCACAGTTGGGAAAAGTGGACCACGCGCATGTGCACCAAGACGTGAAGGAGAAAGAAAAAGGCTGGAGGTGGAACACGGCTCCGGCGGCAGCGGAGACTCGGAGCTGACGAGCGGACAAGGACCGGGGGCGGACCCGCAGTTCCTGTGATCCCGTTCGAGATTGAGTAGTTCGAGGCGTGCGAGTCGGGGCCCGCCAACGCGTGTGGGACACGCAGACAACCGGGGCGTGATCGTGCGACTGGCCGAGGCTCTGGATCACGATCCAGGGCAGAACCACCGCTGCATGCGCCACGTAGAACGTGGTGCACCTTCTGCCATCTCGCTCGGGCAGAGCTGGCCACAGACGGCCAACGCTCGACCCGAACGGGTGTCGACCCGCCATCGACTTCGCAGAACGTCGACCGTCGAGGCGGCTGTGAGAACGTTTTTTTCCCCCTCTCTTGAACGCTTGTTAGGGGTATTGGATTCGTGGTTTTTTTTTTGCGGTTGTGCTTCGCAATGGTACCGCTTTTCCGCTGTCTCGTTTTCTGGTGGCACTGTTACTATACTTTCTTCCCTCTTGCCCTCTCAAGTCCCGTTCGTACGCGTCGTACACCCACAAGGTCAAACAAGTTCATCACACACACACATACTATACACTAACCAATTTGCCGCATTAATTTACAAATAAGCAGACAAGATAGAAAAAAGCGTGACATGCACACGTTTAATAGAGCCTAACAGGTCACTTAAAAGTGAAAACACGACAAAAAGACAAGTTTAACGCAGAAAGTTACTCGACTTAAACATAAAAACGAGCTTTACGAAAGTAAGAAACACAAACTTAACACTCTTTCCACGAAAATTATACTGTCTGCTAACGCATTGTCAACTGGGCATATCATTGTAACAATACCTGAAGCAAATGTTTTTTAAACAGTTTTATGGATTTTAACTCTTTAATAAGCACTTCAATCTCCTCGTTATTATTTAAAAAGTGTATGATCTGATTTGCTTCAACTGAATGCCATAATTCGTTCTAATTCTCGACTTTCTATAATGTTTTTTTCTTAAGGGTACGCTGAATTCACCGTCACACTCGTAACTTCCCCGCAGCGCCAAAAACTTGGCCGGAGTGACTGGCACGCACAAAGTAGCGGTGAAGCACTTACCCCAGAATCGTAACAGCACTTTCAGTGTGAAGACAGCTTGTGGCGCATGCGTCACCGAGTACAGTCAAATCACGTTAACACTTAGTCGGTCGAGTACGACATTTAGGGACGCATAAACACTGTGCGGATTAACCGCCAATGCCAGTTTGGCGGCTACTTACCGGCTGGAAAAGATCTAGTACGCGTTGCTCTCAAACACACACTCATACAGGCTTGATTTGCGGGTAGGCAGGAATAAATCCGTCATCTTCACTTGCCATCGTGGTTTGCTTTCCTGGAAGACGGCATCTTGGAAGTAGGTAAGGCCGCGAGCCAGTTTCTCAATGAGGTTCCGCTTTTCGGCGAAAGCCCGCATGACGGTTGAACTGGATTGGATCGGATTCGACGGCGACAGCGAATTCGCATACCTACCGGCAGCTTCTTCGCGTTACCGGAAGCTAATCTCGAAGGCCGTGCTTTTGTACGCCGCAATCGGCAGCAGCTGTATGCGGAAGAAATATGTCATGGCGGCCATATTTAAAGTCACTATCGCTGGCGACTGTCGTCCGCGCGTCGCAGCTCGAGCACCAAACGCCTGCGCACATGAAATTTGCCTGTGCGTGTAGAACCAGAAAGAAAATAGCACGCGCTAACCGTGACGGGCAATGAGCGGCTATATACGGTTTTAGGGGGCAGACCATAGATAGGGTTCATTGGGGGCTGGGAGCGGGAGAATCTTTTAAACCGCAATTACACGTTAAGCGGGTACGTATTGACGAGGTTTGACGGTAGTATAGGATTAAGCTATTCTTCTCAATATTTCTGTGCCAGGCTGGCGCCGTTTACCAAGGAACTGGCAAGTCGAGTTCATGTACAGAAATCAGTGCGGGAGCACGACACTGCCTCTTCGCGTGTCTTGCCCTTACTCAGCATTCCCCACCACGCAGGCGCCCAAAGTCTCGGAATGCACATGAGCCAGCATCCATGAGGAGTCCTTCCCCCTTCGCTCTACCTTTTCGGGGCGCGTGTTTTACTGTGGTTTTGAAGCCCTGTTTGAGGTGCGATTACTTGTTGCGTAAACTGCTTAAGGCGGTGTCCAGGAGCGGCAGGCCGTAAAAACTCAGTACCGCGAATTCAAAGCTGCGCGAGTGGATTATTTGGAGCGAGCTAGTCAGTGTTGGGTATTATTTGACTATCGGCACTTCCAAATATAATCACTTAATTTTTATTGGCCAGTACTGTTACCATTTTCAGTGCCCTTTTTGTCATATAGTACCTGAATGAGATATCATAACCAACCTATAAACATGTATAAGTATGGTTGTTTAGGCTTCTGTTTGCGGAATGCTTCTGAAGAATTTGATTGAGCAAATTAGCGCACAAAAATAACTTTCATTGAACCTTACACGTCGATATGAGCTTCTAATAACTAAATATCATTTGAGATAAAGACAGACACCCTTCATTACAAAGTGACATCATTGCCCGAAAAATTGGGCCTCTTATTCCCCGACATTCTTTTTACAAAGAGTCAATATGGTAAACGCCGGTCAGAAAAAAAAATTCTACTTGTTCCGCATTGTAAAACAGACAGCCCCGCTCCAATATCGAAACGGACAAAGTAAAGAAAGAACTAAATAACGGCATAACAAGAACCGCGAGAACTAGGAAGTTCTTCATGAGGTAGCTTTTATGGACAAAATAATGTTCACAAATGTAATGAGCTTCTCTTTCGGCTACGTAAATGAAACCTGTTGAGTCCCCTTTCAATGTTAATAATATCCATTGATAACTTCTACTGTCATGCACTAGAGGGCGTTGGAGTGGAGTACAAAAAATTCGGCAGAAATTCAAAAAATTATCCAGTAATGCGCAGCATTCCAGCATTTTTCTGCGGCTTGTCTTGAGTGTGAGTTTTTACAAAGTTTTTGATTTTTCGAAATCCTGCCTGAGCAATTATCTCCATTTACGCTAATGTAACGACCAGGTGGAACTATCTCGAATTTGCATTATTGCGAAAATTGAGGGCGTTTCACTGTTCGCCATTTGCCGGAATTATTTCGTATTTTTTTAATATGCAGTTTTTCAAGACTTCGTTCGACCAATTATGTCCATTTACGCTATTATAACTATTATTTTTATTTATTTAATCTACCCCTCAGGGCCAAAGGCATTACAGAGGGGGAGTGGGTTACAAAGCAAGAAAAATAATAATAATACAGTGCAGTGAGTATCATAACAACAAAAACATTAGATTGCTCCTGAATATACAATATTAGCTGAATTCTTGCGAAAATTCGGGTTATCATTAATATTAACAATATCACGGGGAAGGTGGTACCATTAGTGGGATGTACGGGGGAGAAATGAATGACAGAAGGTTTGTGTGTTGCACGATTCAAGACAAACTTTGTGATAGTGATCAATGCGACAGGAAGTGTACTGAGGTGGTGGAATTGATACAATTTATGGAACACGGTTAGACGAAAAAGCTTTCGACGAGAAGACAACTTAGGTAGGCCAAGTGTATTTCTCATTGCTGTTATGCTTGCACCTCGGTTATAATTGGACAGAATGAAGCGAATTGCATTGTTCTTTTCAAGTTCAAGTGCAGTTGTTAGCATTTCGTGAGTTGTATCCCATATCGGGGCGGCGTACTCTAATTTTGAACGTACTAGTGCTGTAAAAACCAACAGTTTAGGTTCGGACGGGGCGTTAAAAAATTCCGCCGTATATATCCCAGCATGCGGCGTTAGCATTCTTAACGTATTCGATGTGAAGGACCCAGGATAATTTAGATGTGATGTGAACGTCAAGGTACTTATAGGAGACAACAAATTCCACAGCGGCATTGTTAAGAAAATAAAGTGACAGAGTGGTGTTTGTACGGGATACACGCAGGACTTTGCATTTGTTAGTCTTGAGCTCCATTCGCCATTTATGACACCAATTAGCGATACTAGTAAGATCAGACTGAAGAATTGCGCAATCGTTGTCGGTGTTAATTTCTCGGAAAATGACACAATCATCCGCAAAAAGATGGATTTTAGGAGTTAACAGGAAGTAGAGATCGTTAATGTAAATTAAGAATAAGAGCGGCCCCAGCACTGACCCCTGAGGTACACCGGAGTGTACGTCTCGTAGGGGTGAGTTGTAGCCGTTTGCTGCAACGAATTGCGAACGATTAGTAAGAAAACATTCAATCCATTTTAGAAGGTTATCACCGATATTTAGTTGGCGTAGTTTATGAAGCAGGAGTTTATGAGAGACCTCGTCAAAGGCCTTGCTAAAGTCGAAAAAATACAATGTGCATTAGACGAACGATCGACGAAGACTGTGTGTAAATGTTACCAGTTGAGCTTCACAAGAGTATGATTTCCGGAAGCCGTGCTATGCCGACGTAAAAAATGAGTTAGATTCGAGAAAATTAACCAGATTCGAAAAATACCATCTTCGAGCATTTTACAACATGCGCTGGTGAGTGAAATTTGGCGATAATGAACGTGATCAGATTTATTTCCAGTTTTGTACAGAGGAACCAGCTTCCAGATTTTCCACGCAGCGGGTAACGTAAATGTATCCAGTGATTGTTCGACATTTCTGTTAGTAATATAGAACAATAAGCACTTTTTATTTTTCAGAAACTTTGCAGAAATTAGGTCGAAACCTGGGGAGGAATGATACTTTAAACCGTCAAATTATTTGGAAATGCCAAGAACATCTACAGTCACTTGAGACATAGCAATATATTCGAATTGTTGGACGGCCCGTAGCTTATCGACAGTAATGTTGGACAAGGTGTTTACGAAGATGTCGTTTAAGATAGACGCACACATATTAAAGGGCACTGGATTGTTAAAGTCGTCCTGGAGGCCAATATCATCATGAGCGGGTTGATTAATCACGCGCCAAAATTTCTTAATGTTAGTCTTTAGCATAGACGGCAGTACTGTAGATAAGAAAGATTTTTTAGCATTTTGTATTGCATGGACGTACGCTTCAGAAGTGACGCGATATGTATTCAAGCGGGATCTAGTGGAAGGACTTTTTAGCTAATCGGCAAAAGAGCTTCTTACGGTTAGACATGCTCTTGATATACGAGTTGTACCATGGTGCGTAGGGTTTAGATGTGACTACACGTTTCGGAATGTATTTATTCATTAGTTGGTGAATTTTACTCGAAGATAAATCCCGATTACATTGAACAGACCGGTCATCAAAGTTCAGCAAGAATAAGTCGATAAAAAGCTGACAGTTCGTTGTAATAGCCTTAAAGTTGTCGTTCTTGTAGTCACGAATATATTTTTTCTCTGTTGCCTTTTTTGGAGGGATTGCGTTAATGTGAAACGTAAACAACAAATGATCACTCAATCCAGGGGAATAAGTGACAGATGAAGCAAAATCAGGTCGGTTCGTTAACATAAGGTCTAAAGTACTTACTGTGTTATTTAGTGTTCTAGTCGGTTGTGTTATCAATTGCCTTAAAGGAAATACAGAGCGCAAATCTAAAAAATTACTTGCTTCAGTCGAAAATGGCAATAAGTGAGGCGGTTGCATACTCCGACAATTGTTAGGAAAGAAAAGTCACCCAGAAGAAAAAGTCACGAGGAAGGATAGCGTGTAGAAATTGCGTTGATTGCGTCATGTAGCTCATTCATAAACGTAATTGAGGAAGAAGGAGATCGATAGCAAACACCGAAGACTATATTTTGATGGTGAAGCGTCATAGAGGCCCAAATTATTTCTAAATGACTGTAATATGTACGCACTTGGATGGAATATCTTTTGATATGGTTAAAAGAACGCCTCCGTCTCGACGTTCCGTACGGTCGCAATGAACAAATGGAAAAGTTAGAGGCATTGCAAAAACATTCCGTGTCGCGCACATGTGTGGAAAGCCATGTTTCTGTTAGTGCAATAATTTTGGCGGAACATGTGTCAATCGCCGATGACAACGACTTGTGTTTGTTAAGTACACTTCTTACATTGCAAAAAAGAATGGAAATTTTAGCTGAAGAAAACGATGAACAAAGATGGCCACTCCCCTCGTTTTCCTACGAGACGGCAGGACAGGCGGCATTGTTAGTACGGTTGGGGCGGGACCATTACAGGCGGAACTTCCGCGATATCTGCATTTTTGTAGAAATGCAGGGCGTTACACGTTCCTGGCTGTGGGGGTACTCGGCAAAGAATGCTACGCATGAGAAGTGTAACTTGCACAAAAAAACACAAACCCTTGGCATTTAAGCTCTGGTTCCCTTTCCACTCACCGACTTTTTTGCCTGACCGTTGGCGCCCATAATCCCATAATTGAGCTGCGCTGAAAGACGCTGTGCCAGGTGGAGCGTGCCTGAGCGCGCTTTTAAGTGCGTTCTCAAGCAGGGCGTGCCCAGAGCTATTCGGTCTAATGGAGGTTTTATCGACGGCGGTGAGACGGCCACGGGGCTGGTTAAGTTGACAGGACACCGCCAATGCCATTGTCTGAACAGTGTTACGTACCTTCTTCATGTGGTCGACGTGCCTTACCGGCTTTTTCATAAATATTTTCTTAGTTATCGTTATTGTACCACACATCCGATTTTGCTCCTTCATTTATTTCCGTGTTATCGCGTTTCGAGTACTCTGTGTTCCTCCAGCGCATTTTCTGGATGGTTTTGTAATGAAAACCTTTGCGCCGGGCATGGCTGTCTTCAACATGTTGATCTTATTAGTATTCATACATCGAGAGGTTTATCTGCTTACCTGTTCTCTGTCCGCTTTTGGTGCAAGACACGTCATTCAAATGCTACCTCTGAGAGATTGTTACTTTTTTCTTGCCTATGTGCTGTTGAACATTCATTATTGCACGTTGTGTGCTGCTGGTGCCGAAACGGGTGCCCGAATCTCTGTCAACCAGTCTTTTGAGACAGCCTTTCTTCTTGATGGCCTCCGACATCGTGTATTCTGTATTAGATGCAAATAAATTTCGCTGTTAAGTGTATATTGTTCAGCTCGGCCCAGCGCGGCCCCAATGCGTGGATCCCGTGACTTGCCTATATATGCCCATTGCCGCCGTGATCAGCGGTCCCGAGTGTACTCTAGACTAGAGAAACTATGTGGAACCTTAAACACTATGACTCAATGAACTCGAGAGCACCAGGCAGGGGTGGGGACGCCACGTCTTATCCCCATATAGGAAAGACTTTTGGTACAATTTAGCTGGCGCGCGCCCAAAGTGACCCGCCGCGGTGGCTCACTGGCTAAGGCGTTGCGCTGCTGAGCACGAGGTCGCAGTTCGATTCCCGGCCGCGGCGGCCACTTTTCTGATGGATGCGAAAAGCAGAAACGCGCGTGTGTACGAGATTTCGGCGCACGTTGAAGATCCCCAGGTGGTCAAAATTAATCCGGAGCCCTCCACTACGGCGCGCCTCCTCGCCTGCGTCGCGTCGGCGCGTTAAACCCTACAATCAATCAATGGTTCCCAAAGTGTAGCGAAGTTTACTAAACTGGATGTAACATAAGTTACAGTGGTAGTCTCCTAAAACATATTAGGTTCCGATTTAAACCGAAGCTTTTTTTTGCGTACGCACATGGGCGGGTCCGAAAATGTGGCACGTCCGGAACGATAGGTGCGTCGTGGCCGCAGCATCTGCATGGCAGGATGGTGGGAAATAGGGAGGGAAAACACGATGTACGAGCACAAAGTGTGGGTGGCATGTGCTACGTGATGCATGGCAAAGTGTGTCAGGAGATGTTAAAAACACGCCAGATTGCTTAGCTAAACAGGGGCATTATGAATCGAGAAGCAGCTACCAGCTTCAACACAAGCAACTAAATGCAAGAGAAAAGGTGCAGTGGGTGCTGAGAACACGGAGGCTCGGATATGTCGATGAACCGAGTAGCAACAACTTTTTTAACGTGAGCACATGATGGGTCGTACACATCCCAAAGAAACAGCGTACAGGTGGCGTCAAAAGTAATTGGACCCGTCTTGCATATTTACAGGAATTCCAAAGCGAAAAAAATCCTCCGTCGCATGCCCCCACGCGGGATTGCAGGAATCTGTTTCCTTGGCAGGGGGGAGATGGAGCGGGTGCTGGGTGAAGTGTGGGGGAGAGAGAAGAGGAGAGAAGGAGAGAGACGTTAGAGTAGGTACACGTCAACTTGTTATTTATTGCCATCACTTGCACCCCACCCAAATCGGTGGGATCTTTTTGTTTCTCTTCTTTATCTCTCGAGGGGGGGCTGGGGATGGAGGGGTGTTCAGTCGGTTGTTGACGTGGGGAATGCCTGTGGATTTACTCTGGTCCCTCTCTGCGGGCCTCTGGGGAGGAGTGGTCCTTGAGATGGCGAGTGTCGATTTAGCGCACGACGAGCACGACCGCTTTGTGGTCGCTAAAGTGTACGGTGAGGGGGTCCGGCAGTAGGGGCTGGACGCACAAGGACGACGACGACGACGCAAAGACGAGGTCTATGCAGGACCCGTGGATGGTGGTCGGCTGCCTGCTGTTGGCGGGGTTTGTGGTCAGACACGCTAGTCGAGACCGTAACGGGTCGCGCACGTGCCTGACGATCCAGTCGTCTTTGCGAACGTCGACGTTGACTATGGCGGTAACGTTTAGTGTTTGGGGGGTTGGTGCTATCACGTGTACACCACGCAGCTATCACGCCGCTAGCACGCCGCTGAGTCGCCAACGCACGCCGCTCACGACGTAGTTTGAATGAGTCAAGGATATAAGGCGCGTTCGTAGCCTTTGATTCTGTGTCGTTTTGTGCGGCAGTGGGGTAGAGCGCCATGTACCTTGCGTTCCGCCCGCAGACGTCGTGGGATCGAAACCAGGCGCCGGTAACTGTTATTTCTTTTTCTTTTTATAGGTAGGGGGAGGCTGGCTGGCTGCGGACGCCGACGCACGGGTGACATTGTGAGTTATATACAATATGCTCTGCATTTAAAAATTAAAGGAAGTTCATAAACGCACGGCATCTCACTTCTCCTCCGTCCCTGCCGCCGATCTCGTCACCTCTAACGGCGGCGGTAGAGACGGAGGAGAAGTGAGATCGTGTAACACCGGAATTGCGCTTCCTTTATTTTCATATAAAAAAAGAGTTTCCACACATGAGTTCACGAATACACCTCAAACCAACCACCATCCTGGATGAGGCATGTTGGTTTAACTTTAGCAAAAATATCTCTTTGCAGAAGCATAAAGGGGGTGGATAAGTTCATTTCACTTGTCTCTGGTTTCCTTCATTGTAGAGCCACGTGCGTGATTTCAAGTGACGTCGCATGGGTAATCGTTGTGCGTGTCGTTTACAGCTTCGCTTTCCAACCAGCTTCACAGGGTGGATTGGCGCTCGTTTTTTTCTTCCAGAGACTGCCTGGCTGCATTGCTGTGTGTTTAAAGGAGCCATGACGACAAAACACAAGTTTGTGTTATGGGAAACATTTCGTGTTTTATAGTGCCCCCAGCGCTTGTCCGAATGCCAAAGGATGCTTATTCACTGAGAAATTATTTAAATTTAGCTAAAAGTTTGATTTTCCCTCTAAATCGTGCTTTTTCGTAGTCTGCAATGACATCACAGGGCCTGGTTTACCGTTAGTGAACCTAGAGGGCGCCACCACACTGCGGCAAGCCGTTTTCTACCTTTGGTTTGTGAAAGTATTTGTGCCTGGCTTGTTTTGCTCATCGACACAGTCGTTTCATGAAATATAGTGCCCGCTCGACAAATACGGTCACGTAAGACATCGTCGCTTGCGTCATATCGGCCAGTGTCGTCTGAAACAACCCCAAAGCCAGCAGTCCTGCGCAGCACAACCAACCATAGTGCGCGCAGTACCAACAGCAGTATACGCATCGGTACTTATATGTTTACGTGTGCTTCGTAACTTCCACTGTTTTTCCCACCATTCTTGGGGCTTTAAAAAGAAAGAGCCCTAAACTTAATCACAAATATCTCGTTCGGCATGCTTGTAAGCTCTGCCTATTTCCGCTTGCTTTTGCCGCCCTCCGCCAATCGCAGAGCTGTCTGGTATGACATCATAGGTTCTGTTGCGGGAAATGGGCTAGTGGGTCGCATGGCCATTCAATTTTCCCCTAATTATGTAGCTTATTTTTGTGAATTTTACGTTAAATGTTTTGTCAGTATGATTCTAACGAGGCAATCTTTTGAATGAACCAAACTTCTATTTTCTCTTCATGGCTCCTTTAAAGGTGTCCTCCCTAATAGAAAAAGCCTCCTGTAAAACGGCAAAGGCTGTCATAAAGCCAGTAAGACGATTTTTACAAATCATTTCTCCTATTACGTATGATAGCTCCTGTCCATGTACAAAGAAAGGATGGTTTTGAACGGGCGTGCACACCCCGGTGTGCACGTACGGTGTTGCAATCGACTTCACGATTGTCGTACCGCAGTAAGCACGAACATTCCTCATAATATGTACTCGAAACCAATGCCCAAGCAGTTGTTATGAGCATGAGTACCAATTAAAGCTTCGTTCAACACCAACAGACGCGACAAGGTATTACAATCTGTTTGTCTTATTTCAGACGGCTTAATATGCTGCGCGCGACGTAGAAATTTGTACGCGTCCCGAAAGAAAGCGCCTGCAGGAATAAGCTTCTTTCGTAACGTGCCAGCCGTGAGACAATGTCCCACCGACGCCTTCTTTTATAAGCGATGCTTTGATGTTCTGGACTGATGCGTGTGTATGAGAAAATGTTCTGCCGGAAAGCCAGCTTTCTCTGACGATGATGATGAATGGTCGTGGGTGAAGGGAAAGAAATAAAAAAACGCTGGCGGTGGCCGGAATCGAGCCTAAGTCCCCTTTGTCATGAAGCCGAAGTGTCTCCGATTGCTTCATTTCTACATGGTCGAAGCGGTTTGGGGAAACTCTGGCTGTAACCAAAGAATCCTTCACGGGAAAGCTTCGCGTTCAACTATCGTCGTTGTTAGACGGAGGGGTGCAGGATTGGTATTGTGGTGGTTGTTGTTGTTCCTCGTCTCATGGCGCATACCCATGCGGGAGATTGACCAGGAATAGGGCATCAACGGTGATAATGCACCCGATTACGACGACTAAAAAATGGGCAAAAATATTTAAATCCAGAAACAGCGCGTGATTACAAGAGCGAATTGGTTAAAAATTGAAAGTCGACGTTGAATCTGAGAAAGCGTACGCGCAATGATCAAAGCCAACAGGGCAAACGACTGGTCTCGGAAACGTATGCTTGAATGGCTGGAGCCACCCCTCTGTGACGATATCCAGGGCTGTGGCTTCATGCGAAAGTAGTATGGGCATGGAGATAGGAAGTCCAATCCGCTGTAATAGCATGACAAGGCGACGTTGTCTAATCATTGAAAATCCATGGCGATGAAATTGAAAGCGCTCTAGTGTCTCATGTTCACTGCAAATAGCACATAAGGCCGAGAAGGCGAGACCGGACCTGTGCATATAGAAGTTCAGATAGGGAAACCTATATCTGAAGTTGGTTAATGTGACCTCGCATTGGCGAGATTCACAAAAACGGGGAATTTATTTATGTCTTAAATGGGCATACTCTTCAAAATTAGTGATGACCCCTGCCCGCGTTCTCGCTAGGCGTTGACACCTACGGAACCATGCCCCTGCTAGAATCCCCGGAACATGGCAAAGGTCAACCGAAGGACCATTAAAAAGCGATCGCGCAGAGGAGTCAGCTCCTTCATGAAGGAGTTAGCCTTTGTCACCGGGAACCCTAATGATGCAGACGTCCCGCAAAAGGGAAGGCACAAGGAAGTTGAATGCTCGGATCAGGGGGGAATTTTCGGATGATGAAAAAGCTGAACAGAGCGATAGTGAGTCAGTTATTGTAGCTATATTCAAGTGCTGCGGAGGTACTTCTTTTACGGCCACTACTAACTCTAGTAATTCGGCTTGAAATATTGGAGTGAAATCTGGTAAACACAGAGAAACTTGCCAACTAAGGTGTGGACTAAAAATGCCCACACCTCATGTTGTGATGCATCTGTCGCCACTATTACATATTCATTCAAGCTTACCAAATGATCGTTCAGTTCGGCTGTAAGTAATCTTGACAAAAGCATTTTGGCGTTATTGCTAAAAACACTGTGAAAAGTTAGAGGCGCTCGAGGCACTTCACAGGACATTGTCATTATTGTGGGAATGTTGATTTTCAATGGAGAAACGTAATGCTTGGGCTAAACACGCTGAGGATGAGTGTGCCGGGGCCACGAAGACATGAAAAACAGTGCCGCCTGAGCTACCATTAACAAAAGAAATCTGCTTTGTGGCGATTTAAAAGATCCTCATAATAGTCAGCTCTGTTAACAGTTGGAACTTCGACTGTAGACATGGCATAAGGGCCTCCAAATACAAGATGTGTTTGGCCAGGCACATTTAGAGGCCGAGGCACAATCTTAGGATACGCCGCTCCAATATAATAAGCTGCTTACGCTTGTAAACGGCTGAAGCAGAAAAAAAGACGGAGCCAAATTCTAACATGGGACGAATGCATCATTTGTAGGCACAAAGTAAGGTGTCCCTTCTCATTCTTAAACCCCTGTTGCTGATTCTCCGCAACAATCCTAGTGCCTGTTCTCCTTTGGTCACGATAAGGTTCATATAAAGGCTTATAACCAGTGTACTATCATAGATGGCACCCTAGTACTTCACGGATGTCACCTGAGGGACAGTCTTCTCCCGACACGGCAGGCAGAGGTTCACCGGAGTGGATACCGGAAACACAAGAACAGTGCACTCAATGACATGGATGTTCAATTTTAGGTTTGCTATCCACCTTTCGATTGGACACAAATAGGCCAGTAACATTTGATAAAGGAAATGAATGTCTTGAGCCGCAGAAAAAAGCTATATCGTCCGCGTCAACATAGGTACAAATTTCCTGATTCATTGGAATTGAACTGAAACAACATATAAAATAGTATGGGAAAAGGACCGATCCTTAGGGGACGCCCCTTGTCTAATAAAGAGCAGATGACTTAAAATAAGTTTGTGAGCAAAAAAACTCACAATCAATTCAAAATTGTTGAATCCATGAATGGATGCATTGTGGTAAATAACGTTATGCAAGTTTCGCTAGCAGGACACTATATTGCCGCGAACCATACACGGGTTTGTTTATTATGTTTGTTTTTTAGTGCCGGCCGCAGCCCGGATCTGTTATCTGTGTCCCATGCAAAGCGCGTGTTCCATATTTATTTTTTATGCCGCACGGGCTATCTCATTCAGATACGCAGATGTGTTTCGCCCTAACTCCGCTAGCCCAGAATAATCTTCTGTGATCTACAATGTTCTGGATGTGAATCGACGGTTCCAGAAACTCTCGCACCGAACTCTCGTGCCTGCACAGCAGACGCCGCGGCATTCGATTCTGCGACGCTCGCCGACGCAAGTCACTTTGTTGACCGCTGCTTCGCCGCCTCTGTATTCTTTTGAGTTGTTAGGGGAGCCCAAGTTCGCTCCAATAAACTTGTTTCTCCTTCAAGACAACTGCGTCGTCCTTGTCTTCGTGACATCTGCTGGAGGTACTGGGTACGCACCCTTTAAGACGACCTCTGCAAGCCGCCAGCCCAGTCCAACTAGAGTCAGCCTCCGACTGCAAGGATTGCCTCCCGAGCTCGGTCTTCTGCCAGAAGGGCCCAAGAGAAGGAACGCTGCAACCAACACCATGGTGCAAGAACGAGCGTCGCCAATCGTCCTGCAGCAGCCCCGGGAACCACCATCGTTCCGCGGATCCCCCGGAGAAGATCCTGAGGACTGGTTGGAGAAAGTGGAGCGCGTCCGCATCTTTAACAGGTGGGATGACGAAGAAACCTTCCGCCATGTTTTCTTCTATCTAGAAGATACGGCCCGAACGTGGTTTGAGAACAAATGAAAGCTCCCTAACCAACTGGACTCTCTTTAAGAGTGAATTCCTCAAAACATTCGCTACCGTCGTGCGAAAGGAACGAGCCGCCCTCTTGTTGGAAACGCGCACGCAACACCCCAACGAAGGGGTTGTGATCTTCGTTGAGGAGATGAAGCAACTATTTCGCCGCGCGGACCCCGATATGACGGAAGAAAAGAAGCTACGCTTCTTAATGCGCGGTGTAAAGGAGGAACTGTTTGCTGGACTTGTCCGAAACCCGCCCGTGCTCGCTCATTTCGACGAAAACGCCGAAACGGAAATGCACACGTACGCCAGCGATATAGGTTTGGGGGCCGTCCTAGTCCAAACGCAAAGCGGGTGCGAAAAGTTAATCGCCTATGGAAGCCGTGGTCTGCCGAATGAGAAGAAAAACTACTCTGCCTCCGAAAAAGAGTGCCTGGCAATCATATGGGCCATTCCAAAATTTCGCCCATACGTGTATGGTAGACCGTTCAAGGTTCTGACAGACCACCATGCGCTGTGTTGGCTCGCCAATTTGAAGGAACCCTCTGGCCGTCTTGGGCGGTGGAGTTTGCGCCTGCAAGAGTTCGACGTTACAATCGTCTACAAATCCGGCACGAAACACTCCGACGCCGACTGCCTGTCCCGCGCCCCTGTCGACCCACCACCACAAGACTCCGATGAAGATAGCGCGTCCTTCGGGGTTACGGAGAGCGACCTAGCCGCCCAGCAGCGTGCCGACTCCGACTTGCGCGTAATGATCGACTACCTCGAAGGACGAAACGTCGTCGTGCCTAGAGCGTTCAAGCGGAACTTACCAGCATTCAGCATCAAAAACGCCGTCCTCGTGAAGAAGAATTTCAGCCCCGGAACGGGAACGAATTATCTACTTGTCATCCCCGCAGACATTCGTGACGAAATTTTGGAAGCGTCCCACGACGACCCGTCTTCCGGACATCTCGGCACAGCTCGCACTATTGCAAAAATTAAGGCGAAGTACTTCTGGCCCCGCCTTACATCCGACGTCACCCACTACGTTCGGAGTTGCCGTGACTGCCAGCGACGAAAAACGCCGCCGACTAGACCCGCCGGATTTCTGCAACCGATCGCCGCCCCTTCGAGGCCCTTTCAACAGATTGGAATGGACCTTCTAGGCCCGTTCCCTACGTCACGATCAGAGAACAAGTGGATTGTCGTAGCGACAGACTACATGACGCGCTACGCCGAGACCGCCGCTCTTCGGAGGGGGACTGCACAAGAAGTGGCCAAGTTATTTATAATCCAAGTTGTGGTGCGATTTGGAGCCCCTGAAGTCCTAATAACGGACCGCGGAACGGCCTTTACCGCGGAGCTGATGTTAGGAATCTTACGCTACAGCAACACGGATCACCGAAAACGACGGCGTGCCACCCCCAAACGAACGGACTAACGGAACGTCTGAACAAGACGATTGCGGATATTTTCCATGTACGTCGACGTTGAACATAAGACTTGGGACGAAGTCCTCCCGTATGTCACGTTCCCGTACATTACAGCGACGCAGGAAACTATGCAGATGACACCGTTCGAGCTTGTCTACGGAATACGGCCGACTACGGTGCTCGACGCCATGCTTCCGCATGTAGAAGACGACGACCTCAACGCCGACGTCCGAGGATACCTTCAACGTGCGGGGGAGGCCCTCCAGCTCGCTCGAGGTCGTATAACGGACCAGCAGCTGGTGGATGCCGGCCGGTACAAGCTCCGACGCCGAGACGCCGAGTACCAACCAGGGAATCGTGTGTGGGTTTGGACTCCCATTCGACGACGCGGACTCACTGAAAAGCTTCTGCGACGGTATTTCGGACCCTACCAGATTCTACGACGTGTTGGCCAATTAACCTATGAAGTGATCCCCAGTGGTGATTCCGGCACATCACGAAGACGCACGCGACCCGAAGTCGTCCACGTGGTTCGCCTCAAACCGTACTTCGCAAGATGACGAACTTTTTGTTGTTGTTTTGTTGTTGCTATTTGTTCGGACTGTCGTTTTATTTTAGCATCGGGTCGATGCACTCTTAGAGTGGGTTATGCCGCGAACCATATACGGGTTTCTTTATTTATTGTTTGTTTTTAATGCCCGGCCGCGCCCGGATCTGTTATCTGTGTCCCATGCGAAGCCCGTGTTCCATTCTTTATTTTTATACCGCACGGGCTATCTCATTCAGATAAGCAGAGTGTTTCGCGCTAACGCCGCTAGCCCAGAATAACCTTCTGTGATCTAGAATGTTCTGGATGTGAATCGACGGTTCCAGAAACTCTCGCGCCGAAAGATAAAAGCCTGCACGGCAGACGCCGCGGCATTCCATTCTGCGACGCTCGCCGACGCAAGTCACTTTGTTGACCGCTGCTTCGCCGCCTCTGAATTCTTTTGAGTTGTTAGGGGAGCACACGTTTTCCAATAAACTTGTTTCTCCTTCAAGACAACTGCGTCGTCCTTGGCTTCGTGACAATATTCCACCCTGTCGTATGCTTTCGCAACATCCAGGGTTTCAAGGGCGCCTACCTGTTTATTTCTGGGCGCAAACTGGATGCCACTCTCCAAGTCAACATGGGCTCACTAAATGGAGGAAACCGGGATGGAATATTATTGCTGGACAGAAACCGGGCTAAACACTGTGCAAAATTATCTCTATCAATATGCCCAAGTTACCATTCATAGCGATTGGGCGAATATTGCCCGGAACAACACCTAGAATGGGTTGTTTTTTTTGGAAGAAATACAATTTTTGGAATTTTTCAATCTGCGCGAACCCATGATTTCTCGAATGAAGTGTATACGCTAATCAACAGATCGGTAGGAGACTCTTCAAACAGAAGTTTTATCGCGGGAGTAGACTCCGGGGGGGCTTCCGGCAGCCGCATAACCACATTCCCCAGCTCTGCCATCGTGACATTGGAGAAGTGTAAAACTGGGCCACTTTCTACGGCCATAGGTGATAGAGCAAAGGAGAACCTGATTTGTAATTCCTGGGCGATGTTTTCGAGCGAATTCAAATTTTCATCCACCGTCTCCACGTTTAAACAACATCAGTTTTATGATCGAAGCTCTTGCGGTTGCGCAAAAAAGCAAAGAGGGTGTTGAAAATAAAGACAAGGAAGCGCGCCACTAGCACAGCGAGCGGGAGCTCGCTCCACGAACACGGCTCACGAGGCAGTCGGTGGTAGCCATCTTTAATAGCCGGACGTCTGGTCTCCTCGTTCCCTTTTTGCTACACAAATCTCTGCATAATTTTAAAGAACGGGACGCGGACGCGAGTCCATGGCTGTGCTGAACCGAGGTTTATTAGCGTCCTTCTTCTCTAGCCCCTGATGGTGATAGTAGTCGGTTTGCTGGCTTGGTCGTCTTCTTCTGCCATGAATTCTGCCAGGTACCGAGCATCGCGTAAGAGAATGTGAGCAGTGCTCTCGTAACGCCAACGTTAGAAATCAAAAGTGTGCCGATTTGTAAGGAAGAAAGCCTTCCAGAGCTGATGGCTAAAGTCTGTGACAAGATAAGAGAGCCGATTTCCACGTCGGACATTGAAATGTGTCATCGCGTGCCTGTCCCTAAAACAGCGAGACAGCACGACATCGTTGCCCTGTTTGCTCGTCGCACAAAGCGCGACGCAATCCTCGATAAAGCCCGCAAGGCGAAAATTCTCGGCACTAATCTTGGTCTTTCAGGAGCTAATCCGGTGTTCATTAATGAGCAGCTATGCCAGGAACTAAAGAGGCTTCCCGAGCCCATAAAACAAGTGTACAACCCATTAAACGTAAAGTTCCCATAAAACATGAGTTCCAGCCTTTTCAATTACCACACGCCTCCGGTAGGAGCCCATGTATTAAGAGCAAGCCGTAGTTCCTAATTCTGACCCGCCGCGGTGGCTCAGTGGCTAAGGCGTTGCGCTGCTGAGCACGAGGTCGCGGGTTTGATTCCCGGCCACGGCGGCCACTTTTATGATGGAGGCAAAAAGCAAAAACGCCCGTATGTACGAGATTTCGGCGCACGTTAAGATCCCCAGGTGGTCAAAATTAATCCGGAGCCCTCCACTACGGCGCGCCTTATTGCCTGCGTTGCTTCGGCGCGTTAAAACCCGAGAATCAATCAATCAAACCTTGTAACTAAAGCGTTGCGAAATGAAAAGCGGGACTGCTTCACAAACCTACTGAATGAGACCAGTGCGAGACATCCGGATAAAACATGGCGTTAACAAAACACACTTTTATACCGGTCGCGAGCGCGCAAAGAGATAACCGAAATCAAACACACAGACGCTGTTCTTAGTGGCGTACACGAAGCAGATGAGTTCAACTCCTGTTTTACTGCCCTAATTAAAAGCAACCACGACGAATCTATCAGGCAGTTTCTGACAACGCCGAATGAAAATAGCATATTTTTGAGCCCAACGACGCAACAGGAAATATTTTCGCGGTTTCTATTCCGCTGAGCTACTCGAAGTCCAGGGATGCTGATGGTATTTGCATAAGACCAATAAAGTATGTTCTTGACTGTATTTTACCAGCATTAGAGCATATTTATAACCTATGCTTGCACTCTGGAGTGGTTCCAGACAAAATGAAACGGGATAAAGTGGTAGGTATATACAAATCTGGAGATAAAAACAATTTTTCAAACTATCGTCCAATTTCTATACTTCCTGCATTTTCAAAAGCCCTAGAAAAGATTATATCAATATGAATCAGTTCTTTCTGTGACAAGCATAATATATTAAAAACTCAGCAGTTTGGCTTTAGGAAGGGTAGATCGACAGAGCTCGCCCTACTAACACAAAAAGACACTATCCTACAATCATTCGAAGATAATAAACTAACTATGGGTACTTTTGTTAATTTCTCAAAAGTATTTGATTCTCTTAATGACCATTCACTTATTAAAACTTGAACACTATTGCTTCCGCGGTGTTGCCATAGAATTATTCAGATCATACCTTGACAATAGGGAACAGTGTGTTCCGATCAATTAATGTATTTTTAAATTTATGAAACTAACCACTGGCGTTCCTCAAGGTAGTACACTCGGGCCATTAATTTTAATCTATATGTAAATGATGTCGTAAACATAACTACTGAAGCTACATTTATTATCTATACCGATGATATGACCATCTTCATACAATCTAAACATCCGCATGAACTTTGGCGGACGATACATGGCGGAATATACATTGCACAATCTAAATATATGGAGTACGGCTAATTCACTTAAAATAAATACCACCAAAACCAAAGCAGCTGTGTTTACTCCCTCCCAGTAGCGTTTTGTGTTCGCATTGGCTTAAAAAACATCGAAGTAGTGTGAGAAATTAAAACACTTGGGGTAATCTTTTTTCACAATATGTTTTGGACTTCACATGCGAACCGAGTACTTAGTTCTCTGGCTAAGATCTCAGGCGCTCTTTGCAGAGTCCGTTATGTTTCACCTGTGAAATTTAGGTTATTAGCTTTCAAAGCTCTTTTTTGCTCCCAAGTAAATTATTCTACATTGGTGTGGGGAACTACCTCAAAACAAAATATAAATAAGATCTACTCAGCCCAAAGAAAGTCCCTCCGACACATAGCAAAGCTAAACTATCATTCACCGTTTTCTACCTTTTCCATTCCTATAAGGTTTTGCCGTTTATTTGTTTATGCAATTTCAATTTACTCATCAGGTACAAAAACAGCCTCAAGCAAAATAACATAACATTTTTATCTGTATCCAGTCTACTCAATTGAAACTTTATTACCTTCACAATCATTTGCAAACACCGTTTTTCCCCCTCATTTCTTCGATTACTGTGCGTTGTTACAACTGTATTTGCCATTGTGCGTTTGTAACGTGATCCCAATGTGTTGCAGTTTTTTCCTATATTCTTTGTGCTGTAGAACTCTGCACTTTTTTCTTGAAGCTAAATCCTAAAAAGTTGTAACTATGTACTGAATGATAGTCTTTTTTTCCTTTCATCTTTCTTTACACTGCACTGCAAGTGCCCAGTTTCATGATTTTTTCTGTGAACGTGAAAGCACGATCAAAAAAAAACTTTTTTTTTCGATCCAATTTTTGTTGTTTTTTTTTGCTTGTGTTGCTTTCTTTACCTGAAAATAAGAAATTCCGGAAATTGTTCGCTATGTGCCCCACTGCTTTGCAAAAGGGGGTTGGGTCCCCTTCAAACTAGCTGCGACGAGATTTTTGCCCTCCTTCCTGCATTTCCTGTTGTTGTTACGAAAATGCAAAATAAATGAATGAATGAATGAATGAATGAATGAATGAATGAATGAATGAATGAATGAATGAATGAATGAATGAATGAATTCGCAACATACTCCCACCCCCGACGGTGACGCTAGTGGCGGGTAAGTGCAGAGCAGGTTAGTCTAGCCTCGCCGTAGATTAGTCCAATGCAATTCCTGCGGAGTCTGGACGTGGTAGGTACCTGTCTGCTTTATCCTCCATCGATGCTTTGAGGCGCGATGCCTTCTTCGTGATACTTTCTTGGCTAAGACCGGGCCCGAGTTTTTCCTTGAATGAGACTGTACTTTTGAATGAGGGAATAGAGCTGCTCCTCGAGTAAGCATGGATAAATCGTATTCGAAATGCAGCCTCAATCTTCTGGTCAGTAGTTCCATTTTCTCTTCCTGTTTGCTTTCGAAGTTTTATTCTGGGTACGGGCTGAGTATTTCCCACTCGCGTCGGAACCGTTGTCATGGCACTGGAGTTTCTTGCTTCTAGTAGTCGAATGGACGCTTCCCCTTCACGTGCTTGAATTTGCATGTTCCCAGTATTTGTTTGCGAGCCACCCGTTTGTAACTGCGGTGCACGAATGAATGCCTTGCTGCCGTTGCACGCGAGACCACTTCTATGTTTTTCATCCGTTGTCTTGATGTGAGTTTTATCCATACGCGATGACTTCTTGGGCATGGCCCGGGGTGCATCCGAGTTCGAAATGGTGTTGTCGTCGCTTCGGCGGAATGCTACGACGCCGGCTGCTTGGTAGAAGTCGGTATTGCTGCTACATCCCGGTGCCTGGTTCACAGACGACGTTGCAAATGTAGGGGCGCTATGCTGCTCCGTCTTCTCTTCCGCTGAAAACGACAAACCCATGGCTTCGAAGGCAGCCCTTGTTGCGAATGGGAAGTCGGCCGCGACCTTTCTCTTAATGAGAGACCCCTGCTTGTGTAGAGGTGTCGACAAAGTCTTCGTCATGGTGAACGATGTCCTCAAAGTTGCCTGACAAATTCATTCCTTTAGCGAAACCTTCGTGCGACTTATCGTGTATGAGTACTCATCGTCTTCTTCTATGAGTTTTACGATGCTGTCAAAGTCCAGAAGGCTCTGAATCTGCCCGTTGAGCTTGTGAGGTTCCTCCTGTCTTTGTTCTGCCATACGGCACAAATCAATAAGCCTACTTATATGTGAAGGTGACCATTCCAAGACACGAGCGGTTGTGTTGGCTAGTTCGGTTATGTACGCCCGGAGGATGACCTTTCAGCTGAGATGTTGGTCCACGACCTGCTAATCATCAAAACCAGGTAGCGCAGCGAAGCAAAGGTTGGGACTGTCCGATGGGTGGAGTTCATCTCCGGGTCCCAGGCGGGGTGTCTGCGTCCAGCACGCAGCCATGGCAGGAACCGTTCAAGAGTGAGGCCTCCGAAATGTGAGATTCGACGTACTCGAGGCCACGCAATACCTTGAAGGCGCTGCGCCGAGAAGTCTGCTGGTCCGTTGTTCCCGGGTTTCACGGCACCATAATGTAATAGAACGGGACGCGGACGCGAGTCCATGGCTGTGCCGAACCGAGGTTTATTAGCGTCCTTCTTCTCTAGCCCCTGATGGTGATAGTAGTCGGTTTGCTGCCTTGGTCGTCTTCTTCTGCCATGAATTCGCAACAGAGAGCACGCCGGTTTTTTTCTTTCTGAAAGCGCGGAAAAGGATTGCGTATGATGCAGTCGCATTGCTGTAGAGAATACTTCGGCGGAAACAACGAGGAGTAATAATTAAAATTTGACCAGTCATCGGTGCTGAATGTGAATAAACTTGTTCCACGCCGCTTTCCTACGCCGATAATCTCTAGGGCAGTCCAGATTTCACTAAGGGCTCATACCAACTTTCTTGGCTGAAGCTACAATGAATTCCGACTTATTTAGTGAGCTTTTCAATGTGGCTGTTACCTTCATAGCCCGATTTTCCTCTGATTTATTCGGCATAGATGTAAGGGCGGACGCAATTTCTTGTTCATAAGTTCGTAATTAAGTAACGCCCGCATTACACGTTCCGGTGTACTTTGCGAGACAGCTATTTCGAAAACTACCGGTATATGGTCGCTATTCGTGGGGCAATCTACTGTACCCTTTGGAAACGTTAAGTCCAAGACTGAGCGCGTTTGCCTTCGAACAAATGTCGCACTGCCCGTGTTTAAACAAAGCAGATATTGTCGGGTGTCCAGTATAGCAACCGCCAGCCGCAAATGTCTGTTCTGAAGCCCAACTGACGTGATGCCAGTTTAAGTCACTGGAAACCACCATGTTTTGCTTACCAGACGAAAGAGCAAGATCGAAGGGAACTGTGTAAGTCACTCCATTCAGAAAATAGGCATTAAGTAAAGAAAAAGGAAGGCTCCCAGGAAAGCATAAATCTATTGCCAGCAGTTCACTGTCAGGTGACAATGAACTGGAAATACAATTTGGCCTTATGGCAAAATTTGGATGATACCAGAATCAATATTCCACCACCTCGTGTCGCCGCGTATAACCGAGACACACGAACACCCAGAAGAGTAAATGGCTTATCCTTTGGCATCCAAGGCTTTTGGAGGAGTACATCTCGACATTGAATATTAATAAGACAATTTAGATCTGTGAGTGCCGCAATTACACGACGACAATCCCATTAAACTAAACCGAGGCAGAGGATTGCCACGTAAAACGCAATTTCGGTAGTAGATGTTAAAAATTAACGTTGTTAATTTGCATCCCCTCAACCTTTTTTATTTTCACATTCATTTGACGAACCCTAATACTTTAAGTGTTACCAAAGGGCTTTGCTTTTACTTCACCCAAGGGTGCAAGACGCTGCTGCTTTTAGTCCATTCCTATCTCTTCCAGCCCTCCCCCTCTACGCCAAAGCACCGCGAAAAAGAAAAAAAAAACGAGGTAAATTAAGCGCGTGTGCATTCCCTTTTAATTATTGTCTCAATGAATCTCCTCTTCGTTGCATTCGGGTGTCGGTTCTACTTAAAACTAACCAACGATCGCAATTACTGTGGCGTTACTTTGGGGAGGGGAAGGCTGCGGCCCGCCGGCTACGAGCCCCCTTGGTAGAGAGAAGGGGGTGTCACTTGTGCTTCACCATTGTTTAAAGTGGACTTCGAAAACGTGAATACGACTGTTGCCGCTCTCGTCACACCAGCCTACTCAATTTTTTTGTCTTTAAAATAGAAGAAAGCGATGTCTGCCTAGGGTGTCATTGATATGCGCGACTTGAAGAGTTAATTCCCGATGGGGCGACTGAAGGCGAAGAAAGAGCGATTCCTGGAGAGGGGGCGCCCTCGGTATGACCGAAACGCGCGGAAGGGTGTAGCCAGCAAGCTTGTTCCTCGAGTGGGAAGACAGGGCCCAACGATAGTGGCCATTGTGTCCACAGCGGCTTTTTGTGTGGCTTTTTGTTGCACATGATAGAGGTTTTGTGAGCTCATGGTGAATGTAAAGCTTTTTCCTGTATTACTCTGGTGATGCTTGGGAGACCGTCAACTCCGCCAGGCCTGTAAGATTTTCAGAGGAAACTGAAAATAATACGACTGAAAAAGAAATCTGGCCGAGATTCAATCGTACAAAGAACAAAGAACAAAGAACAATCGTACAAAGAACAATCGTACAAGGACAAAGAACTAAAATGCGGTGAATGTTTTTTTTTTCAGTTTCAGTTTCACTTTATTATACCAACAGATGAAACAACATAGCATTAGTATACACGCAGGGGTCCCATAGTGAAGAACACTGCAGGTGGGACCCCTGATGGTTAATAACAAAATGAAGAATAGGTGCAGTCGCCAAACAACAAATTATGCATAAGGATTACCCGATTGAAAAACAAATGATCAAGCCACGAACTCTCAGAATAGTGTCAACATGTCGGATAAAAGCAGGAGTAAAAAATGCTTAGAGTGGGCGAGAAACTAATCTACTTACAGGTGCAGTTACACATGTGGTTACACGCACATATACAGAAATACACATATCTATAGTTACAGGGTCTAATGTATTTTCACCAGCTAATACAGATTTTTTCAATACATGGCCGCATACACCTTTACACATATTTGTAAGGTTTAGGATATGGTAAGGTGCGCCAGACATGACGTGTTATGATGGGTCAAGTGAAGAACGAAGTAAGCGCTTAAATGACATGTTAGATGGGGAGGTTTTGATGATGCACGCCAAGTTATATAACTGCCTAATTGCGGCAAATACAAAAGTGTGCTTTCCGTAGTTCGTCCTTATTTTTGAAAGTATAAAATTATTTTGTTCCGAAAATCGGGTGTTAATATGGTAAGCCACATACCGTCTACAGGAGATTTTGGTACAGGACATATACAGGAGATTTTGGTTGTTGAACAGGCGGTAAGCCTATCTAGAGGGAAAATTACAAGTTCTGAGATACAGAGGATTGACATGGGCATTGTAAGGGCTACGAGTGATAATGCGAAGTTCTTGATTTTGGATATGTCGCAGTGGTTTTAAATGAGCTTGGTAAGTCAGCCCCAGGCTTTCGATGCAATATCTCAGATGGCTGTGAATGAAATCATTGTAGAGTGTAAGCAGTGTCTGCTGGCGAAAGTAATAGCGGGCTTTGGAAAGTACTCTTATGTCATATGCCATCTTTTTTCTCAGTGCAGTGGTATGGGCATTGAATTTTAAGAGATTGTCAAGCTGAACTCCAAGGAATGTTCATTGATTGCAAGGAAAGATAGGGTGCATATCAATGTATAGCGGTTGCAGGTTGCCGGTTTGGTTCCGAGAACACAAGACTACGCACTTTGTTTTAGACGGATTGATTACGAATTTGTTTTTATGACACCAGCGGTTTACAAAAGAGAGATCTCGGGATAATCTGTTCGTAACTGCTTCTATTTATTTATGCAAATTATAAATAGTCGTATCATCAGCATACATGCGACATTCTGTGGAGGCAGAAAGACAGGTAGGAAGGTCGTTTATGTAGGCTAAAAATTGTAAAGGCCCTTGCGGGACACCAGTATTAACTATTATTTTTATCTGAAATAGCCCCACAAACACTAACCATTAATACTCTGTTAAACAGGTAATTACAAAAAAGCTGCAAAGGTGGTACTACTATGCCATAAGCAGCGAGTTTTCCTGAATAGGATGTGTTAATCGATGGAATCAAACGCTTTCGTAAGGTTCACAAAAAGCGATCCAACAAGCCCACGCTCGTCTATTTCACGTTTGAATTTGTCAGTAAGTGCTATGAGCGCTAGGGTTGTCGAATAACCAGGGCGAAATCCGAATTGTCTTGGTGTAAGAATACTATATTTCTCGAAATAGTTAGAAAGCCGCTGTTGAAATAATTTTTCAACCACCTTATTAAAGAAGGCGAGTATAGATATTGGTCGATAGTTTGCTATTAGCGTCTTGTCACCTTTTTTATGCATTGGAACAACTTTTGCTTTAGTTGGTCAGGAAAAACACCATTTTTGAAAATCAAATTTACAATATGAGCGAAAGGTTCTGCAATATAGTCAACCATATGTCTCATGTGAAGGGCGTTAATACCGTCAAGGCCACAGCTAGTATTTTTCATATTAAGAATAGAACTTTTAACCTCTAAATGCGTACAAGGGAACATACAAATGATCGCGGAACACGTGGAAGGCTATCGGCATCATTTATAGAAGAGTGGTTATCCATGAGATTAGGGTGTTGGTGCTTGGTGGTTTCGAAAAGGCCGTGCTAAAAGCATTCGCGATATCCGTCGTGTCTTAGAATATGGTGTTGTTTGATTAATTTCGGTTATTTCACTTTTATCTGCTGTTTTGTTAAGAAAACTATTCAGTATGAGCCGTTGCTTAGAAATGTTGTTACCGGCATCAGAGATCTGTTCTTCAAGATATGTTCTTTTGGTAGATTTCAGTGGTGACGTCAAGGTGCTGGAGTATTTTTGTCAAGTTGTTTTAAAACAGCGTTGAATGGTTGCGTTTTCATTTTTCA
This sequence comes from Haemaphysalis longicornis, assembly GCA_013339765.2. Taxonomy (NCBI): domain Eukaryota; kingdom Metazoa; phylum Arthropoda; class Arachnida; order Ixodida; family Ixodidae; genus Haemaphysalis; species Haemaphysalis longicornis. The sequence continues at coordinate 144,139,103 of CM023449.1, read as the reverse complement.
ATAGAACTTTTCTTTTTTTACGCATGCTCTTTAGTAAACTGTGAGATACCCGCGCGTTTTGCGGCGACAAGTAATTCTTGCTATATAATCTGACCGAAGTGGAAAAGTCTATTGCGGATTTAGGAGTTGAATAAAATTCGACCTAAGCACTTTCAGGATGTGTAAGAGCGGTAACACGAGACCAATCGACGAGTCTTACTAATTCGGCAAACATTTGTTTGTCAAGAACACCGTGGTGAGATGGAGGGTTCCTATCTGACCTGGTCGAATGAAAGCGCAGCGCGATCAAGTAGGGATCTGTGATATTCGCCCGTATTACGAATGAATCTGGTGGAGTTAAACTGTTGTTAACGCATGATCAATGAGGGTGCTTGTGGTTTGACCAGAAAATCGTGTTGGAACGTTGATTAATGATTCAAGGCTGTGGCCTTGATAGCAGTTTGTGTATTCGTTTGAACTTGAGCAGTCCTCAAGGAGGTTGATGTTTATGTCGCCTAGTATTACAACATCTTTGTTCTCATCAGTTATTGAATGCAGCACTTTGTCAAAAGCAGAGCATAATATTTGAATGGAGGAACTTGGGGAGCGATAAATACAGCCAAGTGTGGTGTTTTTGTTGAGGTTACCAAATGTTGATCAGTCAATTTCAACCCAAACTGATTCGCAGTTTGTGACATTCAAAGCAAGATCAAGTCTGCGTTTGTATTTTAATCCTGAATGAACAAAAATGGCAGCCCCTCCCCCCCCCCCATCCGTGATTGGATGTGTCTCGATGCCATATTCTGGTGAGTAACATGAAAAACAATAGAGGTTCTTATCGACACTGCTTGGCCACGTTTCCGAGATGCAAATTATTGCGAAAGGGTGTCGGCTCGCACTTAGGAGGAACTGAAATTCATCGAAATGTTTTCTAATACTTCGGGCATTAAAATAAACGGCAAGATCTTTGTTTTCTGACCACAAAGACGGAGGTTCGCTGGTGTTCAAATAAGCCATGGCGGCGCGTGTACTGTCTATGCTGTTTCAGGAGTTGCGTTACTGCTCATAGCGTCACCGCGTACATTGTCCGGACGTGTGGTTACAGACCACTCAGTGGCATAGAAGACGCGTAGGTCTCTTTCCTCCCGTATCACGGTACATCCAGCTGTCATCCGTTTTACGAGCTTTGATGCGACAATCGTCCGTCCACAAATACTGCCATTGCATTTCCTTTTTTCGGTTGAGGGCCATCGCAAATAACTTATTTTGCAACTGTCAGGTGTTAATTCACGTAATCAGCGTGATATTTTTGTGCGGGAAATCTGATACCCTTCGTCTGCAGACGGGCTTTTTGCGCCTTGCTTACAAACTCTGCCTTTTTGTCACGTGAACAGAAGCGCGCAATCAGATTTTTTCTGCTGGACGCTGCCGGAACACGGTGGATGATGTCCAGATCACTCCTTGACACAGAGCATTCAACCTTATCATCCATGGCTTGAACGATGGCAAAACAGTCTTCCCCTTTTGTGACAGCGATCCTTGTGATTTCAACATTGTTTTTACGCGAGTAGTGTTCCATATCGTTTATTCGTTTCTCTTGTTCGGCGTTTTTGGACGTCAGTGCGCAGTTCTCCGCTTTCTCTATGTTTTCTGCTTTTAGTTCCTCGACAGTTTTGTCCATGAAAGCAAGACTCTTGTTATGCTCGTGCACTCCCTTCTTTAGGTTTTCAACTGTCAGTCCCTGCTGTGTCTCGAGCTTGAGGCAAACCCTAGCAAAAACCTTTTCCACAATGTCTGATATTTTGTTTTCAATATTCTGTTCTAGCTGTTCTGTTTTCTTAGTGAGTTCAGTGTTAACGAAGGGTAAGCAGGCAAACATAAAACGAAGGGTGGTTTTCCGGAACAGAGACTAGGTGGTATTTGTATGCACAACCCGTACGCGCTTATTCAGCATTTAGGAGATGCAGAAGCTGCGGCTGTTTTCAAAAAGGCCCGTTCTTTTTCCACGACAATATTGTAGACCAATGTTCGCAAATTCATTTTAGCAAGGTAGCGTAGCCTACGTAACACTCTTCCTACGTTTTTCTGCATTATGGAGGGCTACCTAATGCTTGTTAAGTTTTGGATATTGAGAGTGTGCATGTAATTTATGTAATTTGAGTGTATGTAATTTTAACAAATACATAAAGAAGGCGCTAGACCACAGTAAAGACCAGTTAATTCTTTAAGCTGATTTGCATGCCGCAAAAAAGAGTGAATAAATAAATCAAAGTAAGTGTCGTAAAGGGAAAAAAAAGCAAGTGTAAAGAATTCACTCGGCTGCCTAAGAGGTGTCCCCAGGACGAGGTATTAAAAGTATATATATAAATGTACAATTTCGAGAAATACCTGTCAAAGATCGAACATGCCATCATTCAAAAAATAAATTCACACCACCAGATTGTTGTCCATAACCCACGTTAAGCGGAAATAAAAATATAACGGCTGTCGCAAACAGGCAAGCACCAGATAATTTGGCCGCCGAAAAGTATGTGCACCGAGATGTTCGTACACCAAAATGTCGGTGCACCGAAACGCCCGTACACGAATATGTCCGTACACCGAATTGTCCATTCCCCGACATTTTCGCACCGAAACCTACTACACCAAAACAAACTAGACCCGTCTGGAGTTTTTCCGGTGCTCCCTGAAAAAATTCGCCAAGGACCATTTCTTTGGATTATTCTTACCGTCCAGATAATCTGCTGCCGGCGGTGTTAATATTCGTACAAGATACGTAGTTCGACGTCAGTTTTAAATTTCTCAGTTAATTCCGCCCCGTGATTATCCAACACTATATTTTAATTTAAAAACTTCATTGTAACGTCATTGTAACGATACGTTTCAATGCTCGAAGTTGAACTGGAACACGTTTCTGTCGCAATAAAGGAACTTGTAACGGGAACTCGTTTCAAAATTTGGAAGGAACGAGGAACAAGATTTCGTTCCTGTTTTAGAAGAACGTGTACAACACTGGGTAGCCTATACATAGGAAAAAATATTTGATGCTTCGCAACCACATACAAGTTCCTTGTTCACTGATTCAGACAAGAAGTCGTTGTGACATATGAAGCCAGCGAGTGAATGTGACGTAACGAGCATGCGTAGACGGCTGGATTAACCACTGCCGTCCACTTCACCGTGGCAGGGCGGAAGACCGAACGAAAAGTCATTCCGCCTGCCACCGGTATGGGACGTTTCTTTCCCCAGCTAAAATAGCGGCAATGTTCTAGTCGATCGTGTGACAATTTTTTGTTCGGGAATGGCGTTCGTCCTGTGATTATTATTTTTAACATCACACTGCTGCTCCTTGAGTCGTCGGGAAAATTTTTCTGTTTCGTCAATTCTCACCTGATGGAAATCGGCGCATGGCATCATGTATACGACTACTGGGAAGGAATCACTGGGAAGTGTGTCTTTTACGTTCAGGCTGGATAAGCACTCACAAGTGACGAAATATTATCAAATTACGGGCTAGTAAATGTTTCCGATCGGCCGTCAGGAGTAGCGAATGTTAATTACCATAGACAAGTTTGTATCCATAACCATTGCTAGAAAAAAAAAGGACCAGCCGTGTACACCTATGTGATTGATGGAAATGTTCTTTGCAGTGGACCAAAATGAATACATGGAATTATTCTTTCGTCTTACCTGATGCTTGAATAGACACATTTTGAGTATTACTACTAAGGCCCTCTCCGTTGTCTGCTGTTTCAACCCGTCCCCCACCACGGTACTACACGACTTGCGGAACACCTCCGCTGTCTGCTCAGTGCAAAAATAGGGAAACAATATTTTGATTCACCATCATCATCAGCAGCAGCAGCCTGGTTGTTGCAACTGCAGGACGAAGGACTCTCCCAAAGATCTCCAGCCTCGTCTATCGAGTGTTCGCTGAGTCCGCTTTTTCCCCGCAAATTTTCGTAGCTCACCCCTTAATCGAGTCCTCGGCCGACACATATTGCTCTACAGCCTATTGACAGCCACCACGTTAAACGGGTGGTCTTGAAGCATGGCTTTCCGTGCCGGTTCATAGAACAAATCGTTATCATACCCTGATATGGACCCCATGGGCCTGTCTTCTATAAACAGCCACGGCAAGCGATCCTCTAAGGAGTGAAAGGATGCATTGTTAAGTTCGGGTCCTTGAAGTTCCAGAACCAGTGCCGCATGGCTGTCAGAGATTTTTTGGAACTCTTGAAGTTGTACTTTGAGTCACTTTCCAAATGCTACGAAGGAAACATATATTATCAGAGAGAAGGCATATGTGTTGGTTCGCATGTGTGTGGGAGGTTATATTGCTTTAATTATAATATCAAGTGCAACGGCTTTGTGACTGTCACTGAGGGTTGGTATAGTAATTAAATTAGTAGAGCGCGGATGACTCAAGCCGAATATTTGGGTTGTGCTAATTTTCCTTCCTCCTATTATGTTTATGTAAAAATCACCGCCGCAAACAAAGTGAAAGTTATTAGCATCCACGAAGTCAAATATTGTTGGCTATGTGAAAACGTGTTTTCTGTTTGTGAACCATATATAACAGATAAAATTGCACTTTCGCTTTTTGAACATTTCCTAGTAGTCGGTAGTGACACTGTAGTATGAAGTAAGTTTTGTTTAATGTCGTTCGAAGCATATATTACAAATTTATAACCTGCTTTATCTGGTCGACTCATAACAAACGACTATGTGCAATATTTGTAATAAAAATTAATCGCTACGCAACTATTTTTTACGCATATATATGAAAGTAACTTTGAATGAGAATTGCCTTAAGAACCAAGAAATAAAATCACCTTTCCTGACAGGGGAGCGCGCGTTAGAAGGTGTCTAGCACCTTTTGGGCACTGGGGAGATTTTAAACCTCTAAGAAATGTTGAGAATGAAGTGTGACACGGGCGTCGACAGCATAAGATATTTTTAGAAGGAGACCGAGGACGCAGGCAACCCTGTTGCAACATCTTTGCCTAATGGTGAGGGTATGAAATGCCACCTCACATGCAGCTGTGAGATCGTTGCTCTTTGTCCAAGAAAGCGGCCGTTGAATAAGAACCATGCCGTGCCTCTATCGCATATGGTCTTCACATGCTTAGTTCAATCAGCTCGCACACTTCGCGAGGAAGCAGGAACCCGAAGTAAACTAACGGCATTTAAGTTGAAGAAAGAGTGGACCGCGCAACAAAGGCAGAAAGAGTAGGCGAGCTCCAGGAATGCGGGTGAAAGGCGCGACATGGGGCAAGGTGCAAAAGAGCTCCAAATAAGGGGTGAAGAGCGCAAAGAAAAGCAGCCCGCGGATCGGAAGCCGGCCCCTGCTCCCAGCGATCGGCGCGACGTGATTTCTCCCGCCGAGTTGTAAGAAAACGCGCGGCGTCGGCGGCGGGAAAAGGGGGCCGGAACGCCCGCCGTCCCAATTAGCAGAGCGGGGCCCTCGCCTCGAGCTCCAGGGTGGGAGGGGCGCCACACGCCCAGATACTTGTCCCACTGTCAGCGGCGACGACTATAAAAGCGCCCGCGCGGACTGCCGACGACATCACACTCGGTGCCCAACCTGCCTCGATACACCAGCGCAGCTTTCGAGCAGCATCTTTTACCCAAGCAGTCATGAAGGCTACGGTGAGTGGTCGGCGATCCGGTGAGCTCGCGCTCACCATGACGCCCACACGGAAATACACCTAGTGGCAATCCCTTCGCTAGATAAGGTCAAGCGCAGTTCTAAAGTGACTAAACATTGCTCAATCAGTCGTATTCATAGCCTTACCTGCTTTGTTACATATGTGATGTAAGATAAATGAGAGGCTGATGAACTATATGTTCTTGTCCGATGTTTGTTTGAAGTGCTCAGTATTTTTGTTAGCTTACAATGATGACGCAAGGTACATTTTTTCCGGCATTCATGAGCTTCCCGTGGTGTCCAACTTCCATAAGCCGGGCTTTTGCTTTCAGGAACATTATTTGCGGCTGCATTATTATAAAACAAGCTATGTGCAACGTCCTAATTCCAACGTCCTAAGACTGGGATGAGCATTAGGCTTAGGTACTAGTATTGTTGGGCTGGCCTGGTCTTCCCCTGGTTGAGGTGACAGAAAGATTCCAGTTGAACAGAGTCAGGTGACACGTCATTTGAAGAAAGAAAGACAACCAAAGATTCCACTAGATAATGCGCAATTCTAGTCATAACAATGAAGTGTTGCTTCAGTAATTGTGGAACTACCGATGCCTTCATTTGCAAAAAGAACTTGCTACGACCACAAGTCGATTTCGCGATTCTGAGACGTTCAGTGCCAATGCTAATTCGAGATGAAGGCTGAGAGGCGTGATTTTGGCTTCAGCAGCTGCTTCTACCCAAAAGCGTCCTCGAGAGACGTCGGCTGGCCCGAATATCTGCTCTTGCGAATGCGTGATAGCACATGCGTTGTTTTAGAATGTTCCGGAAAGCTGGCTGTTCACTGCCCAAATTTTGTTGAAAATTCTGAGGGAAACTGAATCGTAATTCAACTTGGAAATATTATTTGTGCATTGCCTGTTTTTCTCAGCTCCTCCTTGTCCTTGTGGCAACTGCCATCGCTGCCGCTAGTGCCGGCTTGATCGGACACTACGGTGGCTACGGCGGATACGGTGGCGGTTATGGTGGATACGGCGGCTACGGCGGCGGCTATGGTGGCTACGGCGGCTATGGTCACGGCGGCTACGGCGGCTATGGTGGAGGATATGGCGGCTATGGTGGCTACGGCGGTGGATACGGCGGCTATGGCGGCGGATACGGTCACGGATGGTGGTGAATGATGTGCACAAGTTGAAAAGAGTGAAAGTGCGATTGCTTTGAAGTGTAAATAAATTTTATAAAGAAAACAAAAAAGTGGTCCACTCTGATTCCTTTGACGCTGGTGCTTACGTGGTTAGTAGGGAAGAGTGGTGCATAAGGCCCGCCACTTGTATGAACGCACGCAACACATACGCAGGAAACACGCACCTAAGAGAGGGATCAGCGTAGAACATTTAAATGTATCACACGAACGGCGAATAGTAGAAAGCTGTGCGTGTTGAACATACTTGAGTGTTGTGCTCATGCCATCTGAGTTATGCGTCTGTCGGTCTCTATTTCATCTTCAAAATCAGCTCTCTTCGTACCATGGTGGGTCGGCGACAGACCGATTTCTCCCTCAAGTAAAAATTTGTGGCACCCGCATGCCCCACAGCGATACCCCCCGGGACCTCGGCCCCATCTTTCATTATGGCTTTGCGGACACTGCGCACTCAAATCACCCAGCTTTGCTATCTCTCCTCCGCTGTTTCACTAACGGAAGAGCTGGACTGCATGAACATCACCTGCTCCACGTCATCGACGCTTTCGTCATAATTCTTACACTCCACACAACTCCCTTGTTTTCTCAGCTGTGATGCCTGGAGGCCTCAATTCATACACTTCGACGCATCGACCTCGGGACACCTTCCTACCCCGTCAGCGCCACCATTTCGTAATTGGAAGTTTTTACCACTCTCGAGGTTACTGAGGTATTCTCCTCAGATTTTCTGATGACATTGCCTTGCTAAGTAACTCGGGGGACGAATTGCGAAGCATGATTTCCCCACTGGACGAACAGAGTAGAACCGTGGGCCGGAAAATTATTATGCAGAAAACTAAAGTAATGATCACTAGACTCGGGACAGCACAGCCGTTTTGAGATAGGTGGCGAGGCAGTGGAAGTGGTAAGCGAATATATCTACTTAGGCCAAGTTGTGACCCCAGTTCCTAACCATGAGGCAGAGATAATTAGAATGATCAGAATTGGGTGGGGTGCATATGGCAGTCATTCTCAGATAATGAATAGCAGCCTAGCATTGTCGCTGAAGAAGAAAGTGTATGAAAGCTGCATCTTACCGGTACTCACCTACGGGGCAGAAACTTGGAGGCTCATTAAGAGGGTTCAACTTAAATTGAGAACGACTCAGCGGGCGATGGAGCGTAAAATGATAGGTGTAACATTAAGGGACAAGAAGAGAGCGGAGTGGGTCAGGGAACAAACAGGTTAGGGACATGTTAGTAGAGATTAAGAAGAATAAATGGACGTGGGCAGGGCATGTAATGCGAAGGCAAGATGACCGCTGTCATTGAGGGTAATAGAGTGGATCCCTAGAGAAGGCAAGCGTTGCAGGGGCGGCAGAAAGTTAAAGGGACACTGAAGTGATATGTAAACATTGCGGGATTACTAGCGCAAATTGTAGTCCGGAGTCCCAGGCCATGTTTCGACCACTCTGGGCGTGTTTACGCGGTTTTATTAAGTAGAAACATTAATTCGAAAATGCTGTCCTCCTCTCTTTACGCTCGCCCATTTTCTGTGGCGTTTTCCTGTGACGTCGGGAGGAGCCGAGCTCGCAATTGGCTGCGTTCATGGGCGTTCATGCACTGCGTAGGGCTCGGCTAGTGAATGCTACGATTCCAAGCCGTCCTGGGAGGCTTATCTTACGCATTTTACAGCCGACAACATGGGAGATGCGCGGTACAATGATTACTGAGATATTGAGAATGCCCATCCAACAACGCCATTGGTTGTGTTTTACAGAACCGAAACCGAAACTTGTTTGATTGCTAACCTTGGGCATCGTCCAATCACGGTGCCCCCTCCTCCCAACGTCACAGCCTTAGTTGGTGCGGCCGCCGCAAACCGCGCATGGTAGTTTTTCTTCTTTCGCCCTTTGTAAAATAATTACCGATTTGTCAACCGGATAAACTATGAAAAGTGTGCTAATTTGAGCCAGTCTACGCAGTGCAAGCAAAAACGGGAGCTTCACAAATTCACTTTAGTGTCCCTTTAAATGGGTAGATGAGATTAAGAAGTTTGCGGGAATAAATTGGTCACAGTTGGCACAGGACCGAGGTAATTGGAGAATAATGGAAAAGGACTTTGCCCTGCAGTGGGCGTAGATAGGCTGATGATGGCGATGATGATGATGATGATGATGATGATGATGATGATGATGAGCACTGTCGATGAACACATCGCTTGCGATCGCCAGGCGTCTGCAGTGTGTTAAATAGAGAGCAAGAAGCTCGCCATGAGCGCAGCCAGAGGGAGCTCGCTCCGCGAGCGCGACTCAGACGGCAGTCGGTTGGCTTGCAACTCGACAGACGGACGCGTGATCCGCTCGTTCCTTTTTCCACACAATTCATGGTGCAGAAACGCACATCCGTCAGGTCGCACTGGCTCACGTCATATACACAATTCGTCGTCCCAGTCACAAAGCAGATAAGAGGCCCTCGACGTTCTGTTGCAGTACCCACCAGCATCGCCCTCGATTTGAAGATGCATCATGAAATCACCTTAGACAAGCAGCTCGACAACCAGATTCACGCGAGCCCCATGAAAGATGAATTTAACGCTGGCGCCCTGGCCGCGATAGAGTATGAAGACCGCATCTGCGCTCATCGAACGCGCCTGCGCTTCTTCTTAAGCTGGGCCCTTCCTGTCAGCGCCGCTGCATCCGAGTCCGGTGTGCCTTCTGGAAGCGCGTTACCGCAGCCTCGACTGGGTGGCCCTGAGGCAAGGCAGGGCACCTGTTTCGCCGCACTCGCGAAGCTTCAAATGCCGACGTTCCCGGGCGACCTACGCGACTGGCAAGTGTTCTGGTAGCAGTACGACGCCAGCATTTACTCGAACCCAACCATGCCAGGCGTAGAGAAGTTCAAGTACTTGCTCTCGTACCTGACCGGTCCGGCCAATGTCACAATCGATTGCATCAGACTGGCTGATGACAACTATGACTTATCTATTAAGGTCATGACCAACTGAATCAGGCGTAAAGATCTTCTCGTAGACAAATAGCTCGCCCTGGAACCGGTACCGCGCTCGGCCCATGTCGCGAACTGCGGGACGTCTACGACACGGACACGTTCCGCACGAACGTGTTGGAGGGCCTTGGGATCTCCCCGGGCCAGTAATTCGTCGTGCTCTATGACGTCCTGCTACGAACCTTGGCCCTCAATCTGGACTTCCTATGCCGGCAAAACTAAAAGAGACGCGGAAGGACGCATTTGAGGTCTCTGCGTCCTCTTCTGCCAGGTCCAGGAAATCAAAGTAATCCTGTATTTCCTCCGCGTCCAGGCGAAACTTCGAAAGGAGAGTTGATCAGATAATCATGTCCCGTTCACGCGCCGCGTCCAGGAGAGACGCCAGTCGTTGCCTTCGCGTGTAAATCCGTTAGCGTAAATGACTCTCGGCATCCAATCTGGGTCTTCGGTGCCGCCCTGGTGCCGCGTACTGGGTGAGTCCCGTGCATTTTGTAGGCATGCCTTCCTGCCTAGACTTGGCACTTTATCATCACTACCATGGTCGCTGAAGGAAGACAAAATCCCACCATCTTCACGAAGTGAATGATGATGAGAGGGGCGAAGCTAAAATGCTTATCGGTAAAACCGCGACACATTCGCCCACACATCATGTAAAAATCAACACGTCAAGCGTTCCACCTATCCGTTGACAAGCCCGTCGACGACGCCGATGTTTGTGGGGATTATGTAAGGCTTGTTTGGGACGATGAGAATCTCCATTAGTAAATTGGCGAATTCGGTATGTGACATTTTTGCCACCTTGGCCGTCGCCTTCTGCAGAGCGTCTTCTGTCGCATACCCCCGGTACGGGTCTTGAGCTCGCAGGCGACGAACGACAACCTCTTCTTCTTCCTCTCCTTCTTGTCGGGTAGCAACGAACGCGTTGAACGTTTTGACCTGTTCGGCGAATCTTTGGTTGGCCAATCCCTAGGGGGATCCTGCCACAATCATCATCCTTCCGCCGTGTATGGCAGCAACGGGGGACGGGACAGGGCCCGAGAAAGAGTCTTAAGCACGCAGGCGACGAACGACCACCTCTTCTTCTTCCTGTCGTCCTTTTTGGGTCGGAACGAACGCGTTGAACGTTATGACCTCTTCGGACAATCTTTGGTTGGCCAATCCCTAGGGGCATCCTGCCACAATCATCATCAATATGCCGTGTACAATGTGCCGTGTACGGCCGTAACAGGGCCCGAGTAAGAAGAGCTTCGCCCTTAAAATTGCGTATCTGGCGCTATCCTTTCCAGAGCTATGTGCACTCCGCACACAATGAAATTCGACGCCGCGTAATGTTGACGAGAAACATGAACCCCGCAACGTACCGGCGGAGATATTTCTTTTGATAGCAGTGGCGCCACCTGCCACTGACCCGAATAAACGCGCGCTTGGTCTCCAAGGGCCACTGCGAGATGGCGCATTCTTGACAGCGAATTTTTTTGCTACTGGGGCTGCACTTTTTCAGTTGATGTCGCGTTGACCAAATATTCATGTAACCTTTCATAAAAAAACATTGATTTTGTATATATGTATTGATAGTTATATTTATATTGATATCACTTATGTATTGATGTTTTGCCTCAGGTATGCGGAACGTTTGCTTTTTGCTCAGCAATTTTGTCAAGCATGAACATTCCCACCACATTTATATGCATAGAAATGGTTGTGCGTATTATAAACATTTGTTCAGTATCTCCTCTAACTGTGGCCTGCAGGATGATTCGAGTGACAGACAGACCGAAATGTCTGCGTCGAAGTATCCCAAGAAACTCTATCGTGCTTAAAAGGAAGGGACCCGCATGTTTCAGAAACCTTCCTTAGTGCGCTTATCAAAAGCGTCCTTTTCGTAGCGCGCTAGACTCCAGTGACTGGGGCTAGCGAGCGACCGTGCTAATCCCCTTATTTTTACGCAAATCGTACTTGCACGGATATGTCTAATGCACTCCTGAATAAAATACACGCCCATAGGTAGCACCCACAGAGGGAGCGAAATAAGTTCAAAAGGACATAAAACGGGGCTAATTGGTGCTGCTTCATCTTGAATGACCTTGTGTATACCTAAGACGAATTCGGCTACAAGGATACGGCATACAAGGGCAAACTTGGAAATGCTTATTCAAACAAAAATACGGGACACGTAAATATATATAAAAGTGCGCGATTGGATAAATTTATTGCGACGAGCTTCAGTCGCTGGTAGTTGGGCGCGCGCCGGTGGGGGGTTCCCCTTTTCTGGGAAGACACAAATAAAAAAATAGCCCCACATATCGCCCACAGAATCAACGATATAATGTAACCATTCAGAAACAGAATGCGTTTTGGAGAGGCTTCGACATTACACGCCAGCTAAGATACAGTGCTCGCATATGCGGTAGGCGAAATTCCTAGATTATACTTCATACCGTTTTCTTATGGAGGGCACAAGTACCAATAAAAGTAAACGTACCAGCAAAATTGTAATTATATTTCGTAATTTTTAGGTATGCCGCGAACAACAGCGTTACTTGGATTGGATTTGATTGGACTGGCTACACTGGCCGTGGTTGACCAGTTTCGCGCAAGTCCTGGAGAGCCGTGCTGCGCTAGCCCCATGATTCGATTGGATTGCATTGGATTAGATTGGATTGGTTTTGGATTGGATTGGATAGAATTGGATGATAAGCAGCAATAAGCGTGAAAATCAGCTTATCCTAGACAACCAGGAAAGCTAAGAATAACCAATTGAATCTTTGCTCACGCTACGTATATTCTGGCATAGCCGCTTCGCTTCGAAGCCTCTGGGTTACGCGCGGCGAAGGAACCGTGACAGGCTACACCGTAACACCGTGGTGATATGCTCGGTTCCAACTAGCGAGCTAGGACGACAAGGCGAGCGCCTCAAATCTCTGCACTTAAAAGTGTTTCAGGCTGCCTTGAAGTCCCGTGTAATGACGGCCAACTTAATCATCTTTCTCCCCTGCTTCGCCCCCCCCCCCTTTTTTCAAGTGCAGAGCACTTAAGAGTGCAGAAAAGGTTATCGAGTTCATCAATCAGTGTAACTTGCGAAGGGTCCCATACGGCAGAGGCATACTCTAGTATAAGGCGAACACAAGTCAACTGGTCATCTTTTTATAGCTTTTATCCGAAGTTTTTACATTGCCCTGCATAAAATTTAGCGTCCTTCCAGATCTCCCAAACATGTCGCTTACATGTGATACTATGTGCAATAGATTTAAAATACTGCAACTAGATGTTGATATCTAGCAGCTTTTTTTACAGATACAATGTATAAAAGGTACTCAATCTCCGTGTCGTTCCATTTTCTTGCAAAAAAGGTGAACATACCTGGTTGCACCGGGGAGGAACGGATGTTCATTCGGATTTTCATCGTTGTGCAGGTCGCTTTGTCGTCAGGGTGGTGTCGTTACCGTGACCGAAAAAGTTTCCCTCTCCCAGGGCCACGCTACAACGCATGCGCCGGACCGATGCGTCATAGAGCCGACGTCATGCTCACCATCTCTACCTCATACGGTACTGCGCATGCCAGGACAGACCAACTCTATGACATCGACCCCCAGCTACCTCTACCGTATAAATTTGGAGCACCAGCACGACGTACCGCTTACCGAATGTTTTTTACGGCTATTGAAAGTTTCCTGAGTGCTAACGTTGATTTTGTTGCTGTTCAGATTGTTTCTATGTTTTGAATTATGTTCTATTGCTACGTGAATACCACGACAAACCTGTATTCCCATTCTCTAGCTTGCATTTGTATGATTAATTGTTGTTTTTGTGATTACTAAATAACCCTCTACAAAAATTCCAAGACCAAATTCAGTTTAACCATTCATTGCAGTTGATTCCCGCATGGTATAAAAAGTGGGGGGTGACACTCAATGCCAAAAAAAAACTGTGACCCTAACGTTTCCTAAATAGAAAAAAAACTGGACGTTACTTACACTCTTGATAATAATAAAATTGATAAGAGTATTCATGTAAAATACTTGGGCGTAAAGCTTACGTCCAACCTTACTTGGGAGTCGGATATTAAAGTCATACGCTCTAAATCGGGAGGGTTTGAAAAGGAAACTATAGGTAAAGCACCCCATGAAGTCAAGCTAAATGCCTTTAAAACCACAATAAGGCCAGCCCCTAGAATTTGCAGATGTAATTGGGGCCCACATCAACATGTCTCATAAAGAAAATCGAATGAATTCAAAACTTGACAGTTCGTTTTATTTTGTCAGAATATTCTAGACACACTAGCAGCACAAATTTAATAAACAGACCCGAACTCTCCTTATTTGCTCACCCAAGAATAGCACCTAAACTGAAATTTATATATCTTTTGTACCCCGGTCCCTTTAAAATCCCACAAGAAGATTACCTCCTTCAACTCTTCAAACACTCTTCTCGAACAAACCACAACAACGTGCTCCGACAACCCTTTAGCCACAACAATGCCCACAGACATTATTTTTCCCTGCTCCATTTCTTACAGGAACAAATTACAGTAAAGCGCAGTCAACTCAGAAACTGTACAATTATTTGTCGATCGGATCCAAATTTGAAGTTTGTGTGACTGTGATACTCAGTTGGTATTGACTGAGGTATTTACTTGTGGTATTTAGTTATGTATGGGGTTTTTACTTCTGGAGAAAAGACATCCAGCTGTTAAGTTGTCGCCTGTCTTTTATATATTTTATTGTCCTTTCTACATAATATTGTGGTGGTATTTTTTTGCCCTAGTGTGTGTACTAGTTAAGTGTGTTTCTTGCCCCACTCTGGCTTGGACCGGCAAGGTGTGCACTATATACAAATAAATAAAAGTAAAAAATGAATGAGGGGCTCATTGAATTAGTACAGACATAAGGGTAGGCAGTCAAGGAAACCAAGGAAAGCAAAGCGGGGAACGTGGTATGTTATTTCATTATCCGTGAAATGGATACAGATTTTTGAAAGAAAGAAAAAAAAATTTAGGAAAATATGCCCGTCGGGTGGCATCCGAACGCACGACCTCCAGAATACGCATATGGTGCGATTACCACTACGCTACCGGCGTGGCTGGGCTTCCCTCCACTTTCAGGGCTAATTAAGTAATTGTTTTCTGAGCTCGAGGGTGTTAACAGCGCCACTGCGACTACTCGGGATGAAGGGGACCTTCTGTGTAACCCCGGACTGTGACCCAAGCGTCTACGACTCGTCGATAGCGGTCGAATAGCGTCGAACCCTCTTGATCTATCTATGGCACCAAGACTGCCACAACAGAGCTATGCATGTAGCGAATCAGAATGGGAAATGAGGGACTCGTTCAATTAATACAGAACTAAGAGTAGGCAGTCAAGAAAGCCGAGGAAAGCGAAGGGGAGAATGTGGCAGTTTATTTTGTTATCCTTAAAACATACTGATTTTTAAAAGAAAGAAAGGGAGAAATGCTCGCCGGATGGGATCCGAACCCACGACCTCCAGAGTACGCGTCTGCTGCAATGACGACCACGCCACCATCCGGGCTGTGCCCACCTCCACTTCGTGAGATATTTATGTTAAGGTGGTAGCCAGCGCCACTGCGACTACTCGGAGTGTAGGGGACCTTCTGTGTTACCCCCCGACTGTGACTCGAGCGCCTACGACACGTCTGTAGCGGTCGACTAGCGTTGAATCGTCCTAAGCTGTCTATGGCACCAAGAATGCCAGAACAGACAGCCTCCCTATGCATGTAGCGAAATGGGAAATGAGGGAATCGTTGAATTGATACAGAAATAAAGGTAGGAATTCAAGAAAGGCAAGGACAGCAAATCGGAGGATGTGGTAGGTCATTTTGTTATCGTTGAAATATATACAGATTTTTGAAAGAAAGAAAGGAAATTGAGAAACACGTGCCCGCCGGGCGGGATCCGAACCCACGACCTCGAAAATACGCGTCTGGTGTGGTGACCACTACGCTACCGGCGGGGAAGTGCTCCCCTCCACTTTATCGGATATTTATGTAGAGGTAATTGTTTCCTGCGCTTCGGGGCCTCGGTTCTAGCAGTCTTTGTGTCATAGGTAGCTTTAGAGGGATCAACACCAGTCGACCGCTATCGACGTGTCGTAGACGCTCGAGTCACGGCCCGGGGGTTAAACAGAAGGTCCCTTCACCCCGAGTAGTCGCAGTGGTGCTGGCTACTACCCCCAAGGCAGGAAACAATTGCTGCTCAATCTATTGTTCAGGTTTTTATATAAATGTCGCTGGCCTCTGTTGTACTTCTGATATTTTTTGCATAATCTGGCACAAATTTTGCTAGTGACAAGTTTGTTTCGTTTCTTTGCATTTAGCAAATAACCGCTTTACTTATAAATTACCTGCAAGGTGTATCGTCACTCATGGATTCCTCCATTTTGTTCAGTTTGAAAGACACTGCATTTGGTAGATGTGCATCTATGAGTTCCAGCGACTTTTTTAAAAAGACGCCAGAATTGATGCATATCCTTATCGATTGATTCTGGGGTTTAACGCGCCGACGCAACGCAGGCGATGAGGCGCGCCGTAGTGGAGGGCTCCGGATTAATTTTGACCACCTGGGGATCTTTATCGTGCGCCGAAATCTCGTACACACGGGCGTTTTTGCTTTTCGCCTCCATCAGAAAAGCGGCCGCCGCGGCCGGGAATCGAACCCGCGACCTCGTGCTCAGCAGCGCAACGCCTGCATATCCTTATCATCCACCAGGAACTCGAACAGAGTAAAATAACCAAAAAGTATTTCACTTATGCTGGAGCAATCGCCTCGATCAAAAGGAACTTCTGATCCCACGGACTTCTGACGATGAATTTTTCTTTTTGTAGTTGCGAATAAAAGCATCATGGTAGATTAAACCCGGTATGATAAAGACCGTATTTACGAAGCTTTCCGTGCTGCAAAACAAAGAGTCTAAAATACTATTTTCATGGGTTGGCTGGTTAATGGTACGGTGGTAGTCCCTTCACAATGCCCTTCATTTTTGTGTTGGCTGGCTGCAGGCTTTTGCTACACAAATATGATGTCTGGTAGATCACCGCACATATGTGATGGTCCGGCAGATTTAAGCCGCCAGCGAGCAACATAAGATGATCTGAAGCTTCAACTTCGCGTAATGCTTGTACTGTCGCCATATCCGAGCTTTGTGGTCGATAAACTGCCTTGGAGGGAAACAAAAAATTATCAGGTATAGTAACGTCATACGACACTGCTTGCACTGCATATGAACTGATATCAAGGGCGGAGGAGCGCAAGTCGCAGAGGAAAAGAGGGAAAACGCCGTCACCAAGGCTCTCATTGTCTTTGTAATACTCAACCAAGCTTCATTGTCGCTTTTGAAGGATTAAGCCAAGATTTATGCCTTGTTATATCCGCCTTTACAGACTATCAAGGCTGCCGGCTCATTCGGTTTATTGATCACGCTTATGCAGTTTAGAACTAAAGCAACTATGTGAAATAGGGTCGTGTCTTATTTTGGGCACTGAGACAAGGCTCCTTGTCAGGAAACACTTCTTTATTTTCTTTGTCCAACCTAAACGCCCTATTATTCATATTAGGCTTCTAAAAATTTTCTTTACTTTTTGTTATTTTTGTCTGCTTTTTTAGCTTCCGCGTGCATTCCCACAGGTGCTTGCATCTGCTGCATGTCTCAGACGAGTAATGCTGAGCAACACTGTAGACGTTCATGTATTGATTTTCTTTGTATGAAGAAAAATTTACAAAAATTGGCCACTTAGTCTTTTCAGTGAATCGAACAATGCGGTGCGCCCTTTGCACTGACTTTAAATGAGTTCCCAAGTTATCCTTATAAATCTTTTGAAATAACTTTGTCGGCTGGTCCTACTTTTCAAACAGGTCAGTGTCATCTACACCACAGAAAAGCAAATTTGGTCTCCGGCTTCTGTCCTCCGGCTCGACCGACTTTTCCTGTAACTCATTATTTGTTTCAAAAGAATTTTGATTATATTCGCCTAAAGTGAAACTAATTTACTGACGTACTGAATGTGGTCCTGCTTGTCAAGAAGGTTTGTATTCATTTCTGCTCTCATGCTTTCAGGCTTTGCAAACCCAGTTTTTGTAGTGTCCAACCTCTGCATTATGGCCTACCGACCAATTTTCATACCTCTCAGAATGGAATGGAATGGAATGGATGACTTTACTATAGGAGGAGGCCAATAGGCCCTGTTGTGGGACACGGGGAAAAGGGGAGGGGAAGATTGTTCATATAAAGTCTGCACTGCACTGTGAGCGTTCACTTAGAAACGATATGCACAGGTGAAGTTGTGACGAGGACACTCTAATACGACCATGATTGGGGTATCCAAAAGGAGCCGTTCAGGAGCCACAAAGGGTGTGTTTGGGGGGAAATCTAGAGAGTGGGTGAACGATCCGCCATCATACTACTTTATAGAGAGCTGTTTTGAGACCGAATTATGTAATTTTCTGTAAAATTTGGGGGTTGTTTCTGACGTGTTGGACATGTTCTTCAGAAGTCGTCGGGCGTACTTGCGTTGTAAGGAACTGGTCGCGGTCAGTCGAGTAAGCTGAACAAGCCCAGATGAGGTGGAAAAGGTTCGGTGTATTGTTGCTGCCACAGTAGGGGCACCGAGGACTAGCAAGGTGCCTATGCGTTGTCCATTTGGAGATGACGTCCGGAGTGTAGGCCGAGTCAGCGTAGACTTTATTAGCGAAAATTTATCCTGTTCTTGGCAGGGACTGCAGAGGAGCAAGAAAACCAGGTGGTGAGGCGTGAAAATATATTTGCATAGTATCACCCTGACTCCGTAAATTCACTTGGACAACACCATCAGAACAGGGGTTTAGTTCCACATCCCCGTCGAGGAGCAACGGCCGAAGCCAATATACCACTCGATTTAGAAAAAGGCGACATCGCCTTTAGGAATCTCGCACTGACTAGTTCAGGATACAGCCAGCAGTACAAACCATCGTAGGAGGATCCGGCAACGTTTCAATAATTCTGATTCGTACGATGGTTGAACGCGGAGCTTTCTCGTGATGGATTCTTTGGTTGTTCAATCCCATAGGGCATGTACCACATACATGCTCATACTGTGAGCATGTACCACTGCAGGCACGCACCACATTTCTGGAATGCCCACAGCAACTCTCGAATGTGACATCCGTGGGCCTGAAGTTTGGGTTTGGAGTGTACGGCGCGAATCTGTAGCCGCTGCTTGGGGCTCGCTGCGAGCATCTCGAAATTAGCAATCGGAGAGACGCCGGTTTCGTAATGCGAGAGACGCAGGTTCAATCCCGCACACGGGAAGCGTTTATTTGCTTCACTTCGCCCACGAATATTCATCATCATCGTCATAAAAAGTTGGCTTTCCTGCAGGGCGCATTGGCGCACAACGGCGTCAGTGACGACACTAAAGCTTAGCTTTAAATCTAACCGATCCAAACAAGAACGGTGTCCGCCACACCTCCGCATGCCGACGTAATCCACGCGACGATGCAGATGATAACACCGCCGCGTACGGAAACGGCGTATCTTCGCCGACAGCAAACTGCAGGATCGTTGACCAAACGGCGTCAAAAATCTGCACAAAAAAGTTTGAGCGGTTTGAGCGCGAACGAATGGGTTTGCTCAGAAAAATGTTTTTAAATGGTGCAGCGGCATTTATTTTGGATGCCTTTTACTGTGTTCGGGTCGGATATTTTTTTTCTAGCTATAGAGCAACGCGTTGAATTCACTTGTACATAGTACGTACATAATTTCTCTGAAAACAAAAATGTCATTTAAATAAGCATCCAATTTCTTATGGCTGTAAGAAGCGTGAATAAATCTAACTGCGCAAAAAAAAGAGCGACTCTTCTTTACGTGGGAATACAAACATTTCTTCTGGCAACGGCATTTAGCGCGTAGCAGCTTTGAAAATGATAGCAATGAGGCACATGGTTGCGGAAAACAATGACAACTGTTGTATGTCCTTTTCGCACACAGCTCCGAAACGTTTGAAGCGACTGCTTGCCTTCGAAGTGGAACAGCATGAAGAGTTTATTTGAGCGTACACGTGGGTAACTCGTGAACTGGCGTTCCTTTAGTGCACACGCCTACGGGAGATGGGAAAATTAACTATACGATTGAATCTCGTTATAGCAAACGCTGATATAGCGAACTATCGGCTATAGGGAACTAAATATAATTTTTGGTTTGTCGCGCTTTATTCCAATGGCACATACTTTTACAACGAAATTGAAACCGCGAGAGCCGCCCGCGATATCGTATCTAACGCAGAAATATTCGACCCGGAGGGTGACAACCTACTTGGAAAAACCACCCGTAGTCCGGAGCACAACAAAATAAAGGCCCTTTTGTTTGTGGACACTGAAAAACTTCATTCTGCTCACTTCTGCGAGTGGCCACCAGAAGCAGATCACATCCTTCATCAAATAAATAAGTACGCAGGCCTGTTTCGTAAAGTGAACTTTGTTCTGTGGTAATTTCACGTACTTATGTTTCGGGTCATCGAGATTTAAATGCAAAAAGAAGAAACGTAAGTGTCACCTTGCTTACAGCGGGTTCGAAGCCTTAAAAATGCGCTTTTTATCACGTATTTTTGCGCGAGCCAGATTGTCGATTGGTAATCGCCAATTTTTACCTCTACTGTTACAACGAATACCACTTATCACGAACTAAGTTGCTATCCCTGCACTTCTTCGTTATAACGAGGTTCGGCTGCATTTCATGTCATCTGTATACAGATTAGGTTGATTCCATTTGACATAAAAATCCTTGGTTCCCTTCAGTGGTGCCAGTTACGTGACGGCCGGGCTATAATGTGCTTCGATATCTAGGAACAACTTTCGGAGTTTTAAAACTGGAATTTCTTGTCATCCTAGTTCCCCAGTTTTTTCCACAAGCGCTTTGGCGGCTCTGCTATACACCTTTAATATTGTATGTACATTTGTTTGCAAGCATCATTTGATGATTGGATATACATAACGCCTATGTATGTCCCTGCAAGAAGGCGCGCGCGTTTCCTTTCTTGCAAGCTGTTACCATCAACGAAACACGACGTCCGGCACGAAGTGGAGGGACAATCGAAGCCCTCAGCCAGGACGGTTTTAAAGCGGCTTCGGTATCCTTTCCCCCTCAAAGGGAAGTGCGTAGTCGTGCTGCATCGCCGAAGAGGTACACCGCGTGCTGTTCCAGTTAGATTCCGGAGAGCACGAAGGGGGCGGGGCCTGGTCGGCTGTCGCCGAGTATTAAAGAGCGCTCGCCGAACATCATCGCACAATCACGCTGCCAGTGATTTCCATCGCAAGTCCCTCTTCACGACAAACCCACGATCCACGCCAGCCGACCCGCACAGTCATGAGGACTACGGTGAGGACTTGGTTACGAATAACGCCGCCTTTCGTCATATCACCCGCCCGCCGAGCTTGCTCACACCGGCTGCGCTGACTGCTTCTGTGACGTTTGGTGGCTACTGACCACGTAGCTTTTTTGACGGCACGTAGCTTTTTGGACCCTTGCTTTTGACGGCGGCACAAAAGATGGGGTTTACACAAAATCAACTCACTTCTTCGTAGTGTTTGCGAATACGTGTATGCAAAGTTTATGAATCCCCTTGTGGCATAGGGACTCAGGGGCAACGAAGCTAGGTTACCAGGCTTTAACAATTCCGTGTACTTTTGCGCTATTCCTCACCTGTGATAACAGCTGGGAGTTTACACGTCATTCCTGTGAGTCACATTTGATGAAGTTGCTTCGTGAATGCCACAAGAAGGCGGTATTAGATTATTCTCGGAAAGAAAATACTTTTGGCATCTTCTAGGAGGCGAACCGCGGATGGCCGGTGTCTGAGCTCCGTAACGTCCTATTGAAAAGCTCTTTCCGTGTGGTGAAACCTTGAACGCGTCCTCGAACACTGTGGATAAACGCTTTCCCCCGTTTTTGCGCACCTGTAAGACTGTGAAAGCTATGGTTACCACAGCGGGGCAGAGCGCCAAGGCTCTTACAGGCACTTATTGGTTCTTATTGCTTATAGGAGCGGATACCTTCAATAGTCACTGCTTTGCTGACGTTCAGTCACGCTTTTACTAATATGGCTCTCACGGAAGTTTAAACCTAAAAATGAAACAAAGCCTGCAAATAGCCAAGATATTGCTTGAGTGACGTCACTGAATCGCGCAAACAGTGCCCAGACACAGAAACAAAGAAAAATATTTTGACCACCTGAGTAATTTAAATGGCGTATAGGAGTAATATTTGGCTTTTGTGATCAGCACAGTAGGGGTTTGGGTGATTTGGTGAATAGCGTCCTGTCGAAGCGCAGCCCAAGACTAGGGACAACAACACAGAACATGTGTGTCATCTTCTGTGTTTTTGTGCCTCTTCTTGGGCTGCGCTTTGACACGTCGTTCGCTTTTCGAAGCATTTCAAGTTTTCAAATAATTGAAGAGACCATTGCAGGGGACTCCTTGAGGTTACCCACGTTATGGTAGGTGTAGAACCATTGCCGCCCGCATTATCACAAGAATAGCAACCTGTAGGGTGCTGCTGCGTACGGAAATATTTACCCTGTGGAGCCACTAACGGCTGCAATTTATATAGCACATCGAGAGAGCGTTGTGCGCTTCATTACAGGCACACTGCGCTGCAATCTGATGGTACAGAGCTTTTCGCGACGGCCCCTGCGCACACTGTGCTCCCCCGTAAATATATGTCGATATTCCAAGACTGCAGTCGGGAATTTACGATTTTTACGAAAAATTGCGCTTTCTTCCAGCTTTTGTTTGGCGATATTGAAGCGTATGTAGTTTTCCGGGTGGTGTTTTTGAGTGATAAATACATTTCCAGTGCTAAACACATGTATTCGAATGTTAAATACGTTATACACACGTCAGACAAAAAAACTTCGAATGAAAGAATTTACTTGAACAGGAAGGCGATCACTCTCCCTTTTGTACTTTTTTCATTGCGGAAGCATTTTGTATCTCGTTTCCAGCCATAACGCTAGACCGCTTCTTATATAGGTTCAAGGCATGGCGTTGGAAGTACCCTATTACGACGTTTACGCTGAAGGGCGAAGTCTGGGAGCCGGGGGAAAACGGAAAAACAGGCCAGCAGAACATGTCGATGCTAGGACGGATCAGGTCTGATGACTGTCAAGAAAGCCAATTTTGTTTTGTGTGTGTTGAGTATAGCTTGAGTATAGCTTTGCAGGGCTACAGGGACATACAAAACTGCCAACAAAAAGTAATCGAAGAGCGTTGCTTACTGTTGATTAGGGCTGTTCAGTCTAAACGCGAGCAAAGGGAAGCCTGAAAGAGGGTTTAAAGTCTGCTTTGTTCATCCCGTTCGCGCTTAGCGCAGAAGTTTGCAGTGGCCCCCAATACTCCCACTCACGCCTTTATTCTGCGTTTCAACTCCTAAAATTGTCCTCTGCGGTACAAGTCAGAGCGATACTGTTGGCGCGTATTCTCCGGCGTTTTTTGTTCTTAATCCGGAAGCCAGACTACGAATACAGCGCCCGATGATAAAATTACTCTTGAAATACGACCGAGATGAAATCACGGGAAACGCAGCGGGCGTTTTATGTAGACGTCTCTTGCATTTAGGAAGACGCGTTGTGGGCAAACTTGTACGTGCAACCGAAAATGCGAGAGCTCGAACTGAGAGGAAGGGCAAGTCGGAAGCATTTAAAAATACCCGTCCGGGTTTAGCTGAGGGAACTATTCGCGTGAAGCAATTTGCCATGAGTGATGTCTACTTTCGCTTGATGAAGCCTACGATATCCCTGCTGGTGGTTCATTTTTTTCCTGCTTCAAATGACGTCAAGTGATCCTTGGTACAAGCGATTTATTGGGTGAGAGCAAAACAATCAAAGGAGGAACGACCATTGCATGCGTAACCAGCACAATGGCGTGACGTAGCCACTTCAAGGAGCTGTGGAGGCCACGTTGTCGCGATCACGTGAGCAACGTGGTTCACTCGGGCAGAGGCAGCGGTTCTTTTTAAGTGCGCAAGCACTTTGGCGGCAGCTACTGTGGTTACGCGGCGGCGTTCTAACCGAGCGAACGATGGGAAGAAACAACACGGAAAGAAAAAGAAGGACGAGAGTGTCGAGAAATTGTGAGGGGGACGGCCGCTTGCCGAGGCAGCGCGAGATGCTCCTCCGAAAGTCTAAGGGGCAGGGCAGTCGCCGAAGCCCCGTCGGGCACGTGGGTGAAAACTGCTCCCGGCGTCTAGTGGCGCCCGAGAAAGTAAACGCAAAACCAGGCACACATGAAAGCAAGCGTCGTGTACCTTCAAGTTCTGCGTGCTACTTGTTCATCGGTCCTTCGGGTTCCTCGTCGTCGTACTCGTTGCGTGGTCAGCGTTCGCTGACCACGTGATCACTTCCTGAGAAACAGCGGCTATGCGCCTTGACCGAGAAGACTGCAGTTCGCTCTGCGCACACATTTCGCATTAGGGAGTACCGTAATAGTCCGGCATTTTTAATTTTTTTTTCATACTATCGTCTACCGGGCGTAGCAGACGGGATTCTTGCAGTTGAAAGTACCCAACCGTAGTTGCTCGAGTCGCTTGAGCAAACAGCGCGAGCCCGCGTGTATTCCATCCTTTCACTGTTATTGTTGTTGTAGTGGTATCTCGGCTTCCATCGACGCCATTTTAACGCCTGCTTTTTTTGTGGAAAAAAGACCTGCAACGTACACTGACCGAAATATGTCCGTTGCTGAAGGCACTGCTCCTAATCTGAGTGAGGTTTCAACAATGTCGTCACAGATGAGCCACGTCACCAATATCCATGCTTTTGGAAAGGTTCTGTGTGCACATACTTTGTGTTCGCCTCTTTCTAACAGTCGAGAACCTTTCGAAATGGCATGAAGTCCCCAGCGGAGCTAAAAATGACCTCGAAAATGCGACGCTAAAAAGTTGATGCCAAGAAACAAACAGGGGCTCGCTCAAATATCACTAGCATATCATAAAGGGGTATGATATGCATTCTTGTTGCCATGATTTAAGATGTTATGAAAAAAACGTGTAAGAGTAGCATGAGAATTTTGGAAGTATCGCATACTATCGAGAAAAATAAGTCGCAAGTATTTATTTGTTGACCAAATTCTTATAATGCCATACGCCGCCATTCTGTTTTTTAGCTACTCCGCATTCTCTGTTTTTGTAAACATGTTACCCCCCTTCCTAAAATGATCATACTTGCCATCAAAATTTGCATTTTGTTCTGTTATTGCCTTTGTGCCTGCATGTCTTTGCATTTCACGTTCTTGCAACACGTCTCTTTATTTCATCTTTGTGCTCCTTTATTTAAAAGCCATCATGTTCTTTCGCATTCTTGAGCCGGCCAAAAGTAATTCCTGTCTTTTTTTTTCCGATTTCCTAGCTTTTCGCCGCACTTGTTGCCACCGCTGTTCTGGTTGTTAGCGCTGGTCACCTCGGTCACTATGGCGGCTACGGTGGCTACGGCGGCCACGGTGGTTACGGCGGGTATGGTGGCTACGGCGGCCACGGTGGCTACGGCGGTTATGGCGGACACGGCGGCTACGGGGGCTATGGCGGCTACGGTGGACACGGCGGCTACGGTGGTCACGGCGGCTACGGTGGATATGGTGGTGGATACGGAGGCTACGGTGGACACGGTGGCTACGGCGGTTACGGCGGCTACGGTCATGGCTGGTAGCAGAAGAATGTGCACAAAAGAGCGAGCAACTGGGTAAAAGCGATTGTTTTCATTTTGTAAATAAATGTTTTTGCAAAATCCCCAATCTAAATTTTACTTCCATAAAACGGAACCCGACGTACTGTCAACCACAGAGCCATCGCCGGTGGCCGAGAACGCAGACCGCAAGCATGGAAATCCTGGACATCACGCCGCTCACGGAGAGGGCGACTTCAAAGTTGGGGGTGATTTCAAGACAAGTAGAAACCGGTTATTATGCTCCAAACGTCTCGCCATTTTTTGGTGTTTCGAACGACTATTGCAAGCGTGCGTATCTGTGTAGTATGCCAAGGTAAATTCATGACATCCGCAAAAGGCGTGGCCTGCAATGGCCGCTGCCTTGTTCCTCGGCAGGACAATAGGCTGGGACACAGCTGCAGGCGCACCCGGCGTCCTATACCTGTTGCCGCGCTTGCGGTGCCTTTCACTTTCAATGGTGTGCTGTAGTTTTTTTTTGGGGGGGGGGGGGGCATAGGGGGGGCTTTCGGAAACTGTGAAAAATATGTTCTGGGCCTAAGCAATTCGGCGTCAGTGCCGATAACTGCTGGTCAGGTGAACAATTCATTGGAAGATTCCTCTTCAGAATATCGATGATGCATTCTCCGACACCATGGGCCTGCAGAGGACTCCGACAGCTACCAGCTAGTTAACTCCGCCGACAGCTACCAGCTCGCTAACGCCACCAAAAAAGTACGGAAGTGCAGCTGACCGGGGACATCACTCAGCCATACGTATATCCGCGAAAGCATGGCGGCGTACGGTGCATTTCAACCCGAACAAAAGAGCGCGACTGACAACTCAATTAGTGTCTCGAGTAGGGCCAGTTGGTTCATTTTGAATACACAAAACACCGCAAAAAACGAGGACGAAGAGTGAACGGCACAGGCGAGCGCTGCCAAACAACTGAGCGCTCGTTTGTGCCCTTCACTCTTAGTCCTTGTTTTTTGCGCGGTTTTGTGTGCACAACTGGATTCAACCCGATTTTACTGAAAGAAGGCCTAGAATTGATGGCTCTCGACGGAGTTCGTCAGCTACGACCAAATTACCCCCTTATCTTCCTAGCTGTAGACACGCGGAACATCGACCCCACGAAGTGTCATCGTCTGTAGGTTTGCAGCATTGCCGAAAAATCTGTTCAAGTGTGCAACCTTCTCCGATCAGTTGCGGTATAGGAGTCACCAAACCAATAGCGGTAGGTATGTAAGGTGCGAAATTTTTAATGCTATATTCAATTCAATTCAATTTAGCTTCATCATCAACACTAGCCTATCTACGCCCATTGCACGGCAAAGGCCTGTCCCATGAATCTCCAATTACCTTAATTTAATATAATTCATTATTTTTCAGTAGTTTCCGAGAAGGCGTCCAGGACGAAACGCTGTTTTGTGTAGCTTGACGGGCCCGGGAAGCAATTGAAAGACAGAAACGGCGGTGCCGTACAGACAGACAACCTAACACGGCATACAATGTGAGGGAGAAACGCAGCTACACTACTCATCTTTACAGTAGTAGGTTTGAAAGCAGGTTTTCATACACACCTATGGTAAATTAAACTATGCACTTCAAGTTGCTAATGAAAGGAAGAGAAAGCGAACGCACAAAAATGTATCTGTAACAAAAGACCATTATGCACAAGCTAAAAAAGCCAGCAACAGAAATGTATACGTTTAAAAAATATTGTCGCTTTTCATTGAATGTCCGGAAATGGTAGGTGTTTAGAACGAATAAAAAATTGTGGTAGAACATTTGAAACTTGGAATATGTGCTAAAGCAAGGTAGGAACCATTGATCTGCGCTTCTTGTGGCAACACATTCAGTATTGGCTATGAAAGAGGCAACTGAAGCCAAAAGACCCTTTCTGGGTACTGGATGAAAAAACAAAACAAGCGCAGTAATCGGAAGTTGTACAGGTTTTGCACAACTGTTACACCAAGGATTTTGTACAAGAAAATGTTAGACCAAGGATTTTACATTCGTCCCAATTGCAATATTTGCACAACCACAACTAAAATGTTTATCATACCTGATTTCTTATCGCTTCTGCGGAAAATCATACTTTGAGTTTTTGGAGCATTAATTCGAATACAGTTACACTGCGACCACCGGAGCAGTTTGTCAAGTACAGCGTTACACTTCTTGAGTACGTCATTAACATTCATTCCATAAAACAGCAAGATACTATCATCAGCGAATATGCTGTATTTGACCGATGTGTCACATCCATTAACGCCAAACTTGAAAATTTCACTTCCTTCTTTCTAGAAGACTTTTCACAAAGAACAATAAATAAAAATTGGCTGCTGTTCAGAAATAAAGTGACAGAATTTGTTACCAAGTTCATACCACTGCGGAATATTGCAAGTAACAACCAATAACGCTGGTTTACCCCAACATTGAAACGCTTGATTAACAAAAAGAAGCTTGTTTACCGCCTAGCCAAGCGTTGGAAGTCTTCTGAAAGATCAAAGGTTTATAAAAAAGCGCGCCAATCCACCCCGTGAACGTGGCTGGAAAGCAAAGCTGTAAACGGCACCCATAACGATTACCCATGCGACGTCACTTAAATTCACTCACATCGCTCTACAAATAGCAAAACCCGAGACAAGTGAAATGCACTTAACCAAACCATTGATTACTTCAAAGAGATATTCTTGGTAAGGTTAAATCAATGCATGATGCATGAACGGTGTTTGGTTCAGTTGTATTGGTGTAGCACAAGAGTGGAAACTTTTTTTATGAAATTAATGTAAGCTCCAACCCGGTGTTAGACGATCTGACTTCTCCGTCTCTGCGCCGCGGACGGAGGCGACGAGATTTGCGGCATAGGAAGAGGAGGAGGAGGAGGAAGAAATACTTCTGTTCAGATTTCTGAACCGCCCAGAGTGCAGCCCTGGGACACGGCCGCTCGATGGAAACCCCTGGGGCGTGGGGCCCACACGCAGTCCGCGCGGCCTGTGTTCTATCCACCCGCTGAAGCTGGGTAGGTAGAGAGGGCCTGGACAGCAGCATCTCCCATTGTTCTTGTTGGGTAGTTGTCGGAAAGGGAGAAGAGTGCTCAGGGCTAAAGTCGCACATCCCGATTACGGGGCAGAGTGTTCCTATTCTGAGAAAAATTTACATTCAGCGTCGTAGCCATTCGGATGCACTAAGTGAAGACGCGTAGGCTGTGGAAAGGAGCCCCCATTGTACGAGCCGTAGGGTAGTTTGTTGTTCTCTGGAAAGGTCAGGGTATGGCGAAGGTACGGTCTGTCTCAGAAGGCGATAATGCTGGGTTATCTCCCCGAGCGTGACAAGCGGGATGACTGTCCTCGTGTAGCTCCATAGCACGGGAGGTAAAAGCGCAGGCTT
The DNA here is from genome assembly GCA_013339765.2 of Haemaphysalis longicornis. Lineage (NCBI taxonomy): Eukaryota > Metazoa > Arthropoda > Arachnida > Ixodida > Ixodidae > Haemaphysalis > Haemaphysalis longicornis. The sequence goes on along the minus strand of CM023449.1, from coordinate 144,110,232 downwards.
GTTGGGTGGGCATATTTGTTGCCCTCCATTGAAGCGTGAGGGAGTGTCCAGATTATCTGAATGGAACCGTTTAGGGAGTGGGTTTTAAAGCAAAACTTTTTACATCTATCCCCCGAGGGTTCTTTCGCGACCGTCGATGTCACCAGAAAACTCCAGCGAACAAATAAAAGAATTACTGGCACCGCCGGGGATCGAACCTGGAACTAATACACTAACAAAGCGAGAGCCCGTTGTCTTACCGATTTAGCTACGAGCCCACGTGAAGACAGGGAAGGCAAGTGGTGTGCTCACCAAGCGCATCTGCGGGTTTACCCCCTGTGTTCTCGCTGAATGCCACGTGAAAGCGTCACGCGACCACTCACGCCCGTCTAGCGGCCCTGTGCGCACCTTGCTCATGTGCTAAGAGTTACAAAAAATAAAGGAAGCTCACACCAATGCATGACATCTCACTTCTAGTACGCCTATGTGCTAAAGCCTCTGGCCTCTAGTGTTCACGTAAACAATCACAGCTCCTTGTCGTCCGCCCTCACTCCAAACAAAGGAATACATTCAAATACTCCTTGATGGCCAGGCCATCAACCGAAGCACCAGCATAAAGGTCCTGGGCCTATATCTCGAGGCTAACACCAAGACTGACGTCTCCTTGCAGCGCCTCAAAAACAGCATTAATCAAATCATACACATGATCAGGCGAGTTGCCACCAAGAATCGAGGCCTAAAGGAATCCGGTACCTTTCGATTAATTGAAGCTTTTCTCCTCTCGAAAGTCACGTCAACCCCCTGTCTCCTTTTTGACAAGGAAGACATAGAGATGCTTTATATAAGGATTAGAGAGGCGGTCGAGCAGGCCATTGGCCTTCTCATGAGTGCGTCCACACAGAGGCTGCTCAGCACGGGGCTCCAGAACACGGTGGAAGAGCTGATAGAAGGCCATCTTTCTAACCAGAAGGTCCGACTCAGAACTGCGGTGTGTAACCGCATGCTTCACCAGATTGGCTGGGCAGCCCAGAATGTCACTCCGCTTGACGTACTACCAGACGTTTGGCGAGTAAAACTAAAGATGCTCCCTTTGCTTAGAAGTATGAATCCCTCACATGACGAGGGTAAGCAAAAAAGGCTGCTCACATCTTCTTCACCTTCATGGAGTGTTTCGTATTCTCAGAGGGGGTGGGAAGATTTGCCAGGGCTTGTAAGCACGGCTAGTTAGTTATGTACTCTGGAGTAGAAAACGTTTTTTTTATCATTGCATTAAGGGTTGCCGTAGGTGGTGGGTGGACATCCTAGTCCGGTAGTCCACGTTGTGCCGCGGCGCCCCGGCCGCGCGTCACAGGAAACTCCTCATCCGCGAGCTGGCCACTGCGCAAAAGCTATCCCACTGCTGAAGGGTGTGTGGTTTTGGGGGGGTGGGGGGTTGGCAGGGCACATCCGAACCAAATGAGTTGTTCTAATGGGGGTTCCGGGGCAGTATGTGCAAATGGGGGTATGCCGATGGGGAAATCCAATGTAAGAAGGTGTGGTTGTGGTATGTCTTGCTCTGGAGTCGTCGCCAAATGTGTGTGTCGGTCACACCTAGGGATGGATATGCCGGCGGTAGAGCCCTCCGGGAAGCTCTGTAGTGATTAAGGATGTCGGAATAGTTCTGTGAGAGTGGTTGCAGGACCCGAGGGCCGCGAAGTGGGTCGTTTTCTTCCCCTACTGGGAATGCCCGGAGGGTAAGGTCACGGGCAGTGGCACGCGGAACCTCATTCCCAGTGAGGGACGCATGGGCTGGAATCCATACAATGCAGGTCTCTGTCAGTTCTCGTCGTTGTCTAAGGATGGCAGCTGCAAGGCCGGTGATGTTCCCCGTTGCGAACCATCGGCAGGCTGTTTGTGAGTAGGCGAGCACGGTAATGTTGGACGCCGGGGCGTGCACCACCGCTAATGCGATGGCCGCTTCTTCAGCTGTATTTGTAGAGCCGGTATGAAATGTTGCTGTTGCCAGTGTGCTGCCATCCGCCCTGACTACCGCAGCCGCGTGTGGATGTCGGAAGCGGTAGTTCGCGGCGTCCGTGTAGCATGTGTCGGGATCCATGGCATATGTCGCTGTAAGAAGCCGTCCGCGGTGTCTCCTGCGACCAGCATGGTAAGTCGGGTGCATGTGCTTTGGAACTGGAAGCACCCGTATCACGGCTCATTGGACCGCTGTCATGCGCTGATAGGGGAGGATTGTTGGTGGGAGGGAGTAACCGAAGTGTTTTTCACATATCGCCCTGTAGCAGTTAGTTGAAGCCCTTGATGCTGACTGTTGGTGTGGGCTTCAATTAGTTTAGCCAGCGTGTTATGCAAGCCCAGCTGGAGGAGGCGGTTAGTTGATGTGAAGACTGGTAGGCCAAGAGCTGTTCTAGTCGTTGCCAATCATTATATAGATTTTGTTGGTCTCTTTAGTCTTGAGAGCCCCGTAGGGTGTCCCATAAGTGATTCTGCTGATCAGCATGGCCTGAAGAATTCTGTGTATCTGCTTGTTTGGGTTCCTGACTGCGGGAGCACACACGTTGAAATAGATGAGTCAGTTGGGCCACAGTCTGTTGACGCCTAGGAAGCATTGCTGCTCCACTTGCATAATGGTGGTAGGAAATTACCGGGATTCGAAGCGTTTGCACTGTGGGAACAACAGTACCCTTTATGGTCACAATCGGATCTGGAGTTGGTGAAACCGGTGGCCCTCGTGCCCCCGAGCGCATGATCAGTAGGGTAGATTTTGAAGGTGCGCACGTGAGGCCGCTTGTTTGCAGGTACATACCAATGTGGTGTAGACAGCTCGCTGTAGCTGATCTTGCTGGCGGCCTGAAGACCCTTTGGTGATCCACAGTGTTAGGTCGTCTGCGTACAGCCCGTGGGAGACATCCTCTATGGAATTCAGATGGGCTGGTAACCCCGATAGAGCGATGTTAAAAAGCCTAGGTGAAATCACCGACCCTTGTGGGGTACCTTTCGCTGGTGTGCTGAACTTGTCAGAGAAATGGGGTACCAAGTGAAAGGTGGCGGTGCGATCTGTTAGAAAGGCAAGCACATAGTTGTATGCTGCAGCTCCACAATTGAGGGTTTGCAACCCCTTGAGAATGGCTGCATGGGTGACATTATTAAACGCACCCTGTACATCCAGTGCGAAGACGGAGCTGGGTTGAATCTTACTCAGGTTGTTGATAATGAGCTCTTTTAGTTGGAAATGTACATCTTGAGTTGCGAATGGGGTCTAAATCCAAACATTGTATGGGGGAGCATGTCTCTCTCCTTTAAGTAGTCTGTGAGCCGGTGTGTGACGAGGTGCTCGAAAAATTACTGATCCCACAAGATGTACAGGCGAAAGAATTGGCGTCCCCCTCGCGAGGGGCACGATCAAATGCAGAGCATTTCCGCGGGGGGCGCGCCTGCAAGTCGTATGGATTACGTATTGGTTGTTGTTGTAATTGTTGTCTTCTAGCGTAGACATTGTCGATGAAGTCGCTGGTGAAACGTGCCGTGAACCCCCCCCCCCCGCGGCTATGACGTAACGTGGAGCGGCTATGACGCAACGTGGCGTGGCTATGACGCAACACAATCCACCACAATCCACTTTAATCCAATCCAATCCAAATCCAAACCAATCCAATCCAATCCAAGCCAAACCAATCCAGGCCAATCCAATCGAATCCAATCCAATGCCCCTCGCGAGAGAGTGTTATAGCGCCAAAATCGCGCCACCACACGTACGCGTGATGTTGACGTCACGATCACGCCACAGATGTTAGCGACCGGAGCACGCGCGAACGACATATGTGGTTTAAGCGCGAACCGACCGCGGCGAGAGAGCGCGATGCCAGCGCCCCCACCTGTTCTTGCGCGCGAACCGACTGTTGATCAGCGCGAACCCAACGCGGCGAGAGAGGGTGTTGCGCACGTCCCCACCTGTTGTGCGCCCGAACCGAACGCGGCGAGAGAGGGCGTTGCGAGCGGAGAGAAGGCGAGGAGGACGCGGGGGAGAGGGCGCACCTGTGACCGACGGTTGAATGCGTCAAGGATATAAGGCGTGTTCGTAACCTTCCATTCTGTGACGGCTTTGTGGTGCAGTGGGTAGAGTACCATGTACCTTGCGTTCCGCCGTCAGAGTCGTTGGTTCGAAACCTGGCGCCGGTAATTATTATTTTTTTTATATAGTGTAGGGGGAGAGATGCGGACTACAGACGCCAACGCGGGTGACAACGTGAGTTACTGAAATGCTCTGCAATTAAAAGCACGGGTTCCAGCGCTAAACACCACCCTCAGTGGGGATCATGCAGTTATCTACACAGACGCCTCCAAACATCGAGGGCAGCAATGCGCCATCATCGTGGCTACCTCCAGAACCAACCTCCTTGCGTGTACCTCTCTTAGGACCCAAGAAATGACGGCAGCAGAAGAGGCAGCTATCACAATGGCTCTCGCTCAACCAGGGCTTCCGAGGGTAGTCACCGATTCCCAGCAAGCCTACTGGAATTACCAGTCGGGTTGGGTGTCGTGACCTGCACTGCGCGTGCTAAAAACCCACTCCCTAAACGGTTCCATTCAGATAATCTGGACACTCCCTCACGCTTCAATGGAGGGCAACAAATACGCCCACCCAACAAGCCTGCGCCTTTACCTCCCGTGCTATGGAGCTGCACGAGGACAGTCACTAGTTTGTCTCGTTCAGGGAGATAACCCGGCATTATCGCCTTCTGAGACAGACCGTACCTTCGCTGTAAACTGACCTTTCCAAAGAACAACCAACTACACTACGGCTCGTACAATACGGGCTCCTTTCCACAGCATACGCGTCTTCACTTAATGCATCCGAATGGCTACGACGCTGAATGTAAATTTTTCTCAGAATAGGAACACTCTGCCCCGTAATCGGGATGTGCGACTTTAGCCCTGAGCACTCTTCTCCCTTTCCGACAACTACCCAACAAGAGCAATGGGAGATGCTGCTGTCCAGGCCCTCTCTACCTACCCAGCTTCAGCGGGTGGATAGAACACAGGCCGCGCGGACTGCATGTGGGCCCCACTCCCCAGGGCTGCACTCTGGGCGGTTCAGAAATCTGAACAGAAGTATTTCTTCCTCCTCCTTCTCCTTCTATGCCGCAAATTTCGTCGCCTCCGTCCGCGGCGCAGAGACGGAAAAGTCAGATCGTCTAACACCGGGTTGGAGCTTACTTTAATTTTATAAAAAAAGTTTACACTCTTGTGCTACAATAATACAACCGAACCAAACACCGTCCATGCATCATGCATTGATTTAACCTTACCAAGAATATCTCTTTGAAGTAATAAATGGTTTGGTTAAGTGCATTTCACTTCTCTCGGGTTTTGCTATTTGTAGAGCGATGTGAGTGAATTTATGTGACGTCGCATGGGTAATCGTTATGGGTGCCGTTTACAGCTTTGCTTTCCAACCACATTCACGGGGTGGATTGGCGCGATTTTTTTAGCACGCGCAGTGCAGGTTAGGACACCCAACCAGACTGGTAATTCCAGTAGGCTTGCTGGGAATCGGTGACTACCCTCCGAACCCCTGGTTGAGCGAAAGCTGCCTCTTCTGCTGCCGTCATTTCTTGGGTCCTAAGAGAGGTACACGCAAGGAGGTTGGTTCTGGAGGTAGCCACGATGATGGCGCATTGGTGCCCTCGATGTTTGGAGGCGTCTGTGTAGATAACTGCATGATTCCCACTGAGGGTGGTGTTTAGCGCTTGAACCCGTGCTTTTTGGTGACCCTCGTCATGTGAGGAATTCATACTTCTAAGCAAAGGGAGCATCTTTAGTTTTTACTCGCCAAACGTCTGGTAGTACGTCAAGCGGAGTGGCATTCTGGGCTGCCCAGCCAATCCGGTGAAGCATGCGGTTACACACCGCAGTTCTGAGTCGGACCTTCTGGTTAGAAAGATGGCCTTCTATCAGCTCTTCCACCGTGTTGTGGAGCCCCGTGCTAAGCAGCCTCTGTGTGGACGCACTCATGAGAAGGCCAATGGCCTGCTAGACAGCCTTTCTAATCTTTATATAAAGCATCTCTATGTCTTCCTTGTCAAAAAGAAGACAGGGGGTTGACGTAAGTGACTCTCGAGAGGACAAAAGCTTCAATTAACCGAAAGGTACCGGATTCCTTTAGGCATCGCTTCTTTGTGGTAACTCGCCTGATCATGTGTATGATTTGATTAATGCTGTTTTTGAGGCGCTGCAAGTAGACGTCACTCGTGGTGTTAGCCTCGAGATGTAGGCCCAGGACCTTGATGCTGGTGCTTCGATTGATGGCCTGGCCATCAAGGAGTATTTGAATGTATTCCTTGGTTTGGAGTGAGGGCGGAGGACAAGGAGCTGTGATTGTTTACGTGAACACTAGAGGCCAGAGGCTTTAGCACATTGGCGTACTAGAAGTGAGATGTCATGCATTGGTGTGAGCTTCCTTTATTTTTTGTAACTCTTAGCACATGAGCAAGGTGCGCACAAGGCCGCTAGACGGGCGTGAGTGGTCGCGTGACGCTTTCACGTGGAATTCAGCGACAATGCAGTGGGTAAACCCGCAGATGTGCTTGGTGAGTACACCACTTGCCTTCCCTGTCTTCACGTGGGCTCGTAGCTAAATCGGTAAGACAACGGGCTCTCGCTTTGTTAGTGTATTAGTTCCAGGTTCGATCCCCGGCGGTGGCAGTAAATTCTTTTATTTGTTAGCGGGAGTTTTTCTGGTGACACCAACGGTCGCGAAGGAACCCTTGGGGGGTAGAGGTAAAAAGCTTTGCTTTAAAACGTGGCTGACGAATCCGCGCGGGCGCTGTCTGCGGCACAGCAGTCCTTTTAAATGCATAGCATTTTAGTAACTCACAATGTCACGCGGCGTTGGCGTGCCTTGTCGTAGTCCGCATGCGCGCCTTGTCGTAGTCCGCAGCCAGGCCACTACACTATGAAAGAAATAACAGTTTCCGGCGCCCGGTTTCGAACGCACGACGCCGCGGGCGGAACACAAGGTGCCCGGCGCACTACCGACCGAGCCACGAAACCGACGTAGATTTCGATGCACCGAACGCGCCTTATATCCTTCACTCATTTCTCGTTTGTTTCGAAAGCGCCTCAAGTTGTCCCGCGCTCCAAAAGATGGCGACACGGGTCCCGCGATCGAGAGATACGACTTGCAGGCGCACCCCCTCGGAAATGCTGTGCATTTGATCGTGCCCCTCGCGAGGGGGATGTCTTTTTGTATCTTTGTTTGTATAGCGTATATATTTGCTTTTTTCATCACATGCTACCATCAATGCACCCGCATCTGCCGAAGACTTCAAACTCACACATAACACAACCACGTCGCCATCCACCGCATCTCCCCCACCTGCTATTCACCCAACTTCTCACGCTGCGACACTCCAAACAGAACCGTGTACCTTGTCTAAATGTGCCCGCTGAACCCCAAACCACCCGATCCCCCTTCTGTAGAGCGATGGGAGAGCGCGTTGCGCAGTTGCCAGCTCGAGGACCACGAAGCCCTTATCTCTCGGGCGAAGGTGGCGGCGATCCTGCGCGGCCTACCAGAATAGGATGGCCACCCACCGCTCCTAATTCTTTCTCTCCCCTTCCCTCTCCTTTTTTCTGAATAAACGTTTTTCTACCTACCTTTCAAAGTGGAACATTGAGCTATCATCAGAGCATTATTTCTCCATCAATATCAAGATGTTAAAATGAAACAAAAAAAAATTCACAGCATATCCACGGGGTGAATGATGATGAGTGGGCGAAGCTCCTGAGGGGAAATCATCGGTAAAACCGTGACTCTTCAGTGAAAGTTCGGCCACTACATCTGTGTCCGAACGTAACGTCTAGAAAGTCTCGCTTAAACCGCGCGTCGGCACCTTGGGGCTGAGCTCGCCTGATGCGTTTTGCAGACGCCTCACGAGCTCTCACTGCATCGGGGTCTGCCTGCCGATACGCGCGCTTTCTCGCCGCTTACCGTTCTCTGACGTTTTGGAGATCCTCTTCGCGCCGCAGCCGTGCCGCTTCGCGTACGGCAGGGTCCTCGCACCGTTTCCGTGACGCTTGGGCCTCTCGTTCTCGAACGCTGGGATCTTGGCGGCGTCGTCGCGCAGCCAGACGACACGCTTCGGCCTCCCGCTCTCGTACGGCAGGATCTTGGCGGCGGCGTCGCGCAGCTTCACGGAGCGCTTCTTCCTCGCGGGCTCGCACATCTGCAGCCTTATCAATCGGGCGACTCCGAGCGCGCGCCAACAGCGAACGGATTTTATTACAACGCTCCCCGCCATCTAGTAAACAATCCAAGAACTAAACTACAGGTAGCCACGCCATCTAGTAAACAATCCAAGCGCATCTTTTCATCATATACAAGTACCGCCATCTAGTAAACAATCCAAGAACTAAACTAGAGGTAGCCATGCCATCTAGTAAACAATCCAAGAACTAAACTAGAGGTGGCTACATACATACGTCGAGGATGGACAGACCCACGCCCTAAGGAGCTTCGCCCCTAAAAACGTAGAATTTCTTTTTCAGTGCGCAGCCAGAAGTGGCGAAGACCGGAGATGCCGAGTGGAACGCGTTCCGCTCCCCGCTAGCAGACGACGCTCGCTTCCCTAGCGCCACTCGCAACCGCAACTCGCAACTCGCAACCGAGAAGGCGGCCGGCCGCCTTCTCTCCACAGCCGCGGCGGGGAGATACGGAACTGAAACTAAAGCGTGGCAAACTGTTCGCATGGCGACGGAGTGACACCGTGGCAAACTGTTCGCATGGCGACGCAGTGAAACATCCCCCTCGCGAGGGGCACGATCAAATGCAGAGCATTTCCGGGGGCGCACGATGTTAAGTAGTTTGCGTTACGTTAATGTTGTTGCACTTGTGGCAACTGCTGACGAGAGAGCGCTCGTCAGCAGTAAAATTGGCAGCCTCGGCACACGTTGAGTCCGAGAGAGGGGAGAGAGTGTCCTTGAAACGTGCCTGGGCGCGCTATGGAATGTTGATCGCGCCGATAGCGAAACGTCTGAGCCGGGCATGTCGAGGCAACCGATGCGGACAACTACGGACGCCAAGAACGGGTGACATCGTGAGTTAAAGAAATGCTCTGCATTTAATTACTGCAGCGAATCAGACAATAATGAGTTTTAGCTGGCCGTTTTCGACGGTCCGATCCGGCCCCGGCGGCCTGCTCAGCGCAACCGGAGGCAATGCCGTTCGCGGCCAAACGCGCCACGCATGTGCACTGGCCCTCCTGCTCAATACACGAACGGAGCGGACAGTGCACAACGGTCAGCTAAAACTCGCAGATATAGCCTTTTTTAAGTGCGAATGCACTTCTTAAGCGAGCCTGAAGCGTCCGCCGCCGTCCGCATAGCCACAGCTGCGGGTGCGCGCGCTCCTCGTCTTCCTTGGCAACGGGGGGAGATGGGCGCGCGCTGCCTGGCCGCTGACATGGCACATACCCACGTGGGGGGATTGGCCAGGAATCGGGCGTGAGAAGGGCTAATGCACCAGGAGTACTGACACGAAATTTCAAAGCTGAGATCCGCTCTAGCAATCAAGTACAACGACAACACAAATAGGTGTCTGTGAATAAATGCATCTTTCTTTCTTTGTAGTTGTGTGTGTGTGTGTGATCTCTCTTTCGCGAACATTACCGAACCGCGCAAATTCAACTCGTGCATTCGCACTGTCACATTCTTCCCCTCGGGGAAATGCGGGGAATTTTTTTGTTAGGTAGGAACGGGTATAGGCGTGCATAACAGGCGGATGCTTCTGGTTATGCGGGGACTGCTACAAAGCAAATTTTCGATAGCGCATTCGGAACGGGGTTACATTGAAGCGAGAGCGTTCTTTGTTCTGTAGGCGCGCCAAGGGCACTAGCGTGGTTGCAGATGGCTCCCAAGCTATCTTGACAAGGTCTGCTCCCAGGAAGAGCTGTATCACATTTGTGTCATTTCTATCGCATCAGCGTTATTACTCCAGAGGAACCCCACTAAGCCTGGGCGTCAGTCAGGGGAAGAAGCTGATAATGTGGGATTTGTTTACACTACGTAAACCACCCCCAAGCATCTCATTTTGGGCTGGATAAGGTATCGCATCTTATTTGTGCGTCGATGAAGCAGGGCAATACACAACGTAGCATCGCTACGGACATGTAGCTAGTAAATGCAAGCTTTTACAGTGGAGACCTCGGTGTCATGGTCATCATCACTACCACAAAGATGTCCGCTATCCCGACTACCGGGAAAAGCGCCACTACAAATTGTACAATTCAATAACTGGTCGCGGGTTCGATTCCCGGCCGCGGCGGCCGCTTTTCTGATGGAGGCGAAAAGCAAAAACGCCCGTGTGTTCGAGATTTCGGCGCACGATAAAGATCCCCAGGTGGTCGAAATTAATCCGGAGCCCTCCACTACGGCGCGCCTCATCGCCTGCGTTGCATCGGCGCGTTAAACCCTACAATCAATCAATCAAATCAACAATATAATAACTGCACGGTAATACAAGGACACCGAAAAAAGCCCACATAATACCGGACGCGACGCAGACTAACAACTGATTTTTTATTCAGCAAACATGTAAATTATCGGAACAGCCAAATCTTCTCGCCTGCGCACGTTCACCGCGTCGTACACTTAAATCGAAAATAAATACTAAATTTCATGCTCAGCACAGCTGCCGTACTTGGACACGTGAGCAACCCCTTCTTTTTTCTCCCTCCCCCATATCCATCGGCTTAGCCAAAATCAAGAAATGCGACCTCGTATTCGTGAAGGGCGATGGACGAACGGCTTAGACAGTTGCTGCGGTTCTGGTGCATGTAAAATGCCTCCATGATTTCTCTTCACAAGTGTATTTGTTTCTAAACAGCACGGTTGTCTAGCCGAGTAGCGGGCTACACGCGCAGTCCCAGCAATCCTTGCAGTGTGCCGCTAAATGCGAGTTGACGGTTACTGCTTTCAGATTATACTGGTGTTCGCTCAGCCTTTTGTTTAAACACCTCCCGGTCTGTCCGATATGCATCCGTCCGCATACGAGTGGAAACTTGTACACGACACCGCATTCGCAATTGACGAACCTCTCCACGTGTTTCACCGTGCACTCTCACCGCACGTGTTTGTTTTCTGCTAGTAACTGCTTTTGACCAGCTGGACACATGTCTCTGAGCCTGTTCCTTACCGAGAAAACCACCTTGGTTCCGTACCGGGTTCCAGCCTTCTTCAGTCAGTGCGAAAGGCCATGAATGTACGGCATGACGGCAATCTTTCTGATCTTTCTGAGTAGTTCGTCCTCGCGCGTTCTTTGTGCCTGTACCTTTTCTTGTTTATAGCACTTGAAGATCTTCCGTTGCTTCCGCCCGCACAATTGACATAGTGTACCCGGCTTCATTAAGTCTTTCCACCTGCTCCGAAACACTTTCCGCTATGTTGTGCACGAAGCTCTTGTTCGGCACCGCAGCAATGTAGGAATTGGTGATGCCATTATTAACTACCTTGAAGTGTACCGATTGATAGTCGAGAAGTGATTTTGTGATCATTGTGTTGTACTTCGAGCAAACATGTCCGTCCTGAAATTCAAGCTTCAGATCCAGGAATTGGATCTGGTTACTCTCCGGGGCCTCAAAGGTGAACTTCAGACCGAAGCCCTGCTCCTTGAACACTTGCAGCTCACTTTTCAGGGTTTTGCTGAACTCCGTTCTGTCCACCACAACCAGATAACCGTTCACGTACCTGAAGACTTTCTTCAGTCCATCCATGTCGCGTTGTATTCCGGCGTTCACCTTTCCGAGGAAGATGGTGCTCAGCACAGGAGCAACCCTGGAGCCAATGCACACCCCGGAACGTTGGGCAAACGCCCGCCTGTACCAGTTGATCAATGTCGCTTCCAGATAGCATTCCAGGACTTTGAAGAACCTTTCCACGGAAATTCCGCACCGGTTAATTAAGGCTTGTTCGTCGTTGTCTTCGCATATATAGTCTCGGACGCAACGCATTACGTGGTCCTGCGGCATGGAATAATAGAGGTCCTCGAAATCAACGCTGAACGCCTTAACCCCTCAGTGCTGTATATCTGTAGCCACCGAACGACTTCCATAGAGTTTCGGGAGCACAAACGGGTCGATAACTGTCCACTACTCTAAGTGCTTCTGTAGGTAGCCAGACACCGCGTGCTGCCAAGTTATATCATGAATTAATTATAGATCACCGCGCAGTTCTATTATGGATCAAAACACACACCCAATTCATTGTACTCATAACAAATGGTACGTACATTGGAAACTTCTTCAAAACGAAAAAGCCATGTACAGGCTTAAAAGCCTCGGTAACACTGCCTACAAATCAGCGAAGCCTGCGGAGGAAGAGCAGCGTCTCAACACGTATGTTCTTGCTAAGACACATACTCATAAAAAGAAATCCCAAAGCAGACCAGCTAGAACATACAATAAATCTCCTTGTATGCATACAGGCACACGTTTCCAACCAAACAAGGCCCTCAGCAGCATATGCGTACGCGTGTGCCTGCTGTATCCGCACCTGCATACGCCATCTGACGACCGCACCCAGAAGCCAAGTGGAAGCCTGAGTCCCGGCCAGCAACAAACTCCGGAAATCTCCGCTCTGCTATATCCTTAATCTTCGCCACACTGCGTGCTTTCTCGCCCCTTTTTCTTCTAGTGTAGCTCAGGCCAAATTGACAATCCTGGACTACTCCACGCACTTCTCTAGCAATAACGACAACATGCAAAAAATTACAATTAGGGTCATTATTTTATAACAAAACACTCGCGGACTACGCCAGCCCCTCCAAGGTCATCGTCTATTCGTGTATAAGCCTTTCGGCTACTTGATAACGTTCAGTTTTCTGGCTACACGCCACTTCTATTATCTTCTGGTGTGGCACTACCAAAAGGTCTACTTGAACTTATAAACAACCTCACAATTTACAACACAATTCGCCTCGAGATGCGTCGAGAGAGTACCGGGTAGTGACGGCAAACTGCACCGGCCTACCTTTTACCGTTATCACCTCTTGCATACCCTTTTGCCGCAATAGACAGATTTCCAGACACCGTACGAGCTCTTCACATCACATATAAGACTTAAAAGACGACGGATATCCCTTCCGAACAGAGGGCGCGTATATACCTACCCGTCTGCCCAGGGACATGCCCACGGTAAATCACCCACAATGCAGAAAGAGAAGAGCCAAACCACTTAAAAGACCATTATAACCTTCGAATGACGTGGCTTACATGAACATGGCCGAGTACCGTGCCCACAACGTTTTGGCTGTAGCAGTGGTCGACAGACAGGGTCATTCGGCAGTGTCATTGAGAGCAGCGCATGAATTTAAATCTACATTATGTTCAGCGAAACACGCTTTATTCAGCACTGACCACACGCTGGTACAGAATAACCCAAAGGAAATTTGAAAGCATGAAAAACGAAGCAGAAAGGTAACGTGTCTATGTTACTTGTCTATTTCTATGTCTTAGTTATTATACAGTCTTGGCGATATAGAGTCGCGTCATACAGCTCCGTTATTCTCAAACTCCAAAAAAGGGCGATGAGAATAATGACATGCGCCCCCACCACCGCGCCATCGTCCCATGTCTTTTCAGAACTTAACATTATGCCATTTAATCTAGCAAGGGACTACAAAACAACATTACTAGTTCAAAGAGCACTAAATAAATCGAATCGATCATCCGTTGTAATAGAACCTAAACGAAACACCAGACATGCCAACAAATGTAATCTTAATTTACCAAAAATACATAATGTGTACGGTCGCCGCACTATTTCTTACCTAATTGCCAAACTATGGAACAATGTGCCAGTGAATATAAAAATAAAACCAAATAACACTCCTTCCTTAAGAGAATTCCTCATGTCTGAACATTATACCTCACCCTGTTAACACATAGCTAAATATATTTACCTAGCTCACATTATATGTAATTATTGTAAAAAAATTTGTTTGGATTGTTTATTTTTTGTTGTAGTTATTCTGTTATGGATCCATGACTAGCCATGTCAGCTAAGGATCCAGATGACTCTTCACCCATTTTCTGTAGCTGTTTTTCATGTAATAAACATATTTCTGATTTCTGATTCTGATTCCTCTCCTAAGGTCAGCGACGACCTTGTTGATGATCACCTTGCAGATGCTGAATATTTCAGTCGATATCTTAACACGACAGTGTTTTATGCCCTGGTACACAAAGATCTCACTGAGGTCATATCCGTCACGGAAGTGACATCGCTAGAAAAAAAGGGCCCATCTCCCCGCGAGGGGGACTCGAGTAAATGCGTCGCATAGGGGGAAGGGGGTGTATTGCGTTAACGTTTAGTGTTTGGGGAGTTGGTGGTAGTGAATGCGTTGTATCAGCAGCTTCTTGATGTAGTTTGAATGAGTCAAGGATATAAGGCACGTTCGTAGCCTTTCATTCTGTGTCGGTTTTGTGGCGCAGTTGGAAGAGCACCATGTACCTCGCGTTCCGCCCACAGGTAGTGAATGCGCTGTATCAGCAGCTTCTTGACTGAGTTTGAATGAGTCAAGGATATGAGGCGCGTTCGTAGCCTTCCATTCTGTGTCGGCTTTGTGGCGCAGTGGGTAGAGCACCATGTACCTTGCGTTCCGCCTGCAGGGTCGTGGGATCGAAACCAGGCGCCGGTAAGTATTATTTTTTATACAGTGTAGGGGGAGCGGTGCAACCTGTTGTTGAGAGCGAGGAGGGTAACGTGATGCGGGAGAGGAGGAGTGGGGGAGAGGGCGCACCTGGAACGGCTGTTGCGGACGCCGAGGCACGGCGACAACGCCGGGTGACATCGTGAGTTATAGAAATGCTCTGCATTTAAAAAATAAAGCCGTTCCATTCAATTTGAAAGCTGTCGGAAGTGCAGAGCAGTGATTCGCCGTAATGGGCTGTACCGCGAGTTATCCGCCTACTACTACCACCCAATGAAATTTAAATTCCCCGCCTTCCTGCCTGAAACTGCGCCAGCGGGAGTTCTGTTCTCTTTGTGCTTTTCTCCCCCCACGTGCCGGCGTTGCACTGACACATTTTGCGTTTACTGTCGTAAAATCAACCCAACGGGCATCCTTAACAAAACGAACGCAGGCGCTGCCGGTTAATCCCTTCTATTTTTACTCAAATACACCTATGGATTTCTTTGCGCTAAACAAAGGGACGATGTATGACAAGCGCAAGCGTTTCACGAGTTTCGAACGCTTATGACTATATTTAGTCAAACCCGGTTTTGCGAATTGCAATATGCGCGACGATTACTTCGATATATCCAATAGTTCGAAATATCTGCATCCGCCAATAACGAGTTTTTTGTTACGAGTTCGCAATACGCGCGACCCCCACCACCCTCCTCCTGCCATCCCCGCATGCAGAAACGAACATAATAAAGTATGCCATTACCACACACAAAGCTGTCTATTTATGTATGACAAGCGCCAGCGTTTCACGAGTTTCGAAAGCTTATAACTATATTTATTCAAACCTGGTTTTGCGAACTGCAATATGCGCGACGATTAGTTCGATATATCCAATAGTTCGAAATATCCGCACCCGCCAATAACGAGTTTTTGTTACGAGTTCGCAATACGCGCGACCCCCACCACCCTCCTCCTGCCATCCCCGCATGCAGAAACGAACATAATAAAGTATGCCATTCCCACACACAAAGCTGTCTATTTATTGCAAGCAGCAATAAAGCTAATTTCCCAAAAAGCGGTGATTCTTGTTTTCACTTTCGTTTAGGCGGCGTCAACTAGCAAAGCATTCTCTACATGGGGAACCATTTGTATCAGTTGCAGTCAGTGTCCTTCAATATCGAAGCAATATTGGTGGAGCACATTGACTCCCGAAAGCGCTTCATTAAGCATTGGACCGCTTCCACTCGCGACATGCTCCGCCTCTTCGGTGCTTCCAGCAGTGCCAGCAGCCATGACATCAGCCACGGTGTCGGCGCCCGAGGGGCTCACCGTGAAACCAACGTCGTCGTCGACACTCGCGCAATCCTCGTAGGGCACTCCTTTCAGCACAACATCGGGAACGTTGGCGGGCTCTTCCCACAGTTCGCCGAGGCTGTCTTGGTCCGGACTCACTGACTGGGAGGGTTTATTCATGAGTCAGGCGCGTCGGAAACAGTTACGGACAGAGACGTGAATCATGTCGCACCATGGGAGGCTCAACATCTCCATCGCAGCCCATCGACCTCTCGATCGCCGCTCCGAGACCATACATTTTAGCGGCAATTCTAGGCGGGCCGTGTTCGATATATGAGATGTGAACTTTTTTAATAAGAAATATGTTTCGCGTGTATTTTCGTGACTGATTTTTCTTTGTTTGATATATAGCATAATTTGCTCTATCCGGGTTCATTATTATCGGGTTGAACTGTTGGCTTTCGAAGCCTTTGGTGTACGCTGCGAACAACAGCATTACGCCGGGACCCTGCCTTGGTGGTCTATACACTTGGGTCGAGCGAGCGCAATTGTGCAATTGACGCAGTGGCGCCAGGATTCAAGCCCACGTGCTTCTCGCAACAACAGGAGGAACGTGGTGCTCTGCCCACTGGGCTAGGAACAGAGACGGGAGCAGCTCAACGAACGCGCCTTATGTCCTTCCCTATGACTCATTCAGATGCTGCTCCCGTCTAGGAGAGGCGAAACAAAAATAAACCAGTTATTTTTGTTTCTTGCGTGTCGGCGTCACTTCGTCTAGCGGGTTCAGGCTCGCGAACCCTTCGCACATGAAAGAGGCTCCTTTACCATTCAACTGCTCCTTTGAAGGCACCTTTCACTTTCGTGTTTACCGATTCCTATGAAATAGACCCGCCGTGGTGGCTCAGTGGCTAAGGCGTTGCGCTGCTGAGCACGAGGTCACGGGTTTGATTCCCGGCCGCGGAGGCTGCTTTTCTGATGGAGGCGAAAAGCAAAAACGCCCGTGTGTACGAGATTTCGGCGCACGTTAAAGATCCCCAGGTGGTCAAAATTAATCCGGAGTCCTCCACTACGGCGCGCCTCATCGCCTGCGTTGCGTCGGCGCGTTAAACCCTACAATCAATCGATTCCTATGAAATAGGCATCAACTAGTTTTTTGTTCTTTCTTTTGATAATGAGTACGGCAGATAACAACCAATTGGTACTAAGCTGTATAGGCTTAATGGAACATATTATAATCGGTACACGTGGGCATGAGGGTTTGTTGCAAAATTTAATGTTTCAAAGGCTGGCGAACCTGACGGCCTGATAGTGATTGTAAGGTTTAATGTGCCGACGCAACACAGGCGATGAGGCGCGCCGTAGTGGAGGGCTCCGGATGAATGTTGACCACCTGGGGATCTTTACGTGCACCGAAATCTCGTACAAACGGGCGTTTTTTTCCTTTTCGCCTCCAGCAGGAAAGCGGCCGCCGCGGCCCGGAATCGAATCCGCGACCTCGTGCTCACCAGCACAACGCCTTATCTACTGAGCCACCGAGGCAGGTGAATCTGATGGCCTATCGAACAACATGACGAAACTTCGTGCACATTGGCCTGCGACTTAAAAATTATTTATGATAACAACTTGCATGATACTTGCATTCTATAGGATTGGGAAAATGCAAGAGTAGTTCCAACCGACAAAGCTGGCCCTCGTGACATTGTTTCAAATTGTAAAAGAGTATCTCTAACCTGCGTTGTCTGCAAAACTTTGGAACGTGTCTATGATATCAGTATTGTTGAACACATGAATGTAAAGTTGTTACTCAAGGTTACACAGCATGGTTTCAGAAAAGGTTTGTCGTGTGTTACGCAACTGACTGAATTTTTGTACGATCGTGCTGGGGCATTTGATAATAGATTTTCTGTTCGTTGTGTATTCTTGGATTTCAGAAACGCATTTGTTACTGTTCCCTATGGCCTCTTAATTTACAAATATGTCACAACCTTAACGCACAGGTCGTCTTTTGGATTCAGGAGTATTTAAGACTTTTTGACTTTTCCGTCCAGAGAATATCAAACTTGGCGTCGATGGCGTAATTCAGAGTTGACTGCTAAGGTCGACTCTGAGGTGAATAATGCCGCGAACCATGCAATTTGTGTCTATTTGTCTATTTGTCTATTTGTGTTTTGCTTTTACCGCACAGCTGCGGCGGTCTGCGTTATCTGTGTGCCAAGGGAAGCGCGTGTTCCATTCTTTCTTTCTATGCCTTATGTGTTATCTCTTCTGGTGGGCAGAGCGTTCCAAACTAACGTGAACAGCCTAGAATAATCTTTTTTGTTCTAGATTTAATTTGACGGTTGCGGAAACACTCGCGCGTAAAGATATATTCTTGCGGAGCCGACGTCACGGCATTCGATTCGACGACACTCGCCTGTGCAAGTCACTTTGTTGACCGCTGCTTCGCCGCCTCTGTATTCTTTTGAGTTGTTACCGGAGCGCAAGTTCGCTCGAATAAACTTGTTCCTCTTTCAAGACGCGTCGTCCTTGGCTTCGTGACATCTTTTCATGTGCGGAGTAATAAGCCATTATGCTCTCTACAACATCTCGAAGCCGCCAAGCCAGTCCAACCAGATAAAGCCGCCGACTGCAAGACGTGCTACCCGAGTTCGGTCTTCTGCCAGAAGGGCCCAAGAGAAGGAACGCTGCAACAAACACCATGGTGCAAGAAACAACGTCGCCAATCATCCTGCAGCAGCCCCAGGAACCGCCATCGTTCCGGGAGCCCCCGCTGAAGACCCCGAAGAAAGGTTGGAGAAGCTGGAGCGCGTCCGCATCTTCAAGAGGTGGGACGACAAAGAAACGTTCCGGCATGTATTCTTTTACTTAGAAGATGCTGCTAGAACTTGGTTCGAGAACCATGATAGCTCTTTGACGGACTGGACTCAATTCAAAAGGGAGTTCCTTATGACCTTCACTACCGTGGTGAGAAAAGAGCGAGCTGCGATTTTGCTTGAAACTCGAACGCCGCACCACAACGAAGGCGTCGTGATCTTCGTTGAGGAGATGAAGCGACTTTTTCGCCGTGCGGACCCCGAAATGACCGAAGAAAAGAAGCTCAGGTTTCTAATGCGAGCAGTGAAGGAAGAGCTTTTCGCTTGTCTAGTCCGTAACCAGCCGAAGACGGTGGCGGAATTCGCGTCTGAGGCGGCCGCGATAGAGAAGACGCTAGAACTTCGAACAAGGCAGTACGGCTGCCCTGTCAACGCACTCTTCTCGGAGACCATCGGTGCCGCAACTAGAAGCTCCGATACACTGCGCAAGACCATGCAAGCAGTGGTCAAGGAGGAGCTTCAGAAGCTTTTGCCAACGACTCCGCAACCTCAAGTGGCTTCCCTGACTGACGTCATCCGAGAAGAGGTTCAACAGGCGCTGGGGACTTCTACGCCTTCAGAAGCACCCCGTCAGCCCCAAGCGATGACCTACTCCGCAGCTCTTTTTCAACCCCGCCCTGCTCCAACCCGTCGTCATGAGGCCGAGACATACCGCGGTCCAATGCCGCCCGCCCGACGCCCTGTAGACCAATACCAGACGCCAAGGAAGACCGACGTGGGGCGAACGCCCAGTAATCGCCCGCTGTGCTACCACTGCGGAGAGGCCGACCACATCTATCGTCGCTGTCCGTACAAGAGGCTCGGTTTGCGAGGGTTCTGCGGCGACGCACGACGCTCCCGACCCGGCCAGCGCCCATCTGACATTGACGAATACTTTGCCAACACCAGCCGTGGACCAACCCGTTTCAACCGTTCGCCGTCGCCCTACCCATACCAGTCGCCGAACCGCCGTAGCAATGCTGAGTTCGCACGTGGAAGGTGCCCCAGCCCACGCGGGGGAACTAAAAGCAGCAACTTCTGGAGGTGAAGCTGCACAACGGCGGAAAAACGAAAACCCTCCAACGATTGATTGATTGTAGGGTTTAACGCGCCGACGCAACGCAGGCGATGAGGCGCGCCGTAGTGCAGGGCTCCGGATTAATTTTGACCACCTGGGGATCTTTAACGTGTGCCGAAATCTCATACACACAGGCGTTTTTGCTTTTCGCCTCCATCAGAAAAGCGGCCGCCGTGGCCGGGAATCGAACCCGCGACCTTGTGCTCAGCAGCGCAACGCCTTAGCCACTGAGCCACCGCGGCGCGTAAAACCCTCCAACGACGCATGGACGAACCGAAAAATGTGCCCTCAGCCAGATGACCCGATGTAACCCTGACGTGACTCCCGAACACGACGACAGCAAAACGGCGCGACGCGTACCCGACATGACCGAACCTGCCACTGAGAATACGACGATTACGAAGACGCATAGTGCCCGACCGTCAACGCGTACAAGCCGAGATACGACGCCCCGACGCTCCCGAAACTCGAGGAAAGCGGCGTCCGACGTTCGCCTGTCCATCGACGGCTTTGATGTAGTCGCCCTCATTGACACGGGAGCCGACTACTCAGTAATGAGTGGACCATTTGCGTCTAAGCTGAAGAAAGTTATGACCAGATGGGACGGTCCACACATTCGCACAGCAGGAAGCCACCTCGTGACGCCAAGTGGAACGTGCACATCGCGCGTCACCATAGACGGCACAACGTACCCATCACATTCTTCATTTTTTACCTAACTGCTGCTGCGACGCAATTCTCGGAATGGACTTTTTGACGGACAACGGCCCAATAATTGATCTGCAGAACAAGTCGATAACTTTTTCCTCTGGTCGCTCCACGACGCCGCCACCGAACCCCGATCACCGTGCTGCTGTAAGGATCGCCGACGATCACGTCACCCTGCCACCCCGCGCAAGCTTGATGATCGCCGTCTACTGCGAGGATGCTGCTTCTGACATCGACGCTATCGTAGAGAGTGGCCAAAGGTTGCGTCTCAACCACGGTGCCTCCGTCGCAAGAGGCATTGCGTGCTTTAAACAATGCAAATACCACGTTTTGGTCACCAATTTCACCGAGGAGTACCACCATCTAAACAAGGGCGCTGCAATTCGTTCCTCGAAGAAACTCAAAAAGCAAGTCAAGTGATCGCGATCGCCAACTTTGAACGCGCACGCACAGATGCTTCCAAGCTGCCGCATCCTTTCGACGTGAACCGGGCGCTGTCGCAAGAACATCGGGACAGATTACTGGATTTGCTGCACCGCTACAGCGATTGCTTTTCGTAACCTCAAAATTACGTCAGACACCCCTAGCGAAGCACCGAATTATAACCGAAGAGGGAGCCCGACCTACCCGACAGCGCGAAGCCATCCGAACTCAAGTCGAGGACATGCTCAGCGACGACATCATACAGCCATCGAAAAGTCCGTGGGCTGCGTCGGTCGTACTCGTGAAGAAAAACGATGGCACCTTAAGGTTCTGCGTTGACTAGCGGCGACTGAACAAAATCATCAAAAAGGACGTGTACCCCATGCCCCGAATCGATGACGTCTTCGACCACCTCTGCCATGCGCAGTACTTCTCATCGATGGATCTGAAGACCGGCTACTGGCAACTTGAAGTGGACGAAAGAGACCGAGAGAGGGAAGACTGCATTTATAACCCCGGACGGCCTATACGAGTTCAAGGTGATGCCTTTTGGGCTGTGCACGGCGCCAGCAACGTTTGAAAGAGTCATGGACACTGCGCTAGCTGGTCTGAAGTGGCACACTTGCCTCGAATACCTCGACAACGTTGTAGTATTCGCCCGAACTTTCGACGAACACTTCGCAAGGTTCGAGTCTGTACTCGAGGCTATTCGTACGTCGGGGTTAACGCTGAAACCGGAAAAATTGCCGTTTTGCGTACGAGGAACTGAAGTTCTTGGGCCAAGTCGTCAACGCCGCAGGAGTCCTACCTGACCCGGCAAAAACTTCAGCTACTGCGAACTTCCCAAGGCCGAAAGACAAGGAGGACGTGCAAAGAAATATAGGACTGTGCGCATACCACCGGCGCTTCGTCGCAAACTTCGCACGCATTGCAGAGCCACTCACGCGCTTGACGAAAGATAGCACCCCTTTCAGCTGAGAAAACGACCAAGAAAAAGCATTCTGCGAGCTGCAAAAATGCCTGCAAAGCCCGTTCGTGCTCGCTCAGTTCGACGAAAACGCCGAAACGGAAATGCACATGGGCGCCAGTCATATAGGCTTGGGTGCTGTCCTCGTCCAAAAGCAAAGCGGTTGCGAAAATGTAATCGCCTATGCCAGCCGCGGTTTGTCGAAGGAGGAGAAAAACTACTCTGCCTCTGAGAATGAGTGCCTGGCTAATAAATGTGCGATTTGAAAATTTCGCCCATACGTGTATGGAAGAACATTCAAGGTTTTGATAGACCACAATGCGCTGTGTTGGCTCGCCAATTTGAAGGACCCCTCTGGCCGTCTTGGTAGGTGGAGCTTGCGCCTGCAAGAATTCGACCTTACAGTAGACTTGAAATCCGGGAGGAAACACTCCGTAGCCGACTGCATGTCCCGTGCCCCAGTCGACCCACCACCAGAAGACTCCGATGAGGACAGCGCGTTCTTCGGAATCGTGACGGAGAGCGACCTAGCCGCCCAGCAGCGTGCCGACACCGACTTACGCGTAATAATCTACTACCTCGAGGGATGCAACGTAGCCGTTCGTTGAACCTTCAAACGCAACTTACCAGCATTCAGCCTGAAAAACTCCGTCCTCGTGAAGAAGTTTCAGCCCCCGGAACAAGAACGAATTACCTTCTTGTCATCCCCGCGGACCTTCGTGACACAATTTTGGAAGCCTGCAATGACGACCCGTCTTCCGGACATCTCGGCACAGCTCGCACTATTAGAAAAATCAAGGCACGGTACTACAGGACCCGCCTTACATCTGACGTAACCCACTACGTTCGGAGCTGCCCTGACTGCCAGCGACAAAAAACGCCACCGACAAGACCCGCCGGACTTCTGCAGCCGATCGTCGTCTCATCGAGGCCTTTACAGCAGATTGGAATGGACCTTTGGGCCGTTCCCTACGTCATGAACCGAGAACAAGTGGATTGCCGTAGCGACTGACTACATGACGCGCTACGCAGAAACGGCCACTTTTCCGAGGGGGAATGCACAAGAAGTCACGAAGTTCTTTATTAAACAAGTTGTGCTGCGACATGGGGCCCCTGAAGTCCTAATCACGGACCGCGGAATGACCTTCACAGCAGATCTTATGCAAGGAATATTACGTACAGCAACACGGATAACCGAAGAACGACGGCGTTCCACCCTCAAACGAATGGAGTTACGGAACGTCTGAACAAGACGATCGGGGATACGCTGTCGATTTACGTAGACGTCGAACATAAGACTTGGGATGAAGCCTCCCGTATGTCACGTTTGCGTACAACACAGCGACCCAGGAAACTACGCAGATGACACCGTTCGAGCTTGTCGGAAGACAGCCGACTACGATGCTCGACGCCATGCTTCCGCACGTAAACGGCGACGACCTTAACGCCGATGGTGGGGTGAAGACGTTCACGTCCTCAACACTTCTGACATCCCGCAGCAAGCTAAGAAGGCCTTGAGCCTGGGGCCCAAGTTTTGCGTGTAACCAAAACTCGACGAGCAGAGCTGTTATCCGTGGTTATGACAGCCGCCAGAGCCAACGCGGAAGATCTCGACAGCTGCGTGAGTGCGGGAGTGGATGTTTTCAGGTCCATGCCAAAAACCAAATCTGCCGTCCACACCAAGGAAGTTGTATCCCCGTTACGTGATGTAGACATGAAGCTGCTGTTATCTGTCAAGGAGGGTGGATTTGCTGACATGTTCTCGGAAACCTATGCGGGGAAGGCTAGAGAAGCGATTGCTGCCCATTTTCGCCATGTTTGGGATGTAGATCCTCTGAAAGTAAGGAAGACAGCACTGAAGCGGTGCGAGGACATGGGTTTAGACAGGGTCGCTGCGTCAGTCAAGGAGAGTCAGCAAGCTAGGCTGTCTGTTTTTTTCCGCCAAGACACACAAGCCTGAATGCCCATTCAGGGTGACCGTCTCTGAGCGTGGCACTTGGCAACACTCCGTTGGACTGTTTTTGCAGTGGCTTCTGGGCATGCTGCCGATCGATTACCCTTTTCTGGTTAGGAAGGCGCAGGACGTTTCAACATTCCTTGAAATGGAGCAACCAAAAGCGGTGAGCGCCTTTTCAGTTATTCTAAAGGATCTATACTACTCGGTGCCGCACGCCTCCATTTGTCAAGTTGTTTAAGAAGGCATAGACTTCGTAGGTGCCATTCGATTCCAAAATGAATGCGGCATTAGTGTGGGCAGCGTCATTGAGTTGCTTTCTTTTTACCTGAACTCCACTTTCGTAGAATTCGTGGACAATCTCTACATTCAGAAGAAGGGTGTCTGCATGGGCTGTGTTATCGCTCCTATACTGAGTGACCTTGTCCTCGCCCGCCATAGCAGGGCTTTGGATGCGGCTTTGAAGGACAGCGCGGTGCTAAAAGTGTTTCTCTTCGTCGACGACTTCCTCGTCCTGTACAAGGTGTCTGCGAAAGAACAGGCGAGCGATGTTGATTGCATTATGAGATTCTTTGTCCAGAACCCTAGCGACTTCGTGCTAACAAAGCAGGTGCCCATTGATGGCGAACTACAGTTTATAGATATGAGGTTGTTCCTGAAAGCCAAGCACCTGTGCTGGAGCTATGCACCGCGAAGTCAAAAAGGTTTCATGCCATTCACGTCGGCGCCCTCGAAGCTTGTAAAGCGAGCAGTTGCTACTTCAGCATTACGAAACTCGCTGTCAAGATCCTGTCATCATCGAATCCAGAGCAGCCTTTACGTCCAAACAAGCCGCCTGCGAAGGGCTTGGTTTCCTTATTTGCTGCTTTGTGGCGTGGGCTGCAGAATCTTGAAAGGACTGAGAAAACCACCAAAGGAACAGGAGCCTCCATCCAGACAGAGAAAGGAGATAGCCGTAATCCCTTACATCCACGGGGTGAGCCACAGGCTTAAGAAAATAGTAGGGCGGTCGTGTGTTGATCTGGTGTTTTGTGCTCCTGACAAATTGAGTAGCCTTTGCCGCAATGTAAACAGTGAGAGACCAGCGACGAGGAAATGCGTGAAGAAACATGCGAAGCCCTACGTCCGATGCCAGGCGGAGGTTATCTACGAGATACCACTTTCTTGTAAGGGGTCATACGTGGGACAAACGGGGCGATGCCTCAACGATTGTCTTCGGGAGCACGCGTGCGACATAAGAAACGCCACGGGTACCACAATCGCTGTACACGTTGCCAATTGCCCAGACTGCTCGCCTCTGTTTGAGAAAAGACATGTGCTGGCGCGATACAGGAACCGTATGCGGCGAGAGATTAGAGAATCCTGGGAAATGCACATTCGGAAGCATGAGTGCATCGGCGCTCGTTCTGTTGCTCTCTCGGGGAAAGAAATTCACTTTCTTGGTGATACTCTGGATGAGTAGGGCTTTGGTACAAGGCGTGCAAGGTTCTGCGATTGTGTTAATAATGAAGATTACTGTACTTTTTGGAACTTGTTTTTTTTTCTTTAGTTGTTATTTCTTTCTTCACATCTGTCTTTCTTTCCGTATTTATTGCCCGTTCAGTGACAATGGACTCATTTGTTAGTCAGCTCTCTGTCTGTGTGCCCTTTCTGTAGTCCTGTTTCCAGAGATGTTTTATAGCTCAGTTATGTACCAACTGGCCCGCCTTCAATCTGTGTCGCACCAGTCAATCCAGCGCTGCCTGGACAGTCTTTTCTCGTGCCGTCTAGCAGAAGCGGTGAGGCGCTGATACTGCAGCTTAGCAGGTATCGAAGAAGAGCCACAGGTGGCAATTATTTCAACTTGCTTACGTTTGGCCTAGAGCTGGAGGAGCCGGAGATGGGGGTTTGGGCGAGTCCCCTCCACCCACGTATGCTGGGAGACATCCGCAAGAACACGGGGAAGCAGATCGGTGGGGTCTGGGGTGATGGCTGAGATAGAAGCGTTGTGGGTAGATCGGAAGGTGTCCCAGTTCGCCTAGGACACCAGCGACGAAGGCTACCTGTTGACTCCGGAATGAGACCGATGCGATTTCGGTGGTGATCGCTGCCCCAACACTCCGCGTCGTGTTGCCAAAAGACCAATTGCGTATCCAGCCACCACAACAGATCAAGTGAATAGGGGAGCATCCGTACGTGGGTACACCGGCGTGTTGGGCTAGTAATGTCATTCAAAAGTGTAAAGCTGGCATCAGTGAAGTTCTCTAAGACCACTCGACCCCGCTCGCTTGATGACGAATATCCCCAGTCACAGTGTGGAGCATTGAAGTCCCCCGTCACAAGAATGGGGCACCCAGGGTTAGCTCGCCGAAGTTGGGTAAGCCAACGCAGCCGCAGGCGGCGAGCACGACCACTACAATTGTGCACGTAGCACGACTCCAGTATTACCGCGCAACGCGGAAGCTGCACTTTTACCGCCATCACCTCCTACCAGGCACCACGAGTTTAGAGGGATAGAGATTTGAGAAAAACGCGATAAAACATAAATGGCCGCCTTCCCGGAGTAGTAGAACTCGAGCTGCACCGCCGATTAGGAACCGACGGCTGAGTGTATGCCGTAAATTAAGGCAAGCGGGGGAGAGTGTTTGTCTCCTGAAGCAAGAAAGCCGAGGCATGGCGCTTCCCCAGACGTAGTCTTTCAGGGATCTCTCAAATTTTTCTAGAGAGACACCGACAGTTCCACTCAGCAATATGTTGTTGCGGTTCAGGCATGGTAGCGGACTGGTAAACGAAGTTGTGCGGCGTGTACGGAAACCAGTGTGTAGCTGGTGCACCACGAACTGGGGGAGCTCCTTGTGGGTTATAGTAGAGGAGGCAGACTGTGAGGGAAGGTCAGTCGTAAGCGGGGCGTTCGGGGCGTGCTGACGGCAGCGGGACGGAGAAAGCACGAAATGGACGAGGTGGGTCTTTAGTGGATTGATGCAAGTTAAGCCGCCAGCGCGTTAATTGAGTCCTTCCCGTGTTGAGTTTCTTAATTTCAACACGCAGCAAGGCCAGCTGTTGGTCTAGGGCCACAAGCTCATCCTTTGCAGGAGACGAGGGCGTTTCAGAAACAGCTTTCCGGTGACGGCGCAACCCAAGAACAGCGTCTCGATATGTAGGCTGCGAGCAGGGTGTCTGTGAGGGAGGCTCCATAGCTTCCTCCTCGTCCACTGCATCCTCATCCTCTTTGGCCAAACACTCTGAAGTGACTTGTTCGGCCCCGCAAATTGCAATACACGAGCGCTGCTCTTACGACGGGCAAGGAACAATTTATCAAACGCATTATCGGTCGTCATGTAAAGCGGGAAAAAAATAAAGGGGGGAACTCCTCGTTGAAGTAAATAACAAGCAGTGATCCACGAAGCTCCATGCGGGTTGGAATTTCGCGATTCAGCTTCAAAGTGCTTGCCGTGGCGATGTGTATGTCTCAAACGTGTTTCTCGATTGTCTTGAAGTTGAATAAAATGTATGCGGCGAATCGGCTATTTTGGTTCAAGGAATTTTGTGCATATCGTAAAATAGGTCACAGGGAACTTCAGTGCTTCCATTAGGTACATAATAGAAAAAATAGACATTTGTATCATGTTTTGCATTCCGTGTACCAAAAACAAGGCGTTTGTTAGCACTGGTTTATGTAGTCGTCAAAACTCTAGGCATGCTCCTGGTAGATGGGCCGATAGGTGAGTCCTTTCGCAATGCATTCAAGAGGTGGCGCTGTCAGCGTTGTCGGATGACGACGCAATACCGACGAAACGTTCTACTGAAAAAAACTTGTCGCGATGCCAATGTAGCGGGCTCGCGAAAATTTAACCTTGCACGTGCGTAAAAGCAGCAAAAGCTATACTAAGACAAGCTAATACCAAGGGGAAATGCGTCACACCCACGCGCATTTGGAGGTTGCTGTGAGCAGCCGCCCGTACTAACGCACCCACTTCCCTTCCATCACCCACGTCACGTCCGTCCGCCAGTAATGGCCGCCATTTTTTCATTTTTGTTTCCAAAGACCCAATCTTCACGAGCCGTTTGCGTCACACCCGTTCCTGGTTGAAACGCAGTATTTTGCCGTTCGCACTGTTTCTTTTTTGTGTACTATTAGATAACAATAATTTTACGTTGTAGAAAATTGCAGTACAGTGAGCCTTGAAGCGCAAGAATTTTGTTGGCCTTACTGGGTACCAGGGTAACCACCCAAGTGCACGAACCATTCCCTGCTTTCGTTTTATGTGGAATGGGAAATTCGTCCCCCCTTTCAATTTTAAGTCTCTGAGAGAGGGCCGCACCGAAGTTTTCTTTCCTTCACTGCCTGTCATCACCGTCCCAAAGAGCGATTACTACTCTGGAAACGTAATCATGCAATCTTTTGATAAACTTAACGTCAATACCTTTCTGTCCGCATTCTGGCCTGCAAATTTATCAAAAGCATTATCGGTGGTCTTGCCAAGTGGGAAAAAAATAAAGGGGGGAACTCCCCGTTGAAGTAAATAACAAGCAGTGATCCACGATTCTCCATGCGGGTTGGAACTCGCATGGTCGATCTGGACTTTAAGTTCAGCACTCCACCGCGGTCTCAAACATTCCCCTGGTGCGAACTGCTTAGATTCTTTTTTTTTTTGAAGTTTCTTTGATTTCACCTCCCCTACCGTTTCCTCAATTACAATAATTTCGGGCGTAAAAGGTTTGCGCGCATTGTAGCTGATGCTACAGTCTATGATGCTACTAACTGTCCGCTCTAAATAAAGCAAGATCACTTCTCGCTTCAGTTCAATTCCTTTTTAGGATAGGCTCCCTCTCATTGTATAGTCATTCCCGTCTCTATCAATGTTTAAAAGTGTGTTAGAATTTCTTTGGTATGCTTTATTGCACTTGTACTGTTGCGTAGTTATTGTTTCCTGAATACCTCTATCTTTACTGCGAGGCCCGTTACATTGAGTTATGTCACTTATACTGGCAATATTATGCATTCGCGTTTAATTTAGGGTAAACTAACGTTTGTTCATTCTAAACCTGTGCCTTTGTATTTCTTCTTGGTATTCTGTAGTTCGGTATTCGTGTTTTTTTATTTGCTGCTCTTAACATTAAACTCACATTAGGTTTTCCAATCGAGGGTGCCGTTACAGACTGCGAACTCCGGGGCCGTGGTTTCTATTCTCATATTTTTCTACCCGTTGTCACCAAAATACAGTTTGACTTTGCCTTTCACTTAGAAGGCCGTCAGCTTGATCGAAAAGGGTGGCAGTTACGTGACTGCTCATAACAACTGCCACTCCTCCTCCACGTTTTAACTTGTCTCTACCGTATAGTTTAGAGCTGGATGTACGATTTGTTGTCAATAATACTCCGCTCAGCTAATCTTTCGTCATGCACTGGTGTGGGGAGGGTATTTATTTATTTATTATTTATTTATTTATTTATTTATTTATTTATTTATTTATTTAGTACCCACAGCGCCTGTGGCATTGCAGTGGGGGGGGATATACACTAATCAATGCAAGTAATTTAACAATAAATGCAGAGTCAAACTAAACAACATACACAACTTGAATGTTACAACAAATTGGGTCATAACATAGAAAAAAATGCATCGTTAGACATTACTGTCACAGTATCGCGAGGTAGCCGATTCCAATTCGATATGGTCCTGGGGGAAAAAGACTTTCTTAGGACATCTGTTTTACAATTCATTTCTGTTACCTTATTCACATGATCCAAACGTAAAGAGACATAATCAGGCCTAAAAAAGTATTTTTCTCGTTCTATGTCAGTCCTGGAGTGAAAGGTATGAAATAACTTCAGCCTAAGAGCCTTTGCACGTTCTTCTAATGGTTCCCATCCAACAATCTCTTTCGCACGCGATACACTGAAATTCCTAGTGTAATTTTGGAACACAAAACAGGCCGCACAATTTTGCACTCTTTCTAACATTTGGACGTCATTCTTTAGCCAAGCGTCGCATACAGTTCAAGCATAATCAAGAATAGAGCGAACGTTCATAATATACAGTAGCTGCTTAGCTTGGAATTGATAATGTTTTATATTGCGTCGCAAGAATCCTAATACTCGACATGCCTCGGCTGAAACATCCTCGATATGGTGGTGCCATGATAGAGTGGAGGTAAAGAAAACACCAAGATACTTGAAGTCAGGTATATATGAAAGCTGCTCAGACTTAATGGTGTATTTAACTTGATAAGGAGTACGTTTTCTTGAAAAACACAAATGTACAGTTTTCTGCAAATATATACGCATACCCCACTTTTTGCACCACTCTGCTACCCTATTTAGGTCATCTTGCAAGGCAAAACAATCACTCGTATTATGAATAACTCTATATACCACGCAATCATCAGCGAATAATCTGACATGAGATGAGATGTGAACAATTTATGGAAAATAAGAACATCAGAGGGCCCAAAACAGATACCTGAGGTACACCTGATGTTACTTCTATCTCGTGCGAGTGTTGATTCGTTATTACGATTTTCTGGCGCCTTGAGGTTAAATATTCTGAATCGAAGATGTAACTGATTTATTCAAATTATACCAAGATAACTTTTGTACCAACAAATTATGCGGATCAACGTCAAAAGCTTTTTTCAATGTCCAGGAAAACCGAATCAACCGAGCACACCTTATCTAATGCCTTCGCTATATCGTGAGTTAGCTCTGTTAGCCGAGTAACGCAGAAAAAACCGGTACGAAATCCGTGTTGACAAGGGCTTAGCACAGAGAACCTGTTTAAGTGATTAATAATGTTAGTAAAGAGTATATGCTCAAACACTTTGCACACAATACTTGTCAAGGAAATCGGCCGGTAATTGCAAACTCTGTTACGGGGTCCAGACTTGGCACAGGAACAACATTTGCAGCTTTCCAATCTTCAGGTAAGGCACTTTTTTGTAAAGACTTATTGAAAATAATGCAAACATATTTCGAAATTGACTCGGCGCACGGTGACAGTAATTAAGCCGGTAAACCATGAGGTCCACAAGCCTTCCCTACATCCAATCGCTTCAGTAACATTTCAATTCCTCTCTGATCTATTTCAATGTCTTCAATGGGTGGGCCACCCAATTAGCCGTAATCCATGTTTACAGTATTGGCACTTCCATGCGCCGAAAAAACCGAAGCGAAGAACTAAAGCAGTTTGCTTTGGCAAGGTTGTCATGAACAATGCTGCCGGAGTCGTCCATTTGAGGAATGGATACGTCGTCTTCTCTGTTCATTTTGATGAGCTTCCAGAACAACTTATGCTGGCTTTTAATAGGCGAGTGAAAAGAACCGAAAAATTTATTCTAAGCCTGCTTCACAGCAGTTTTCATTTCTTTTGTAAGCTGCCGCAATTTAAGCGTTCTTGCGGTTGACCGACCGGTTTTGCATTTTGCATTAGCATACTGCCTTCGTTTGGCGATTTTGCCCACTTTCTTTGTTCTTTGTATACCACGGTTTATTTTTCAGTGACGTGACGTCATCACCCATGATGGCACATAACGTTCGCGAAGCTCATAAACTTTACTTTCAAATATATCCCACAAAGCGTGTACGTCACATGTTTCCGATAAGGTTTCAAAAACGGTAAAATACGCCTCTAATGCTCGGGATTTTGTTACTCGGCCTTTTTGTAACTATATACGCGGCGTTGGCCGCTATCTGCAATTTTAGCGTATCTGAGGTTCTATGGTACAAACTATAGCATCGTGATCCCCTATTTCCTGGCAAAACCACCGTAGACTCTGCGGCCATGGGAACGTTTGTGAAAAGAAGATCTAATTTATTGTTTCCACGTGTGGGTTGTAACACCAGCTGAGTCATGCAAATGAGTGGCATATCTTTATAATTTCTTTACTTGATGCATTTCCCGAGTTTTCAGTATTGTGTGGCTGCGACCAATCAATTTCAGGCAAATCAAAATCCCCTCCCACGACTAAGTCATCGGTGTCCATGGTCTCGATAGAATCATACAGGTCACTAAGCACTTTCACAGGGCTTCCAGGGGGGCGATAAAACGAACATAACGATAAATATTTTCTATTCTTCAGGCTAATGGTCTCGATAGAACCATACAGGTCACTAAGCACTTTCACAGTACTTCCAGGGGGGCGATAAAATGAACATTACGATAAAAATGTTCCATTCTTCAGGGTTATTGAGCCCAAACAGACTCGCTTTGGCCGACCTGAGCTTCCAGCCTGCGGGAGTCAACTGTTTCGTGAATTAAAATACAAACGCCTCCTCCACGACTACTGCGACCTTCCCTATAACAAACGTAACTCACGGAAAATACTTCATTCTCTCTTATTACTCACTTGGCTTAACCATTCCCAGGACGCTGGAAAACTCGCCTGTGTTATTCAGAATAATTCTGCAGTTTACTACAAGTACAGTGAAGGGGAAGGTTCGTGGGCGTAACTGTCAGGCGGATGGTACAGCCCTCTGAAGTGACTAATCATACATATACTTCTTTTTGTTTAAATATAGTGTGTCATACTTAAGGGTAACTTTATCACCTTCAGTTCGATGAACCTTCGCGTACTCCCACAGCTGCTTCCTTTTGTTTCGCACATTTTCTGGAAAATCTTCGGGTATGCTGAAATTAGTTTCCTTTAACTTTTTTGCATTTGCCAGTACCTCTTGCTTGTCACAATGATCGGCCGGTTTCTTCCCGACTGGAATCCACCCAGACGGTGGGATTTTTTAATTTCGACAGCATCCGATTCCAAGTTTGACCGACAGATTTCCAAAACGTGTTTTTCAGACACTTGATACTTTTCATGCTCGTCGTTATCTTCCGCGCCAGAAAAGAGCAAGTTGCTCCTTCTGCTACGGTTTTCGAGGTAATCTACTTTACTAACCAGAGATTCTAGCGTAGCGTCTGGCAATACTCTGACTTCTTTGCACATACTGACAGTGTTCTGCAGTTCGTCAAGCTTAATTATTTGCGATTCAAGTTTAGCCATGCGCGCGTTTAGGTCGCTCATTGCCTTTTTATTATCGGCTTGATATTGCTCAATAGCGTTTAACTTAAGCTTAATCTCTTTCTGTCCATTCAAGAGCTGGTTTAGTATATCATCCCCTGGGCCAGGGTTTCGCTCGACATCACGGCACAGTAGAAGCAACGGGAGATAGAATGCTCAGCTCCGAAACAGAAAAAAATGTTGTCGCCTTCGGCAAGGTTTTTCGCGCACACTCAAGCTTGAACTAACACTTGCAAAAAGCTCTGAGGGTGAAACCGGCAAGGCAAGAATTATATGGGTGCAACATACATCATCGCAACTAACCTGCACGAAAAGCAAGAAGTTCGTGAGCGGCGCAGTCATGGTCGCGGCGGTTTTCACGCCCCAGAGTGCGAACTGAACATCAGCTGCTTTTGTAGGCAGTAGTCGTCCCTCCGGATTGAGACCCATGGTGGCCTAACCGGTAGTGGCCGAACGGGCCAGAAAGGAGGAGGGAGCCGGGTGCAGAACTCCTGGCCGCTGTCTTCTTCGCCGCCATCGTCGATTCGCTCACGGCACCGACGTGTGATTCCATGCATCGATGCTTTGTGACACAGATTTCTTTGTGCTGCAGGTGGCCTCGATAGGGCATTGACACCAAAAAAAATGTCCGATAAGCACTGCCACGAAAAAGCAAGAAGTTCGTGAGTGGCGCCGCATGGCCGCCCCGGTTTCACGTATGGTTTACAAAGTGCGCGTGATTGCTTAAGGTCACGCAGTTGGGCCTTACTAAAAGCGTGGTACCCATGACGAGGCAAAAAGCAACGACGACACCATGAGCACCTGTCGTACGGTCACTCGTTCTTCGTCGTCCTTTTCAGTCTCTTTAGGCTTTGTTTAGAACGTTTCGTGCGTTGAGATTCAGAAAACGCACTTTACAGGTAGAGGTTTGGTCATGCACTGACCACGAACTAGGGTGCTTGTGCATATATAGCGAGGTAATAGTTCAACTTTTGGAACCTAATTGCTGCTATCACCTCTCAAAACTAGTCATTGCCGATTCCGAGCAGTGTCATGCACAAACGGTCGGCCTTTTTCGTTTTCTTCATCAATCGTAGCACTGTGGCACAACAGCTTTCCTCCTACACAGTACGCATGTGAGTGGGCATTGTTTAGTTAAAGCTGCGGTGCTTTCAAGCAGCTTGACGTTGAGTCTTGTTGCTTTTCGTTGTAGTCATGTAGGTACTGAAATGCGAGACGATGGTCCGCCCACTGCGCGCATAGAACCAACATAGCTGCGCTTCGCGTTAAGCTTTTTGTCAAACATTTCATTCGCAACCTTGTTTTTTAAGGGATGCGACTGATTCTTTCACATCTTCCACGCCGCCCTGAGACCAACTTTGAGCGGAGGCTATGATCTCCTGTAAATACTAGCTTTTCTGATATGTTATCTCAGAAGGTTTTAGTTTGGTTAAATTTTGTTTTTAATTGCGTGGTTTAGTTTGTTTAAAAGTGGGATCAGCTTTGCTTGCTGATCTGTTTGTTAGAGAGGCAAGGTTAATAAGACCAAACATTGTATGAGATATGCAATGATATTTTGCGGGTGGCTAGTTGATCCTTCGGAAAATAAACACTTCCGAGAATTTGTTCCGGCCAATCGAAGATTGTACCGAGCTCACCTTGTGCACCAATACTTGCATTCCCTTCTCAGTCTCCACATAGGATGATTTCGTGAGCGCAGAAAGTGATATGTATTACCGATGCATGTGTGCGGGCACGGCAGGTCAAGCAGAAAAATGAACTCATTGCTTGGCGGCCAAGTGTTCATTTGCGTTAAAAATAGTAGTCCGTATGAACTCGGTTACCGGTAATAGTAGTGCAAGAATATTTCTCCACTACTATCATCGGTAACCGCGTGGTATGTGCAAATGCCGATATCGGCATTCGCACACTTGTTTCTATCACCTGTCGTGAATGAGGTTTTTTACGGCGACAGGCCTAAGTACGACAGGTTACTGTGCTCCCAGCGGGCCCCCACGAACGTTTCCGCGTAACAATGCGCTCTTCGCGCGCATTCCCGGGCCAGGTCGCTAGAGCGTGTCGGTTTTAAAGGTCTGCCTCTCACACGGCCTGCCCGCTTGCCGTGGGCGGGTATGTAGGTTCTTCGGGTTCGCAATGGCTGCCGTGAAACTACCGAGGAGGCTCTAGTATACTTCCACGGTAAAAAGCTGCCACATGAAGTTCCAATTCTGCGCCGGTATTTTGTTCTACAGGAAGCTTCGCCAGTCGACACTGGATTAAAAAAAAGGGAAGTAAAAACATCAGTGACAAGACCCTGTCGTAGTTCCCAGATAAGCTTCCCATATAAAACGGCTTTGTTCTACGCTTTTGCTTCTAGCGAAACACTTTATTGAAATGAAAAGGGCAACGACCTCACCCGAAAATTAACATGCAAACTGTACACTGGCCCTCCGTAATGCGACGGCAGCCGAAGCAAAGACGCAGCCTTTTTTTTTTCTTTGTCTCAAATAAAAACCCTCTTTCCACTCGGCGTTACAAGACTACCGCAATTCGCGAAGCGAAATTGGCGTTGACGCAACCAGCTGGGTGAAATGCAAATGAAGCTGCCCGCTGCGCCCGCACCTTTGGCGGATAATACGATGGCGCCAGCTTCGAAACCTATCCTCTTTGTGCTCCTTCCTTATGATCGTCGTTGTGTCCTCCAGAAAGCTCGTCAGCAAAGACACCGGTCCCTGCAGCGCCCTGTCGTCGAGGTACACGGCCGAGCGAAGCCCCGTCGGACGGTGCAGGGCAGCGCGTGCATACATCAGCGTCAACCAGACGGCGGTTGACAGCGCACTTCCGGGTATTGCGGCCGCCTCATCGATTCATCCTGCGCACAGCCGCGTGCTACCAAGCGGAGCGCTGCCGGGACATCGGAAGAGCCTGCTAGGCGCGCGGAAAAGCAACCGTGTTTGTAGATCACTCGCTCGTGGCGGCGGAGAGCGCGGGGCCGCGGCTGGGCTCCGTATCCTCACTCGCCGCATGTCCTCGGCACAGCGGAAACGAAGCCTTCCGCAGTTACAGAGCTGCTCTAATTTGGGTTTCTTTGTTTTGCTCTTACCCGCGCGCATAAAACAAGAGTGTTACTGCTGCGACGGTTTTTTCGCTTTCGCACGATCGGCACGTACGGATCTCAATTGAGCGCGCTGGAACGACAACATGAAGCAGCTTGGAGTAAGTGCGGCGGACTGCCACGCTTTGTCAACGATTGAATGCACGCTCACGCACGTTGGCTAAATTTGCACCGGCACACCTTTCTGTCAAATACTTGACCGATCCACTACGCACAAAAAAAATGTAGCGGTAAGCAGTTTCCCGTTTATGCTCTGTGGCGCCATTATGCGATGACAGTAACTCAGGGTCACTGACATTTCTCCAACAGGACGAGAGCGTCGAATTTAGCTCCAAGTTCGGCTGTGCTGAACACACCCCACAGTACTTATTAATAAGGAATATGTGCGGTTCAATTTCCTAATAAAGGTTCTCGAAGGAGGGCTACAGCAAGGTAAACATGTTTCGGCGGTCTCCGCCCTGTGTATGCATTCATGGATACGCTCCAATTAGTTACGCGATCTGTCCTGCTCGAAACAGAATGAACTTATTGTAACACTTGCTACGAGCATCTAGCACCGACCTCCCCAAGTTTGATATCAGCTTGACTTACGTCAAACCACATAGTAAGACATCACGTCCGGGGCGTCCGAGGCGCGTGCCGGAAGTCAATCACCACCATGCGGCCGCGCGGTTCACCTGAAGAAGCATCTTTCTTTCGCCGTGGCTCCCGTGGGCTGCGTGATCCTGCTGTTGTGCCTCATTCCCTAGAAGGACAGTGTCTTGTCACAAGGCTTACCCTGAGCGGTCGGATTAGATAATAAAGCTTGCAGAAGGACGCCTCTGCTTGTAGCGTGCCACAGACGTCCTTTTCCGATCTGTTAAGGGTCCCCCAAACTTGCAAAACAAAAAATGCCCAGGGCTGTTGAATGCCCTGTCCCCCCCTTGCAGGTTCTCAAAGAGATTCATAAATTAAGCCCGCACATAACGGCCGACACGCAGGCCTGCACACAAAACGATTCGGCCGTATCTTCCGTACCTGCAAGCGGAACAGAGCCCAGAGTGTCTTGTAAGTTATGTGTCGGAAAGACGTTGTCCACTGCTCCTAACGGTACGAGGGAGAGCATAACGGAAATAAACTGCTTGCGATTCGAGCCTGTAATCCGCATCATCATCATCATTTATTGAACCCTTAGATGCCCGTTGCGGGATATTCCAAAAGGTGGAGGCAAAGGCACAATTCAACAGATGCATGATTGTCAGTGGTACAAAGCATTATCGTGTGTGAACTACATGATAAAAACACTGTCAACAGAAGAAAATAAATATGCATGAAAGAAAACGGCTACAATTGTAAATTTACTGACAAATCAAATGATTGCTGATTAGCTGTTTAAATTTTAAGGGGTTTTGTTCGTGCACTATGGATTCAGGCAGGTTATTCCAATCTTCAATGGCTGTAGGTAAAAAGGATTCGTTGAAAGGGTTAGTTTAACCATGTAAGCGCACTTAGAGAGTTAAAGGGGCAACGCGATGAACGGCCGGGAGGGAGAAGAACGGTATTGCGTTATTGCGTTGTGACGGGAAATTGTAGTATAGTTTGTGCAGAAGGCAGAGCCGAGTGACCTTGCGGCAAATTTCTAGTGGGGGGGGGCAGGCTGAGTGATAGTTTAATAGTGCGAATACTTAAGCGACAACTGTATTGCGAGGTGATAAATCTGGTAGCGCGATTTTAAATTGCTTCTAATGCGGTTATTAGGTAATTTTGATGAGGTTTCCAAATAGCAGACGCATATTCAAGTTTAGTACGCGTCAAGGTTTCGCAAGCTAATTTTCGGATTTGCGGCGGGTAGGACGTAAGGCATCCTTTGTTGTAGCCAAGCGATTTTGTTGAAGCGGCGACGAGTTGTTGTATGGGATCGGACCATGTTAGTTTACTTGATATTATTACGCCAAAATAACGATACGGGTCCACCTCGGTTAAGAGTTGGAAGTTCACAGAATACTGGAAAGAAATGTTGGTGCTCTTGCGCCAGACGTTCATGAATTTACATTTGGTTGTATCAAGCTACATTAGCCATCGCGAACACCATTTATGTATGGTTAGACAAATCCTTCTGAAGTGTAATTTGGTTAGTGCAACATGAAATGCGACGGTAAAGCATGCAATCGTCTGCAAAAAGGCGGAGGATAGATGAAATTTCGTCTGGGATAATATTAATAAGATTATAAATAAAAGAGGACTAAGAACGGAACCTTGCGGTACCCCGGAAACCACATCAACACGGGTAGATTGATTATTTGGAAAAGTTAGATTTTATGACGGCATTCTACATCAATTCTAGAGGAAGGCAAACTAGGCTTTACAAGCACCACAACCCCGCCTCCCCGGCGCCCCAGCCTATCTTGCCTGTGAATACAGTACGAATATTTCGCGGAAAATAGTTCGTTATCCTGAATGTCTAGATTAAGCCACCATTCAGTAAATATCGCGAGATCAGTGCTTTTATCTTTCAGTAGAGCTTCCA